>CM039679.1:65253577-65358568 GCA_022537955.1 Schmidtea mediterranea | reverse complement strand
GTTATTAAATTTATATCAGTTTTAATTAAGAAGAATTAATAAAGATAATAATTAGTTGAAACTTCACACGCACAATCCTGCATCAACTCAACATTTAATATTAAGTTTACAGTAACAATTTAGTGGTAAAGTCTATTGTGATCTGCTGACCATAATTCTAGCATAGGAAAAAACGAAAATATTGATGCTCCGGTCATTATCGAGTTTTAGTTATTCTTAAATCTTTTCCTTTCGTTATTACTGATTTTCGTTTTAATACGTAACATTTATTCTATACTTAACCCTAGTCGTTTCCGTGCGTAATGAATTTCGACAGGCATTTTTAAAAAATATTTTTCCATACTGTAGACATTTACTAATGTCAACCCTAGGAAAAGCGAGCTTCCCGCATTTTTACTATACGCTCGGCAACATTGAAAATCGGCCGCCCTCGGTTAAATTACGACCGGTATCCTTACCCCGTGAATCCAGTGTAACGAGACCTGACCAGACTAGGCAGACACCGAAGGGGTGGTTCTTGACAAAGCACACGTCGACGTCCTGCCCAACTTAACGGCCGGAATCGAATATTGTTTGCATCCCACAAATTAAAGAATCAATATATAAAAGTAAATTAGGGAACGCTGTCGCAGATACTAAAAAAGCATCGCGGCATCCATGTAATGAAAACAATTAAAAGAATTTCCAAAAAATATATTTAGCATAAAATTAAAATAACAAAGATACTACGGTTAAAATGCAAAATTAATCGATTCAAAATAAATTTTTATAAGTTTTATTAAAGGTTAGGTTATGTGACAATGGCATATTATTATTAATGCGACCAATCAGCTAATTTCGAATCTTTTTTGGCATTTTTTGGGTTTTTGATGGCTTTTATTTGATTATATTTTTCTATTTTTGTATTATTTTCTAATTTTTTTAATATTAATTTTATTAAATTTGCCTTTTTATTTTTTTCTGATTTTTATTCTGGTCGCCTCTTCCGCCTGTGTATTTTCTAAACCTTATTTTGCAAGGTTTTGGCGGTTTTATATTTTTACTTTATTTTTCTATGTATTTTGCAGTGCAAAATATAATATTGTTTTAATTAATTATGTTATTTTTTATTTTGTTTTATTTAATGTTTTTATTATATTTTTAAATTTCTGTTTGCGGTGCGTGCTTGTGTTATAATAGCCATTCTCATAATTTTTCGACATAACTTTTTTCCTAGTCATTTTATTTTGTTTTAATGATGGCTTATAGCCCAACAGTACTATCATGACCCTCAGAGAGAGGGGGGAAAACCTTTATTTCCCCAAAATGTTCAATATTGTTTAAATTATTTGTTTGGGGGGGGAAAAAACCAAAATAAATGAAAGGGGGGGAAAGATTTTTTTATTTTAAAAAAATTTTTTTACCGGGTATTATTATCAAAAACAATTCTCGTCTCAATTCAATTTTTGTTGCTTTTGCCGTTTCCTTTCAGCCCTCTGTTGGGCTACAAGCCATAATTTAAACAAAAATGGAAAAATTGTGTAAATTAAAACAAAATTAATTAATGAGGTTTGAAAATTGTTCAATATGGCTGCTTTGTAACTAACACGTCCGCAAGCAGAATCAAAAATAAAATAAAACATTAATAAAACAAAATTAAAACATAACAAAATTAAATAAAACAAATATTAATTAAAATCATTGAAAAAGCCTCAGATGCCAAAAGAAACACAAAACCAAAATATAAAACGCCCAAAACCTTGCAAAGAAGGTTTGAAAATACATAGCGAAGCGGCGGACCAAAATTTAATATCAAAGGGTAAAATGAGAAGAAACAACAAAAGAATGGTTAAATTAAAAAATAAAAATAAAAATAAAATTTTACGAAATATTGAGAATTAATATCAAAAAATAGAGAAAAATAAGAGAAAAATAAAAATATTTAAATAAAATTTAAAGCACATAAAAAACCCCCGAACAATAGCGAAAAAAGCTCAAAATCTCTGATTGTCGACCCAGCATGAAATGACTATATATACAGCATCATTTTCATAATTTTTGCCAATTTTTTGTTGATAGACTTTTAGAAAATTTTGTAGACACAAAATTTTAGACATTGTAGAGAAAATTTTGTAACACAAAATTTAGACTTCACTGTTTTGCTCGATTGTATGACAATTTTTTAATTGTATGTTGATGACAAACTTGTCGATCGTATAGTATTGTTTTGTAGAAATATTTTGTTCTATGTTAATGTTTTATTTAATTTAACTTATCTGGATGGCCACCAATGTCTTTTGGCATCGCTTGGCAGGTCCCCCTTAACTGCGTATTATATTCATTACTTATATTAGTTTGGTGAAATGAGGGGGGCCCAAATTATTCAATTTCTCAGTTGATTTTGAGGAATGTTGATGTGTTGCCTTGTCGCTACACCCCTTCGAGTTCTGCGCATGGTCAGGTCTCTTCACACTGATCGGCGGAGAGTAGACGCCGTCGTACTTCACCGGGGCGGCCATTTCAATGTTGGTCGGAACGGTTAAAAATTATATTCGGGGAAGATCGCATAATTAAGGGGATAATTATATATGTTTAAGTAGAAATTGAATTTTAATTTAACTCCTGCCGATTATTATTTATCAAGGTACGACTGTGATAGATTTAGGTAACGAAATTATAAGTAGGTTAGATACGTACATTGTCGATAATCATCCGTGGTGGAAATTAAAATAAAATGATGCATTTTTGGCATAGATCTGTGAGAAGCATAATATAGAGTATTTACGAATGGTCAGGTAACTGTGGCGACCATAGGAAAGTAAGATGAGTTGTTTGACTAAACTAATGACATATATAATGCAGATTTCAATTTACCATTGGCTAACGTTTTGAAACAAGGAAATTTCACAATAAATAAGGACGGGAACGCTGCCCAAATTTTTTGAAAATATTTTAATAAATAACAAGTTATGATGGACAAATTGATATAGGAATGTCAGAATTAGATTGATTATGGGACAAGCGTATAGATAGAAAGAGACGTAAGACCTTCCATCGGCCAGTCAGGAACCCGAAAGTGAAAATATCATGAGGAGTAGTTCTAGAAATGGAGCTCACCTGCTCATGAATTTTCAGCTGCTATATACAGTACCAACATGAGCTTGCTCATGGTTATATATATATGGTAGATTAAATTGTGGGGCGTCTGGGTAGACAGCATAGACCCTAGAAGAAGGGCATTGATAGAAGGGAATAAGCTTTGAAATAAGCTTTGCACATATTTAAACAAATTAATTAACCAGTACACCAGGATGATTTTGGGCTCAGCCGGGATTGAAAAACATGTCAATTAGAAGATTGAAACCAAGAAAAAATTTAAGAAATAAGAGAGTTCATTTCATTGAAAGATTATATCCATGGAAATTGGAAAGTATTTATAATAATAATCAATATTCTGCAAATTTGTGTGCTGTTTTTTTTCTAATTGTCTACTAGAATTTAGAATATGATAGAATGCTCATCAACTTAATTTGTTTATTATAATAATAATTTGAATAGAATTTTCTTAAAATAATACTAATTATTTATATATTATCTATTCTTGAATTATATTTATTTTTCTTCTTAATTATAAATAATATAATAATAATTATAATAATAATATAATAATAATATATAATAATAATAATAATAATATATATAATAATATAATATTAGTGTAATAATTACGTTAATGTTAATGAATAATTGTGATTATATTAAGTAATGGTAATTGTAATAATGATGATTATATTACGTAATAAAATATAATAATAGTAACATTAATCGATGGTTAATAATAATGATAATAATCATAATGATTGGGATAGTAATAATGGTTAATCAATAATTGTTCAAAATTTTATTTTTGACTTTTGTTGTATGATAGAATTATTAACCATCGCAAAATATTTATAGAGTATTAAAAAGCATGATAGGTAAACCTTGTATGATGGTGAAAATTAGGAATGATGAGTGAAGCATTGTATGATGAAATGATATAAAATAGAAATGATTGAATTGGATTGGAGTTAATGAAGCTAAAATAGGTAGATGTTGAATGATGGTTTCAAAAAAAAAAAATAATCAAAATAAACAGAAAAATATATAAAAAGACAACCTAACATAAGATTAAACCGACGTGAAATAATAAACGTTAATTAAAATGAAAATAGTTATTAAGAGTAAACTGATGACAGTAATAGAAGACAGTGAAAAATTCACAGAAAAATGAATTCAACAACAGTTTAACAGCGGAAATATCAATGATATGAAAAATAAATAAGAAAGAATAAAAAAGAATAATTAGATTCATTGTATGATATGTGAAGATAAGAGGCAAGAATAACTTTATACGAAAGTGAAAACGAAAAAATACAATTGAATAAATATCGAACAATGTATATAATGAAGAACGCAGTAACAATTAAATATAGAAAGTTGAGTACAGATGAAAGAAAAATAAGCGTTGAGTAGCGAAAATGCAAGGACAATAAAACAGAAGATCGTGAATCAATTTTCAAAGATTAAGATAATAACATCACAGAACAATAAAGCGAATAAAGTCAAACGCAGTAAAGAAGAAAGATTGAGAGTGCAAAGCAGTTAAATGCATGCAGAACACAGACGAATGGAAGAAAACAATTTCGATAAATTAAAAAGTATTGGGAACGAAATGAAGAATTCAAAGGCTTAGAAACACTTAACAACATCAGAGATAAATTATACGTGGAGACAACAAAAATAGTCAAAAAAATAAAATCAGCTAAAACAACGAATAATTACCGAACGCATAACGAAGAATCATTGGACATATTTACTGATTTGCTAGGAATATATACTGAAACCGCATTAAATGATCAAACAATTATAAATGTAAGATTCAAAGTAAAATTTTAAAAAAATACAAAACAATAAAATCATCAATGAGGAAATATGAAATTATAATTACAGATGAACAAATAAATGAAGTAATGGCAGTGTTGCGGACAAATATCGAATGTCAAAGTGTTGAAACATAAAAACAAACATATTAACAGTTGAGGAACGAAACAGCGAATGACATAACAAATGGATATAGAAATAAAGAATGAACACACATTATCGAATGAGATTGAATCAGAAAGAACGTGAATATCGACAAACGAATGAAAAGAGAATATAACTTCTTTGAGTAATATAAAAGTATAAAATAGACTGATAAGTAATTATGATGACAAACTAATAATGGAATGTAAATGCATTGCAATACGCGAAAAAATATTGTGGAAAAATTGATAAAAGTTATAAATAAATTAGCATTCGTGACAATAGAGAAACAAAATCACGAGGTAGGTGGATGTGAATCAAGGTTGGAGCATATAAAATGAAACTATTAAGATAATGAATAACACCAAAATGATAGAATATATCGAAGGGTCGTTGACAGCGTTCATACTGGAAAGTAATTTCAAGTAATAAGAAATAATAAATAAATATCGGAAAAGGGTGAAATTAAAATACTAATCATAATTAAAGCAAGTTTGAGAAAGTTGAACTGGAATAATAATAATATTTGAATGTTTAATAACGGATAATTATAATATCAAAAATCATAAATTGAAATCGGAAAATATTGAAAAGAGGAGATATGTGAAAATACAACCAGTGAGACAAGACCAAATTCAATGGTACAGAGAAATAGTAGTTAACGTTCACCTAAATCTGCAAATCACACGTACAGATAATAAGTCCAAACAAATCACCATACCGTGGTTAAGATTAAATCATAAAGAAATAGAATACTACACAAATGTTGCATTATTCAAATAAAGTGGATATAAAGTGTTTAGCTCCTTGGTCCTTAGTTACTCCGACAATAGTGTGCAGACAATGAAAACTTGGGTACTTTGTAAAATAACATTGAAAAAATATAGTCAAGTTTTATTGAAATAAATTGTAGTTTGAATAATCAATATTTAGTTAGTTGACCCATCCACCGCCTAATATCTCTATATATAAATATGAATATATATGTAAAGTAGGAAAGTATGAAGGAGAAAGTAAAAGTAAAAGCGTCAAGTCATCCGAATAGAGTTGAAAAGGAGTAAAACACTTTTTGAGCTATCTTCGGGTATAGTACGTTAAAAAGCAATCGGGAGGGAATAACCGATCACCCAGAAGAGAATATTATACGACCTTCCGGATAGGTTTGCCAAGTTGAGAAGAAGCTACTGTGGTTGGAGCTGATCACTCTACCGTGCAGTTTAGTGGATCAATGAACCGTTTTATGTTTTTAATTTGGTGGGTAGCGGAAGAACTCTCGGAGAAGCAAGAGAAAGCGGGCGAAAAAAGAAAAGGATAAAACGAAAAGCGAAGAATGAAAAAGAAGAACTTAAAGGGAAAAAGTCAAAAAATAATAATAAAAATAAATAACGAGCTCAAAGAAAGTATGAAGGGAAACTAAAATAACAAAGTAAATGAAGCCGACGGAAGATAAAATTATTTATAATCTCATTTCGTATTAATGGAGGCATAGACTCGATCGTATTACAGAGATAATCTCATTCGTATTATGGGAGCATAGACTTCGATCGTATTACAAATAATCTCATTTGTATAAATGGAGCATAGGACTCGATCGTATACAGAGATAATCTCATTTCGTATTAATGGAGCATGACTCGATCGTATCAAGATAATCTCATTTCGTTTAATGGGCATACGACTCGACTATATTACGAGATAATCTCATTTCGTATTAATGGAGCATAGAACTCATTGTTTACAGAGATAATCTCATTTCTATTAATGGAGCATAGACTCGATCGTATGACAGAGATAATCTCATTTCGTATTAATGAGCATAGACTCGATCGTATTACAGAGATAAATCTCATTTCTATTTAATGGACGCATAGACATCGATCGTATTACAGAATATCTATTTCGTATTAATGGAGCATAGACTCGATCGTTATTACAGAGATTGATCTCATTTGTTATTAAAATGGAGCATAGACTCGATTCGTATTACAGAGATAATCCTCATTTTCGTATTTAATGGAGCAATGACTCCGATCGTTAACAGAGATTATTTCTCATTCGTATAATGGAGCATAGACTCGATCGTATTACAGAGATAATCCTATTTCGTATTATGGAGCATAGACTCGATCGTATTACAGAGATTAATTTTCATTTCGTATTAAGGAGCATAGACTCGATCGTATTACAGAAGATAATCTATTTCGTATTTATGGAATAGACTCGATTCGTATCAGAGTAATCTCATTTCGTATTAATGGAGCATGGACTCGATCGTATTACAGAGATTATCTCATTTCGTATAATGGAGCAGACTCGATGTATTACAGAGATAATATCTTCTTTCGTATTAACTGGAGATAGACCATCGTATTACAGACGATTATCTCATTTCGTATTTAATGGGAGCATAGGACTCGATCGTATTACAGAGATAATCTCATTTCCGTATTAATGGAGCATAGACTCGATCGTATTACAGAGATAATCTATTTCGATTTAACGGAGCATAGACTCGATCGTTTACTTGAAGATAATCTCATTTCGCATACAGGGCATTAGTTCTTCATTCGTATAACAGGAGCATAGTTTATCTATTAACAGAGCATAATTCTCGAAGTAATTAAAAAAGTGTAGTTCTAAATATAAAGAAATGGCCAAAAGGAAAAAATTTTCAGCTGAAGAATCAAGCAAATTAGTGGAATAAAGAACAAGGGAAATCCGTTGCACGAGGAGTTCATGTGTTTTAAACTATAGAAATGTGATTATAAAGATAAAGAAAGAAATAAGAAACGAATGACTACGCTAAAGATAATATCGACACTAAGTGACGGAAGCGGAGAATATAAAATGAGAAATTGAAGCGATAAATAAAAAATGAAAGTAGGAAGCCAGTTGAGTCAACAAAACAGAAGATAGATAAACGGATAAAGATAAAGAAAAAAGCGGGAAATAAAAGTTATATAGACGATAAACTAGAAAGGAATGGGAGCGTGATTTATGAATAAAAATAAATAAATGGAAAATGGATTCGGATTTGAACTGAATTAAAAAAACATTACGGGAGTTAAAATTAGCGTGGAAAGCAACATTGCACGCGAACGATTGTTAAATAATAGATAATTAAACAATTAGTTCGTAAAATAAAAATCAAAAGAAAATAAATAACACATATTCGAGTTGTACAAAATGCAATATAACCTGGGGATATGAATTATTATAGCTTGTGAGTAAAATTAAAAATAATAAAATTGGAAGTGACTGACAATATGGAATCTTGAGAAACGAGGATAAGTTAACATCGATAAAAACAAATGAGGTAAAGAAAGTTTTGAGGGAATAAAATATTTTAAACACACTAATAAATTTTTTTACTGTTGGGTGGAATTAATTAATAACGCAGGGGGAAACCGAACTCCTGTTAAAGTGCGATGCAATTTAATCATTTTTGATGTAATGATTCTAAAGTTAATAACAGTGAAGAGGCGTATTTTCTATTCAGGGGTAATCAATCAAAACGTCAATAATGCAGCATCAACAGCAACAATCAACAACCCAGTATCGATTCAAACAGGCCAATATTCCATCATTCAATAACCAAGTCAAATCAAGAAATGAAACAATAAGACAAGATTACGAAAACGACGTGAATAATGGAACTCGAGACATATTTGTGCATTACTGTTAAGATCAGGCATAGATCTAGTGAATTGTTCGATGGGCAACGTGAACTTTGGAATTGTGGAAACTAGGCAACGCAACAAGATGCAGAATACTAAGAGGTTTTCAATGTGAACAAGAAAATCACCTTGCAGCTACGTGTTCCAAACAAGAACGAAATCAGGAAGAAAATAAACAATACAAAAACAACCACAGAAATTAACATCGAATTTTCAAAATGAGATAGACATACCTACAAGAATGTTGTACTATTTGACCAATAAACAGCTCCACGATGAAAGAATCAACAACCAGAATAAAAGGTACTACGAAGTTGTATCCAAAGACATCGGGTTGATGTATGTGAATAAAACACCAGAAGCTGGAACACGTTACAAAATTGCAGAAGCACTAGAGCAGAAAAAGATTATTAGTGAGATAAGAAAATTTCAAGCATGTATAGAAGAAGAATGTTGGAGAGAAGAAGAAAAGAGAGTGTTGAAAGATGATATTATGAAGTTTAACGAACAATGATAGCGAGTAAAAAAAGGATTAACTTAATGCTGGGAAAAAAGAAGGAATAGGCACTGAAATCAATATGATGCGAGTAATTAATTAATGAACCAGCGTACAATGAATTCCACAACAAGAATTGAAAGTGATGATAACTCGAAAGAATGGAAAACGTGAAGTTAAATCATGAGGATCAAAATGAACCAAAACGGAAATGATGTAAGAGAATATCAAAATAAGAAATCATTCGGAAATATAATGTCACAAAGAACTTTAAATTGCTAAAAACGAGAGAAAAACGAAAGAAAATGAACGTCAATGAGAGATACAAGAATACATGAACTACCGAAATCGAAAAAATAAAAGAACCAAGAAGAAGGAGATGAAACCGAATTCAAACCAGCATACAAAAACTTATGATAACGCGGTGAAATACTGTAAATAATGCCGAGACAATTTCCCACAATGAATGCAAATGTTATAGATATGAAATAAGTCGAAATGATCAAAAGAAATGATACATGAAAAATTAGCGGTATTGTTGCAAAGTATATGTTACGAATTAGCAAAGAAGAACGTTTAGCGAAACAGCTGCCCCAATACGAAAGATAAATTGAGACAATTCTTCTACAAAGACATAAATAGAGATAACCAGAACAATCAAATGTTGTAAGCAAAAGAATTTGTCAGTCTTAAATGAGAAGTATCAATCAACTATAATAAGAAGACAACAATTTACAAATAGAGAAAGGCAAAAGAATGGACGAATAAACAGCCGGAAATTAACCCATACGCAATATCAAGAAGGAAAGTTATAGGACAAATCAGAATAATAAGGGAATTGATTGTAAAAGTAACTAATCAGGATGAAAAAATTATAATGTGGAAGCAAGTAGCAGAAAACAAATCAAGAGAAAGTGAAACACTAATGTCAACAATACTCAGACTGAAGAAGAGGTAATGTTATCAGAATTAAAAATAAACGATATAAAAGAGAAAACACAAAAATGTGAAATATTGATTGGATGTACAAAAGTGGCAAAGATGAAGAAGATTAAAGGGATATGGCGAATAAAATGGAGATAAAACAGTGAAGTGTAGACGAAAAGGTTCAAAAAAGAAATGTATATACGTTTAAAGTAGTATCAAAGTCTATGAAGAAATCTATGTATAAGTAAATAAAATAGAAGTAACAAAAATAAAAATAGATGTAGATGTAGTTTTAAGGTAGACATAACGAGTATCGGTATATATGTAGTCTTAAAAAAAATGGAAAAAAAGTGAAAAGTGAAAAAGCAGTCCTAACGAAGATAGAATTTTGATAGCATGAAAAAATTGATTAGAAAAATCAATGTCGAGGACGACATTTTTGCGAAGACCGAGGAAGATACGCCTAACGATGAAGACAATGACAATCAACAATAAAACAACAACGAGAAAAGAAACAACGAAAAGAAAGGAAATGGCAAGGAAAAGAAAGCTAACAGGGGTAACAACAATAAAAACAACAGAAACAACAAAAACGAAAACAAAAAGACGAAATATGGAAAACGCACTATATGCCTACCTGAAGTAGAAATAAATTGGAAAAATAATATCATGACGTTATCAATGATACTAATAACTTAGAGATTAACCATATGCCAGCAACGATTATCAATCAACCTGAGGGAAAGAGAAAGTATTAAGAACGGAATTATATGGATGACAAAGAAAACGCGAAGAAACCTATAGATAGAGAAAATTAAAAATACATCGAATAGAAAATCAGTAGAAGTAACAAAAGGAACAACAATAACTCAATATGTGATGAAAGGAGAAAAACAATGAAAAACAACCGATAAAGAAGGGCAAATGGGAAACCGCATAAATAAAAACTGAGGAACTCAAAAACGAAATCAAAGAAATTGGATAAAATTGGGAAAATTCAGCTGAGAGTCAAAATTGCGAGAACGAATACTAGAAGCTAAAATGAAATATTTTAATGCGAAAATAAACTGTGGAAACAGAAGCGGTGGAATGAGGTGGTTCAACAAGTCAGAACCCCTCCTAAATTACAATCAGTATAATTAATGGGTATATGAGTGTATATATTGTATAAATATGTGTATATAAGTATTATAAAAGCGGTATGTATAATATATAACCCTACAAATTTTTTTTAACGTTTAAAATTAGATGAGAAAGAGAATGGTGAGTATAAAAATAAAGGAAAATGAATCTAAAACTATCAAGTAGACGTAAACGGAGAAGCGGTCACTGAGACGTGGAAACAGCAGTGTATTACACTTACCAGTACAGTAAGCCTACTACAAAAACAATGGACAGTCAGATGATGCTGAGAGAAGTGATTAAATACGAATTATTTATCATATGTTGAACATTGAAGAACAACAGAGAA
This sequence comes from Schmidtea mediterranea, assembly GCA_022537955.1. NCBI lineage: Eukaryota > Metazoa > Platyhelminthes > Tricladida > Dugesiidae > Schmidtea > Schmidtea mediterranea. Next base: position 65,346,951 of record CM039679.1, on the reverse strand, counting down.
GAATTACTAAAATGGAAAGATAAATTGAAAATCTAAAAATGCAGAACCATAGGCAAAGAAGAAACGAAATTACAAAGGTTAATACAACCTGTGAAAGTAGAAGAGCATGAGAAATGGACTGAATGGTTATCGAATCAAGAGAAGGAGATACAAGAGCCGGACTCATCAAGTAGCATAGAATAGAGTAATGGCGAAGCACGTATAGATGCAAAAGACTAAATGTATAAAAGTAAAAAAAAAAAAAAAAAAAATACGTAAAGCTTCAATGTATAAAAGTAGAAAAGAAAATTACAAAAAAAAAATAAATAAAAGTATATTATCGAAGTAAAAAGTATAACGGAAATCAATGAGATAATCGAAATAAACCGAAAAACCGCCGCTAACAAAGTTAGAAGCGAGATTTTGACGTGGATCGTTTACAGAATTGTTAAATGAGTCATGACAAACAGAATGTGGATATATATTGTTTACAGAGTGCATTATAAGTTCTTATCATAAATATATCCGGATTGTGGAGAAGTAAGAATAAAATCTATAAAAAGAAACGCAGGAAGATCGGGTTAACCATTAAAGAGATATTTAGCAATGAGGATAAACTGTCCGAATCAATCATGCGATTGAAAATGAAAAATTCAAAATGCAATGGAACAGGTGGGCAAATACTAGTATAAAAGAGAATCTTTCAAAAGATATCAACAATCACTAAACAAAGTGAACGGGAAAAACAACATGAGAAAATCTGTGAAGAATAGAAAGTAAAATGAAATATTGCACTATAACATGAACCTGGAAGCAGATACAAAGGAAAAGGTGAATAAAATAAAAAAGAAAGTTGGCGAAAAGTTCAAGGGGTTATAACCAAATCAATGTGTAATGGAAGAGGAAGTAGAGTCAAACGAGCACTGGGAAAAGTGTAACAAAAAGAAAACAGAATTCCCAGTGAAGAAATTGGGATGACAAGTAAAGACACCAAAAGAGGAAATGTCCTAACATTTGCAAGATACTGTTGAAGAGCATGTGAATATATGGATAATCGATCGAGTACGCCGAGGAGTGAAAATTGTATATAAATATATATATGTATATAATGTAAAAGTAGAACCCATAAAACACTAAAATACAGATGCGTAAAATTAAATGATAACCACCGTTAATAATAAAACTAATTGTAAAGTATAATTATAGAAAATGAATATCAGAGAAATAATTATCGAAGTAAGAGCAGACCTCACAATATTGATGATGATGAAGTTAACAAAACGAACAGAACTATACTGATAAAAAACGAAGAGATGGAAATAGTGAATAAAATAAAACAGAGGTGAGAAAGTGCGAATAAATGGAATAACAATGACAAAGAAAAGCCGAAGAAGACAAAAAAACCTTAAAACGAAACAAATGAACCACATAATGAGACAAACTAAAAAGGTATATGAAAAAGGATAGAAGAGTTCAAAAGAGTGATAAAAGAGAAAATGAAACAAAAGGCCAAAAAGGAGAAAATATCAAACCTGTCATACCCAAAGCTGAAAGCGCAAAAGGAGAAAACTAAGCAATATAAAGAGCGAGCTGAAGGATGGGAAGAGAGGTCAGAAAAAAAAAATGAACAATTAAAATAAATGAGAGAAATTTACGAAATTTATTAGAAACAAAAAAATAAAAATAGGCCATGGAAAAGTATTGTTAGAATTGGTAAACAGAAACAACAACTAATTTGAAAACGAAGTGTAAAGAATTGGGTAGAAACAGAATCGAATAAACTAAACAAAGAAACGAATAGAGTATCCAGCAAAGTCATAGATGTCGCATACACCAGTTGCTTAACCGAAGGATAAAAAAAATAAATAAGAGAACTCCGAACTCAAGCGGAAGACCAGAAGATAAAAACTAGTCACAAAAACATAATGTTGGAGTTATTAAACAGAAATAATGACCAGCTAAAAGACAAAGTAGATGACTTAACCAACGATTAATTGGAAAATAAATGAATTGGAAAAGAGGCGGGTCAAAATATCTTAGCTAATACCAAAGGCCACTTACCATCAATGCCAAGCCAATGGGGAAAGGAAACAGAAAGAAGAACTTGAAGCTCAAGTTGAATAGGTCAGAAGCGAGATCAAAGTAAGAGAAGAGTTATACCGCACCAAAAAGGAACAGATATTTCAAGTGACCGAGTGGTCGAAAGTGATGGAAAAGTTTGAGAAATGGTAAATGGACTAAAGAAGCAGGCAAAATCCTGGAAGCAAAAGTACCAGCTAACAGTAAAATAACTGAAAGATTTAAGACAGAAATGGATATTTTTTGATGATTGGAGGATGTGGTAACAGATAGAAGAGATTTTCAAACGAAACTTAATTTACAAGAAAGAAGGGAAGAGAATCTCAGAAAATTCACCACTATCAAAGTCAACCAGATGGAAAAAAAAATGCAAACCACAGTGAGAAAAATCAACGAGGATCAAAGAACAAAGTGATCTACAAATCGAAATAGAAGGAAAAAAAAATAGAATATGCGGAACAAGACTCTAATGGTTACAAAGTAATGAGCGAACAAAGAGATCTTGCGCTGCACAAACATAAAACGTTACGGGAAAGCGGGAAAAAAAACAATCCAATCGAAAGTGAAAGATATGCAAACAGAGATCGAAAGATTAAAGATCCGAGAAAATTCTAGAATATTGGAAGTAGAAGTAGTAGACCTAATGGAATAAGTCAACCAGCTATCATATTTATTGGATGAGGAACTAAGCACCTCAAGGACGTAACAAGCTAGAATAAACGAATTCGTGAGTACACCCCCCAGTAATCTGGATACTATTAATACAGGCACCACAACCCCAAAGGGCATCAAAGGATAAAAAATGTTGAAAGATATAAAAAACGTGTGTGTAAAAAGAAGGAGTGTGTGTAAAGTGTAAATAGAAATTGTGAATAGAGACAGTGTAGATAAAACGAAAAACGAAATGTAATCAAAAAACAAAAATGATAAAAACTAGAAAAAAAAAATCATAAAAAGATAACAACGAACGAAAATCAACAAAAACAAAAATCAGAAATGCAATAAAAATAGCAGAAAATAATCAACAATGAAGGTTTAAATCTGCGAGACCGTTGACAATGAAAGATGGTACACAAAACCAATAAAAATTGAAGTGCGAAACAAGGATTGAAAACCAGTATAATGCAAAATTGAAGAGATAGTAGAAACTTAAATCAGCAAACAAGAGGAGGAGATAGAAAACCTGAAAATAGCGATGGAACAACAAGCACAAGAAACAGACAAAATCAAGAGTCAATAGTTTCAGTAGAGGAACCTGATAAAGGCGCTAAGGGAGAGTGTCAGATATTGAGTAACTAGCGAGAAAATGTAGAGGAGGAAAATGAATGGCTTAGACGACAATTGGATATAAGCCAAAAATGGGAACAAAAATAGAGGAACTAAAGAGAGAATTAGTCATGAAATCAGCAAAAAATGTATTGGAAGACGATTAGCAAACGGTAGTAAAAAGATTCCAAAGGAAATATAGGAGAGAAAAAAAAAATAAATAAAAAAGTTAAATCGGGCATACAGAAAATTTGAAAGGCGAGCGATCAAACAATACTGAAAGCCATTTAAACTCAACCAATGAATTCAAGCGCTAGAAGACAATGAAAGACAGAAAAGATCGATGGAGGGAAAAGACAATATTATCGCAACGATACCCGAAAACAAAATAATAATAAGTCGCCTTCTAAAGCAGAAATGTAAGTAAACCTACATGAGAGAGAAAACAACTCATCGCTAAAATAACAATCAAAACATCCAAGTGTAAATAAAACAAATGAAACAGTGGCTCAAACTTACCCTCGTCGTTACCCTTAGCTTCGTCATCAATTCAACTTTATAACCAAAAAAGATCCAGAGCGACAATACCCGGAAACAAAATCGAAACCAAATAGAAGCCCTGTAAGAATCGAAACCCTGAAACAAGAACTTATTCGAATACTAATTCAATGCCTGAAGAAAACCCCTTGTAGAAACATCAATCCACAGCTAACCAGAACAATAAACCAATGTCGAAGAACTCTTATCGGTTACAACAATCTCTCCTGCTTACCCAATCAAAGAAAACTCGAACACTAACCAATCTCGAAACTTACCTACAAAGCCTGGTAGTCGTTGAAACCAGTGCAATCTTGCCCAATCAAAGAAAACTCGAACACTAACCAATCTCGAAACTTACCTACAAAGCCTGGTAGTCGTTGAAACCAGTACAATCTTACCCAATCAAAGAAACCTCGAACATTAACCAATCTCGAAACTTTCCTACAAAGTCTGGTAGTCGTTGAAACCAGTGCAATCCTTATCCTAATCTTCGTAACTATTTATCAAATCGTAAAAACCTGTTGAAAGCTGCAAATGCAAAGAAGCTACAAGTTAAAGAAAACCCAAATCAAACAATCAAATTCAAGAGAATCTAAAAGCAAAAACCCAATATCACAACGATCAAAGAACCAATTCTTCCAATTCAAACCCAACAGTCGAGAACCAATCAAAGACACCAAATAAAGATGACATCCCTAATCCCAACTACATAGATTGATCGCAAGCCAAAGTGACAATAACTATAACTACTATTATTATGTAAATACGTGCATTCTAACTGTGATATAAAAATTTTCGATGTATATGACCTACCGCCTTATGTGGTTTCTGCTTGAAGCTTGTAAATTGACATTACTCTGTTTCATGAATGCGTAAAAGTATTAGCTCTATATGCGTATGTATTAAGTATGTGAATGTGGCGGCTAGACCAATGTTGGTCTAGACCGAGAAATTGCGGGGCGCAATTTAAACGGCCCCGGGAGTGGTTTGTTGGGCTACAAGCCATAATTTAAACAAAAATGGAAAAATTGTGTAAATTAAAACAAAATAATTAATGAGGTTTGAAAATTGTCAATATGGCTGCTGTAACATAAGCACGTACCGCAAGCAGAAATCAAAAAATAAAATAAAACATTAAATAAAACAAAATAAAAACATAACAAAATTAAATAAAACAAATATTAATTAAAATCATTGAAAAGCCTACAGATGCAGAAAGAAACACAAAACCAAAATATAAAACCGCCAAAACCTTGCAAAAGAAGGTTTAGAAAATACATAGGCGGAAGCGGCGACCAAAAATTTAAATATCAAAGGGTAAAAAGAGAAACAATCAAAAAGAATGGTTAAATAAAAAAAATAAAAATAAAAATAAAAATTTACGAAATATTGAGAAAATAATATCAAAAAATAGAGAAAAATAAGGAGAAAAATAAAATATTTAAAATAAAATTAAAGCAATAAAACCCCCGAAAAATAGCCGAAAAAGGCTCAAAATACTCTGATTGGTCGCACCCAGGCATGAAATGACTATATATACAGCAGTCATTTTCATAATTTTTAGACAATTTTTTGTTGATAGACTTTTAGAAAATTTTGTAGACACAAAATTTTTAGACATTTGTAGAGAAAATTTTGTAGACACAAAATTTTTAGACTTCACTGTTTATGCCGATGTATGACAATTTTTCAAATTGGTATGCTTGACTGACAAACTTGTCGATCGTAAGTATTGTTTTTGTAGAAATATATTTTTCTATGTTAATGTTTTATTTAATTTAACTTATTCTGGATGGCCACAATGTCTTTTGGCATCGCTTGGCAGGTCCCCCTTAACTTATTTATATTCATTTTACTTATATTAGTTTGGTGAAAGTGTTAGGGCAATATTCAATTTCCTCAGTTGATTTTGAGGAATGTTGATGTGTTGCCTTGTCGCTAACCACCCTTCGGTGTCTGCCGGCATGGTCAGGTCTTGTCACACTGATCGCGGAGTAGGACGCCGTCGTACTTCACCGGGGCGGCCATTTCAATGTTGGTCGGAACGGTAAAAATTAATATTCGGGAAGATCGCCATAATTAAGGGGATAACATTATTATATGTTTAAGTAGGAAAATTGAATTTTTAATTTAACTCCTGCCGATTATTATATTATCAAGGGTACGACTAGTGATAGAAATTTAGGTCAACGAAATTATAAAGTAGGTTTAGATCACGTACATTGTTCGATAATCATCGTGGTGGAAAATTAAAATAAAATGATGCATTTTGGCATAGATCTGTGAGAAGATAATATAGAGATTTACGAATGGTGGTAACTGTGGCGACCATAGGAAAGTAAAGATGAGTTGTTGGACTAAAATAATGACATTATAATAATGCATTGATTTCAATTTACCATTGGCTAACGTTTGTATGAAACAAGGAATTTTCCATAAAATAAGGGCGGAACGCTGCCCAAATTTTTGAAAAATATTTTAATAAATAACAAGTAATGATGACAAATTGATATAGGAATTGTAGAAATAGATGAATATGGACAAGCGTATAGATAGAAAGAGACGTAAGACCTTCCATCGGCAGTCAGGAACCCGAAAGTGAAAATATCATGAGGAGTAGTTCTAGAAATGGAGCTCACCTGCTCATGAATTTTCAGCTGCTACATACAGTACCAACATGAGCTTGCTCATGGGTATATAGTGGTAGGATTAAAATTGTGGGGCGTCTGGGTGAGACAGCATAGACCCTAGGAAAAGAAGGCATTTTGATAGAGGGAAATAAGCTTGAATAAGCTTTGCACAGATTTAAACAAATTAATTACACCCAGTACACCAGCACCTCCCTGGTCTTGCACGGGACTTTGGTTTAAATGGTTGGTCCACATAACTTGTCGCATTCTTGTAGGCTACTTGGGCTGTGGCGAACACCAGAGGATAGGTAACGGCCTGCCCCTCCTGACTGGCTGCTACCGCTTCTTCCAGCCTACGAATCTGAACCTTCTGGGCATGGTTCAGGGCTCTCTCCTCCTGCCAGCCCTTCTGCGCCGCGTCGATCTTTTGGTAAAGCCGCTTCACTCTAGCTGGCTCGGACCAAGTGGCTCTAATCCGCTGCAACTCGCGGCTTAGTTGGAGACATTGTTGATGCAGATTCGTGTTTTTTTTGTGGAGGTCCTTCAACTCTTTGCTGATCTTCGGTATCGCATCCATCATCAACTTTTCTTAATGAAAATAGGTATCAGGTAAATCATAAAGTTAGTTTCAGCGATTTAGTAAGGAATTCTAGTCTCAACTTTATTATGACATTTTTATTTTTCACTATGCCTGAATGAGCATGTTTATATTTATTTAATTAATTTTTGGGTAAAATATCATTGTTCCGGTTTATCCGAATGAATTAAAAGTAATTTCCCACTAAATCATTTATTTAATAAAAGACATCACAAAATTCAAGTCGATTATTGTCTCTTGTTCATGTAACGCCTTCGTGAGTAGGCATGTTCCTCATCAGCCCGATCCTCCAACATATCCCGAATGTCCGGTTGTAGTACACTTTTCTGGATCACCAGATGGATGGGCGCGTCGCTTTCTAGTAGTGCCGGATCTCGATGGTCGTTGGCTACTCCATAAATGGGCAAGTGCCCAACGGAATTAGGGATACGCCCACTGGCGATATACCGATTTATCCTGGCGAGGTGCTCTTTTTGCCGTTTCGCTAAATACCGATACCGCCACTCCAATTGCTCCAGGCGGTGGAGTTCGCCTTCCGCCCTTTGCCGGATCTCTCATGCTGGGTTTCTACCCGGCTCCCTTTTGATGAGAATGCTGGGGAGCTCGACATCTTCTCCTTGTCCATTGACGTTCCGGTTCGGCCACTCGGGGGTACCATAAGTCGATATGGTATAGCCCGGATCCCATAACGCTTGCCGATATCTTTCGGCAAATCTAGTTCACACGGTTAGAGTATCGTGATCCACGTTATCCCAGTTGTCACTATGGATACCTGTTAATAGTAAGACAAAATGGTTATCGGCTCATTGTGTCGCTCGTTCATAGGTTCAGCCTATCGTCTTCTTTATGGCGGGGGTTTTATAAGTTTATATCATGCCTGGTAAGTGTCAGTTCCTCTATTGCTGATTTACCTGCATTCCTCTGCTTACACTGGTTTCGATTTGTCCAAGGTTGCTAGCGTTTCCAATGACAGGGGACTCATTTGTTTTAAGTTGGTGGGTTTGATTAATTGGGTGCGATAGCTAAATTTATCTAAAACCTAAATCGTTTATAAGGTAGCCATTGACAAATTTTCTTTCCTAGATGACGACTAAAACCTAAGGAGAAATGAATTTTTAGTGAACTCAAGTCCAAAAATATCTAAAATTTAATTCACAAAATCATCTATTTGATTACAATTAGTACAAGGTTTATTCAACTGCAACAGATCCTCTCCCGGGAGAAGTAAACTAATTATGGTGACTCAAATGCCCTAACTATGAAATTTTAAAGGTGAATGATTAAAAACAATTGTACCATTATAATAATTCAAAATGACTTAAATACTATAAAAATCTAAATATCATAATTTTAAAAATATGAATACAAATAATTAGAATGATTTAAATGTTTTAAATGCTATAAAAATCTAAATATTATAAAACTATGACTACAAATAATTGGAATGATTTAAATGTTATAATGGAAGGATGAAAATTAAAAAACACTGTAATAATCAGAATATTTTAAATCTCATCAAAATGAAAAGGCGATTAACAATAGAGAATTAAAAATAAGAAAAATAAATAAAACCTTTACTAATTGCTCAAAATGTCGGTGATCTACGTGGGAAGATCGATAGTAATTGGTCTAACTGTGTTTATCTGCCATGTGAAACTCTCTAGATACTACTCAATCGTTGTTTTCTATATTTTACCTTTCATTTAGGCGAGGGTGCATAATAGGATCTGACAAAATTTCGGGTAGCTCTACCAGGTGCGGGTATCGCGGCTAAAAACTAGGGCAGTTTATTACTGGAGCCAGTAGGTAGGTTGTGCATAGATTTAGTTAAAATTCGCAGCTGAGCATTTATTGTAAGAATCGAACGTAATATAAACTTTATATTTCGTCATTAGAGCTCAAAAGGTGGCCAGAGAAGCCATACTTGTGAAAGGTTGTTCGGTTTGGACATTCCTTTGATCACGCATCGAAGAGATCCTGGTTTGGCGATCTTGCATCTTGGAGATCCTTTGGTTAGAAACTCCGGTTGGCGACATTCCATGAGCTCCCTCAGTATTAGTTCCACATATGGGCGTTGTCGATATCGAAAATTTAGACATGTTAATTTTAAATCAATATGAATCGGATTTTTCTATATATACCACGTCACTATGTGGGTTGTCACGTGACCACATGACGATTTCAGTGGATAATGACGATTGGTTTTTTTCTTGTATTGATTGGTAAATTTTCTATTCCCAACAATTTCTCATTTCTTCTTCTATCCACTTGTTTAGATATTTCTCCTCGCGGTATGCTCGGCTCAATCATTCAGAACTCCCCGCCATAATACAAATGTCGTGGGGAGGAATTCCAATTACTACTATTCCGGTTCTATTGCTAATGTGTCGATTCTCGAGGTTTGACTCAAATGATCTACTATTGTATTAATCAATTTATTTAGGCAACTATTCCCCTTTTTATCGGAGATTTCCTAGGCAGCCGGCTACTTCCTCAGCCATCCTGTTGGATTTTTTGATTCAAATTCGTCGCACACTATCGGCTTCCATTTTGGACATGATGCACCTGTGCAATTTTTGCGAATAAATCTTATGTGTCGATGAATATTTAGATTTATATAGTTCGATTGAATAAAATTTAAACTAGTGATGAGCAACCCATATGCCGTGGTTGGTATGCGATTCTCCATAGAATGATGTGGTCAATCGGTTCCTTGTTGTTCAAAATCGAGATTTGAAATTTTATTTGTTGTTTTTTGAAGTTATTTACCTAATGTTATAAGAAAAACAAAAGGAATTTTAGAATTAACTTTCAAATATCGCCTAATTTGTAATGGAAGAAATATCTATTTTTACAATCGTTCTAAATAAAAGACAAACCAGAGTATATTATTGTTGGGCTGTAAGCCATAATTTAAACAAAATAAAATGACTATGTAAAGTCATATTGAAAAATTATAAAAATGGCTGCTATAACATAAGCACGCACCGCAAACAGAAATCAAAAATAGAATAAAACATTAAATAAAACAAAAAAAATAAAATATAAGCATAATTAATTAAAACAAATAATTAATAAATTTCTCACATAATGCATATAGAAAAATGTAGTAAAACACAAAACCTCCTATAACCTTGCAAAATAAGGTTTAGAAAATACATAGGCGGAAGAGGCGACCAGAATAAAAATAAAAATCAGCAAAAATAAAAATGTAAATTTAATAAAATTAATATTGAAAAATTAAAAAAAATAAATAGAAAAAGAGAAAAATATTAAAATAAATAAAAGCCATTAAAAAACCCAAAAAATGGCCAAAAAAGATTTAAAATTTTCTGATTGGTCGCACACAGGCACGAAAACAATTTAAATATAACAGCCGTTTTCATAATATTAAACCTTTAAAAAAACTTCTGAAATTTTTGAATTTGTAATTTTCTGAACTTTGTGATCAATCGTAAGCTTTGTTGATTTTATATAAATATACTTTTATGTAAACATTTTATGATTTTTAATTGAATTTTTATCATGGGTGGCCGCGATACTTACTTCTTCTAAGTATCTCCTGGCCTTCTCCACTTTCCGGTCCGTCTGCCGCTGATGCTCTTCTAATCGAGCATGCAGATATTCGGCTTGGCCCCTAATTTCCCGTCCGGTTGCGACGAATGGGAGGTCTGTTTCATCGCTGTTCATTTGACCTCCCGTCCGAGACTCCTTGACCGGCGTGATCGTGAATCCCGCGTCCAACATCTCTTGCCGACACCAGGCAGCTGAGTGTGCCGGGAATCGTAGCGTGACTCGGGACTCATCGATCCATGAGTTATCTAAAATAAATAAGTGGATTTCATTGCTAAATCTTGTCTTTGTAACTCTTAATGGGTTAATCTATTGTGAGTATGATTCCGTAAATTGGGTCGTGGGGGTTTTGTAGGTTTATGGAAGCTAATTACTCGCCTGTTCAGAAATAAAAATATATGTCTACTTTACAGAGTAGTTTAATACCTCGCCTTCGTGATGGGGTTACGACTACTTCGAGTCCTTCCAGCTCTCATATGTACCAGGGGTTTTTGTCGGGATCAGCTATTCAAAGTTTGGGTCACCTGATTTAAGTGAAGGTGAATATTTCCGGTTGCCCTAGTAGAGTTTCAAATAGCTACCAAAAACGACGTTATTTTAAATGAAATTATTCAAAGATTTTTTCTTTCCATCTCTGTTGGCTGTGAATTTAAATGGATTGCATAGAGGAAAATCTACACGGGTAGGGACTATTTCAAATCGTGGTTCAAGTGCATTTAATTAAATCCAGTTGAGTCCATTATAATATATAACACAAAAATAAAATCGAGTCGTTGTTTTAAAATAGTTTAATTAAAATTGGCACCAGTTTAACTAAGTAACCCTTCAAAATTAATAATATCGAATTACAAACTTTCCGTTATCAGAAAAACGAACTTTCGGAGTTATAAATGATATTGTAACAGTTAAGTTGGTTGGCTTTAATGTTAAATTTAAATTATTGTAAGTATCATTTACATTCTTTGGTTTTTAACTATTTCTTACTTACAGGAAATGGCATTTCACAATCAAATAATCAACTAAAAACAAAAGGGTTTTTACATTCTAATTGTTGTGGGTTCTTTAACATGTATTACTTATAGAAATTGGCATTTTGCAACTAGATAATCAACTAAAGATAAAAGGATTTCTAAATTTAAATCATTGTAACCATCATTCATATTCCTTGGGTTTCTTTAAAACTTATTCCTTATAGAAAATGGCATTTCGCAACTAAATAATCAACTAAAGATAAAAGGATTTCTAAATTTAAATCATTGTAACCATCATTCATATTCCTTGGGTTTTTTTAAAACTTATTCCTTATAGAAAATGGCATTTCGCAACTAAATAATCAACTAATGATAAAAGGATTTCTAAATTTAAATCATTGTAACCATCATTCATATTCCTTGGGTTTTTTAAACATATTTCTTATAGAAAATGGCATTTCGCAACTAAATAATCAACTAAAAATAAAAGGATTTCTAAATTTAAATCATTGTAACCATCATTCATATTCCTTGGGTTTTTTTAAAACTTATTCCTTATAGAAAATGGCATTTCGCAACTAAATATAATATTTCTAATTTATCATTGTAAATATTATTTTGGTTTTTTTATTATTTTATAATCATGCAACTAATATAATGATAAAAGGATTTCTAAATTTAAATCATTGTAACCATCATTCATATTCCTTGGGTTTTTTTAAAACTTATTCCTTATAGAAAATGGCATTTCGCAACTAAATAATCAACTAAAGATAAAAGGATTTCTAAATTTAAATCATTGTAACCATCATTCATATTCCTTGGGTTTTTTTAAAACATATTTCTTATAGAAAATGGCATTTTGCAACTAAATAATCAACTAAAGATAAAAGGATTTCTAAATTTAAATCATTGTAACCATCATTCATATTCCTTGGGTTTTTTAAACATATTTCTTATAGAAAATGGCATTTCGCAACTAAATAATCAACTAAAAATAAAAGGATTTCTAAATTTAAATCATTGTAACCATCATTCATATTCCTTGGGTTTTTTTAAAACTTATTCCTTATAGAAAATGGCATTTTGCAACTAAATAATCAACTAATGATAAAAGGATTTCTAAATTTAAATCATTGTAACCATCATTCATATTCCTTGGGTTTTTTTAAAACTTATTCCTTATAGAAAATGGCATTTCGCAACTAAATAATCAACTAAAGATAAAAGGATTTCTAAATTTAAATCATTGTAACCATCATTCATATTCCTTGGGTTTTTTTAAAACATATTTCTTATAGAAAATGGCATTTTGCAACTAAATAATCAACTAAAGATAAAAGGATTTCTAAATTTAAATCATTGTAACCATCATTCATATTCCTTGGGTTTTTTAAACATATTTCTTATAGAAAATGGCATTTCGCAACTAAATAATCAACTAAAGATAAAAGGATTTCTAAATTTAAATCATTGTAACCATCATTCATATTCCTTGGGTTTTTTTAAAACTTATTCCTTATAGAAAATGGCATTTCGCAACTAAATAATCAACTAATGATAAAAGGATTTCTAAATTTAAATCATTGTAACCATCATTCATATTCCTTGGGTTTTTTTAAAACTTATTCCTTATAGAAAATGGCATTTCGCAACTAAATAATCAACTAAAGATAAAAGGATTTCTAAATTTAAATCATTGTAACCATCATTCATATTCTTTAGGTTTTTTAAACATATTTCTTATAGAAAATGGCATTTTGCAACTAAATAATCAACAACAAAAAACAAAGGATTATGAAATAAAGTTGACTTATTTTATTTTATTTCTTTTGTTTAGCATATGTCGCGATCGTCAATCATCGGAGAGAGCTGGAATCCCTTTTACGACAAAGTTTAATTGGGGCTGGGTCAATAAATGCATGGGAAAAATTTAGCATCGTTCCGTTATCTGCGTTTGTTGAGTTTTCGATTATTAGCACGTCTGGTGGAATAAATTTTGTATGTTTACACAAATAAGTTGTTAAGCATGAGTTATATTAAACGAAAAAAACTATTTCGTTGAATTCCAAGTCTGTGCTGCAGTCGGGGCCTGTGAGCATTTTCCGATGAGAAACTTATGAGACTGGGACTCATAATCACAAATAAATTTTAGTCAATGAATTATAGAAATTAACATTTTGGCTTGGGAATCTTTGTTCCATCGTAATCTCCTCATTCGCATTCTTCTGTGACCTGTCTGAAGTTCCACGTGTTGGGTGTCTGGAGTTTGAATACATAGTAGTAAAACGACAAAATGACCGTGTTCAAGTGAACTGCGATATTTATATGTGTACGGTTGTATTGGCGCGGTGTGTGTTTTCACACTTTGTTTGCTTGTTGCCTCGAATGTAAAGGGCAAGTCATTTCCATTTCATGAAAAGTGTGGGAGTGGAATTCTATCTGACTATTCTGATCGTGTGAGATTTTCATTTATTGGCAATTTCTAAATGTCGAAACTCCTGCTGTCCAATTTAGTTATTCGCCGATTCGGATCTTTTCATTTTTGAAATTTTTATTTCGGAAAAAACTTCTAGCAATTGATCGGAGATCACAGTCATTAAGTTTACAAAATTTTATTTCATCGTCACCATCGTCAGATCATTCCTCGTGGGATCAGGTATGCGTTCAATTTGTATCATGCGTAGAATCACTAAATTTTCCTTTTAGGTTCTATTTTTTACTATAACAGGACGTACTGCACTCGCCCTTCTGATGTTATCCACCTCATTCGGTACCTTGTGACTTATATCCTAGATTAAAACGTTTCCAGATGGCTATGATTATTCCTTATCTTGTGGTAGTAAACGAGGGGTGGTGTTAATGATGAAGTCTATTTGTTTATTTCGTTTGCCCTCTTTCTGTTGGATGTTATTGGTTCTAATAAATGTAATTTCGTTCTTTTATTTGATATGTTAAAATGATATTTACGGATTTACTTCAATACTACGTGTTATTTGACTCTAATGGCCGATCACTAATCTCACTTCTCTAGATTCATTATCTCTGGGGAAAAATATGCATATATCTAACATGTAGTCTTAATATTTTATATATAATAAAATAAATATTTAAAGCGTTTATCAATGTCGGTCCCCCCTACTGCTCTTGATTATAAATGGTTTGGTGAATTTAACTTCAAATAGTGTCGGAAATTTGATGGCGCGTTGTGTGATTCCTTCAATTGTTTAACGGGTTTGGGATGATAAAATAGATGTTTAAGTAATAGTCTGGAATATTATTAAAACTATATACATTTGACATTTTGATCTTAGGGGTTCGAACTGATGAATGTAGAAAACGGGATTTAGATTTTTGAATTATTGGTCTTCGCATGTAGCATTATCGATTAAAACTCGTGTCCTTTCCCTACACAAACTACTAAGAAATAGAAATTGCACTTGCTTGAAATGTCTATCTATCCTCAATTTAAGGGTCATAACCACTTTAGAATCAACACTTTGATGTAGCAGTCACATTAAATTTAAATAATGTATATATATATATATATATATATATATATATATTAGCAAATTTAGCGTTGTAGTCGGTAATTTCAAGTTAGGAGTCATGATCAATTTAAATGAATTAGAAATCATAGCAACGATTTTTTTTGGCATCAAATTCCTCGTCACCTTCCCTTAATTGATCCTAGGAGAATTTATGTTGATGTTACGAATTTATGAGTGCTCACTGGACTACTCAGTGTTTTGATTTTAAGCCGTTTGTTATCGTAATTTAGGTCAAATTTATAGGAATTGAGTGATGATGAAGCAGCCAAAAGACTACTCCCGATTCAACCCAACTTCCCCTATACGGAATGAAAATTTACGTTTCAGCTACTTCGTTCTCACGCCATACTTTCACGGCACGAATTACTGGCGGACTTACACCGCACTTCCACAATTCGGTTGGGGTATGTGTAGTTTATTAACTTGTGGTGATGTGTCGGCTGTGGGCCTGAAAAATTTCGACAAGAATTAGTTTATTTAAAAAGTTTATTCTGTAACATTTTCATATAATACATCGTTGGATCATAATATAGGATTTGAAACTCATACAAACCTTTCCACACACCGACGCCCAAACAGAGCTCATGTGAAGTTGTTTGAACGCGTCGTGGAGAAAGTTCCGAACATTCCTCCACTCACATTGAAAATTTGTCGGTTTTCCACTGGTTAAGACTAGCTGAGTTTCTTGTTACCAAGAACTGATTCGAGTTTCAAAAACTAATTAAAATTATGTCAAAATGAACCGGTATATATACCTATTGTGCGACCCTAAACTTGCGTTTTAAATTTGATGTAGTAAAACAAAATTTGACTTTGTGATTTTCTAGTATATTCTAATCTTAAATTTTATTATTTTCGTAATTTAATTTGACAATTTTGCTTTTAATTTTTTAATTGAATTGTTTCCAATTCAAATTATTTAATTTTAGTTCCATTTTCATGGACTTTTGCTTTTTTGATAAATTGTCAAATTTTGGTCAAATTTTCGTGTTCTCATGTTATTTCTATGTTTATTTCGTGTGGATCTTGTTGCACTTTGTTATTATTTTTATTTTACTTTTGTGTTTCTTGATTTTATATTTAATTGTGTCTCTCTCATATTTTAGCATGATTAGTTGATGTTTTATGGGTCTTATTTTAAATCTGCATGTTGTATTTGCGTGCGTGTTACCGATTCATTTAAACAAAATCGTGTCTTGGCCCAACACAACATTCACTTACCTCTAATGGCCACCCGTTTCTAAGCAGCGTTGGTGTTGTAACCACTCGCTATTGGAGAGCCATAGGTGAGTCTCCCTTCAGAGACTTATGAGACCCGGCCGAACATTGGGTTCAACGAGCGACCGATAGAAGGCCTATGCTCAGTTTTCATTGTTCGATCTCTACTTAGGTTCTGTGACTCCATCCACCTCTTGGAGTTATCGTAAACTGACAAAAAAATTGTAGTAAATGAATCAAAAAATCCTGAACATTTATTTTATTTAAAACATTATTCCTCACGCATTTTGGTTCAATGATTAAGTGTTTTTCTCCATTATTAGCTGGGGCAAAAACTAGTGGGTACGTGACCGCATTAGCCTCCTGGCAGTGTGATAGAGTAACCTCCAAATTGCGTATTTGCGTGCGTTGGGTTTGTTCCAATTGCCTTTCGTCCGTCCATCCCGGTTGTAAGGCCGTCAAGCGTTGATGTGTCTTCTTGCCCGAGATGGTTTGATCCAGGTAAAATTTTTCCTCTGAACCTCTCAACTTATATGTAATAGCTGCGTGTAAAGCTCCGTATTTTTGCGACGGATTTTGGCAAGCTCCTTTCCTATCGAGCTTATGATGTCCATGCCTGAAACAATAAACATAAAGTTCTGATTTTATATACGAATATTTACAAGTATATAGTGGGAAAATTTAAACAACCCCTGTGGGGTATAAAACACCGATAAAACATGTACATTTAGGTCATTAGCTCCATTTTCAATTTTTAAAATAAATCTCCATTTAACAAGATACAATTACGTCATTTATAATGCAAAATAAATTTTCATTTATATCCAAATACTAACATTAAAATTTACGTAATCACCATATTAAACTATATACGTTCTTTAGCTTCTATTCATTTTAGTTTAAAGTAGAAATTTTGGTTCCTGACAACTCATCATACGGGACATTTCATCATTGCAACATTTCATCATTATAGCAATTCATCATTGCACATTTGAACATTATAGCAATTCATCATTATAGTATTTCATCACCATAACATTTCATCACTAAGATGCCTGTGATCTTAAGATCACAGAAAAACTGGCCTTGCAAAGAAATAACAGTTCATTATGTTTCCTTTTTAGATGCCACGAAAGACTCATGAATGATGGATGGATCCTGAAATGACGACTCCAGAGTTACGGTTAAATTTCCCGCCAGAGTAGCAGCCCGATGTCGTCAGGCGTTATGGGACTCAGGTTATACCACTGCAACGGCAGGATAATCAATATGGAAAATCAACCCAAGAAACTTAGAAGACGAGATCGAGCTGCCTAGCGTGGCGATAAAGCGGAAACCCGGCCAAAACCCGGCACAGGAAGCCCGTCAAAGAGCGGGGTATACTTCGGCTAGGCTGGAGGAATTGGGCAGAAAAATAAGATGAAAAATCACTCGTGCCTGGAATCACCTCAACCGCATAAATGCTGTAGTAGCATCAGGGAATGGCATCCTTGTTTATAACCACGATCATGTGGCCGTTTAAAACACTAGTTGCTAAAAGTATGACAGATCAAAAAGAAAATTACAACAATAATAATGATTCATGCGACTTTCAATTTGTGTATTTTTTTAACGTCATACAATATTATCCTTTATAAGAAATCATTATAATGCACAGTTGATTTTTCTGAAAAGAAACGACTTCCAGAAATTCGTATTTCTTTGTTTATTTTTATATATTTGTTATTTCTCAAATTTCATTTCTTGTTTTTGTTGGGCCAAGACTGAATTTGGTTTAAATGAATCGGAAATAACAAGCAAACACAACATTACAGTTTTAAAATCAAACCTATGAACATCGACTAAACAATTTAAAATCTGAGAAAGATATCATTAAATACAAAATCAAAAGGGCATAAAAGTAAAAAAATAAGCACAAAGAGCATCAAGAACCGCACGAAAGTTATACAAAAATAACTTGTTAACAAGATAATTTGACCGATATCGATAAATTTTAAAAAATGATTTTAAAGAAAATAACTTAAGTCTGAACGATTGAATAAAAATAAAAGAAATGATTTGTTAATTAAATCAAAAAATAAAAACAATTAAAGAATTATTTGAAAGAATTAACCCAAAGTCAAATTTTTTGTTTTAATACATCAAAAATTACTACAAAGGGTAGGGTCACAGAATAGGTATATATACCGATTCATTTTCTCATAGTTTAGCATCACATTTGTGGGCAATCACTTTTCTTCGCGAAGATCAGATTTCTGCATACCAAGTAAAATTTACTAGTACGGAACTCTCGAGAAATTTTTGAAACTTTTCTACAACAAGTATTCAAGTAAACTTCAAGTAAGTCCCAACTTGATTGTGGCTTTAGAAGGGTGAATGTGTATTTGCTGAGTGTACAATATATATTTAATGAAGCAAAAATGATATTATTATGTTAAAAACAAGTTTTAGTTCTTTGTCGAATTTTTCCGGCTCACAGCCGAAACATATCGCAATACATTAAAATCATATACACTACCGAACTGTGTAAGTGCAGTTCCTCCGCCTATAATTCGTACCCGTGAGTGTCTAGTCGTGCGTAACGACGAGCCTGAACGTCAATTATCATGCCTTCTTAAGATCGCGGGACTAGTCTTTTTGCTGGCTCTCTTTTATCCATCTCCCGAAAAATTGACCTAAAATTCTACCAACATATCGGTTAAATATAGACATAATAGACATAATTAACTCCAACTGAAGAAATCGTGACTAATATCCTGGCTAGAACACTATAAATAGTCGCCCGTTTAAACTAAAAGACATCAAGATCATTATCGAATATAATATCTTTGAAAGAGTAGGCATCGAAGAATTAATAGATTGGGCCACTACATCTAGAACTCACACTAAGGTGGGTAGTATTATGAATATATATGAGAGTCGAGAAAATAAGCGCTAGTATAATACCCATGATGAGGGTCACACAGGTAGCCTATTGGTATCATACGGACGGATTAATAATATTAATGATCGATATTTAAAGTGTAAGATGCAGCAGAAAAATCGATGTCAAACTTACCAAATACTAGAGCGTTACTTTCGAGGGGAATTAACAATCTTATATTGTAAAATTTAGAAATTATATGTTTATCTTTTAGAAAGTGACCTTCTAGACTGCGAGAGATCATGGAGAGATGACAACCGGGTCATAGTCAAATTTCCCGCTTGATTGGCAGTAAGATGTAGACAAGCGTTGTCGGATTCAGACTAAACTTTAGCCACTGCAGGAGAAGTGAAATAGCCAAATTGTTCAATGTCCCGAAATGACGAGATTGAATTACCTAGTGTGGAGATAAAACGAAAGCCCGACAAGAGACCGGCTCGAGAAATTAGTCAACAAGCCGAGTTTACGCTGTTCCGATTGGAGAATCTAAGATAGAAGATTCGATGGAAGACTACTTTGGCAAGGCGCCACCTGTAGCGAATCAGTGCAGATATTGCGGTAGGACGAATGGAAGCGTCTTGATGGTTGGCAAATTAGGATTGTCCAGTTAATATTTTGTTCGCTATTCTAGGTCTTCAACGTTGGCACTGGGATGCTACTTGGAAAAAATCAATGTTGCTTGCCTGACAAATGATTTACGCCTGTTTCTTTAATCTCATCTCGCTTGGGTTTTGAATTCAAATGTTTCACAATATGAAATTTCGCAAGCATTTTTGTAGAATAAGTTATTGAAATTATGTTGCTCACTTGATTACGGACATTTTTTTATACCAATCACTTTGGTGCCCGGCTTAAGTGAGTTTATTGTTTATTTTACGTAGTATTTAGTTTAACATTATTTCTCGTTTCTGATGAATTATATGTCTAAGTTTGACCAATTGCCACTTCTTCCTTCTCTTACTCACGGAGCTTTCAATTATCACTATTATTGGGAAGCTAATTTCTTATGTTCTTGATTGATTATTAATTAATGAATTCACTTTTCCTCATGAATCGGGGAGAACTTATTAATTGCTTCGACTTGTGATTAAAATATTTAGCTATTTAGTCAAGTTAATCTGATTTTGTTAAGTTCAAGTTTGACTTTATAAAATTCAATTTTAACAATTCAAATTAGATTTCTTTAAATTCAAATTTGATGTCAACAAATTCAAATTAAATTTGGTTTTTCAAAATATAAAAATGTAGGACTTACATCAAGACTACGAGATTTATATGCCAATTAGTGGTGTTATCAATAATGATTCGACATTGGTCATTCAGACTCAGAGTGTACATCAACCTTCAACATCTTTAGTTTCTTTTTTAACAATTGACGACCCGACATGAATGATTATACAACTCAAACCTTTATCAATGCTAAGTCAGATATTTCGCTGACATCAAATAAACTCTCAGAACAAATATAACAAATTTGCCAATAGATTTAGGTTCACCACTTTAAGTTCTAGCAATTACTGCTAGAAGATATGTTACAACCAGTGATACTGATAGATAACGAATTATGGATTCATACGTTCCTGGATTTGATAAGGCCGATAATTAGGGGCATAATAAAAGGACAGGCGGAAAAGATTGGATCATAACACGAAATTGAATGAACAAAAACTATTGATTAAAACGTGACAGGATAAAGATTGTACATTAAGTATCTTATCTATGAAGAATAAAATTCTAAAATGTTCAATATCTCAGTGGCTGCTCTTAAAATTTTTCAATATATCAAGGATTTTTATTATTGTTTGAAAAGATTTAATCTTTCATCTTAATATTATAAATATGAAAATTAAAATATTTCAAGGGTTGTTTTATAAAATTTTAAGAGTGAGCTGTTGGTTAAAAATATTAAACATATTATGTGAAAGTACATAATGTATTTTTTCCATAAAATATATAACTTTTAATTACTCTGATCCATTTTTTATCATTTTGTTTAAAAGTATACTTCATAGTGATCGAAAATCCACGAATAGGAATGAAAAAGAACAATATCAATTATTCTTAATAAACGTTCCAGTTTCAACAGCGCTTCTTCTTCTAAAACGAACAACATTACCACGAGATGTACTAAGATATCATCAGAAAGTATAACTTA
Source organism: Schmidtea mediterranea (assembly GCA_022537955.1). Classification (NCBI taxonomy): domain Eukaryota; kingdom Metazoa; phylum Platyhelminthes; order Tricladida; family Dugesiidae; genus Schmidtea; species Schmidtea mediterranea. The sequence goes on along the minus strand of CM039679.1, from coordinate 65,325,468 downwards.
GGAATCAAGATGACATCGTAAGATATTCATTGAAGAGTAACAAATACATTTAAGAGGAACATCAAGATTAACAATTCAACACTAGTCAATTTTATAGCATAATAGACAACCTATCTAACAGCAACAACACAATCGACATTCCGCGTATCCGGCAACAAACAAACCTACAGGAACATATCACATAACTAGAACTTGGAAGAAAAAGAATGTATAGATACGAGGCGTTATGTAATATGGTAACTGACTATAACAACCGAGATCCAATCAAATATTTATAATTTCCTGTTATTATAAAATAAAAATTAAGCGCGTATTAAGATATACATTATATTCATTTTAAACAATTTATCTTATTTTGAAACGAATCTCACGTTTACAATAAAATATATTGATTTAAAAATAAATAGATATAATAGAAAACATTTATTCATTAATACATCCTAATTAATTAGTAATTCAATCTCACACAATATGAAAAATAACCTTTGTTTAAAATGAAGCTCAGTAGATACACTATTTCAAATTATACAAAATCAAATGATAATTTCCATGCGATGTTCCAGATTATCTGAAAGTAATTTTATAATAACAGTAATCAAATGAAAGAATTAAATGTGAAAAATTTTCAATGGAATACTGGAAATTCGGACGAAAAAAAATATTTCAAAAAGTCATAAACATATGATTTATTTACTCTAAAAACACTGATTAGCACTATGAATGTCATTCAATATTCGGAACTGAATGAAAACAACCAAAACATCATACAAATAAACTAGCGTAATCGGTTTAATTAAGACAATCAACAAATCTCGAAACTATAAGCCGTACCTGAAATCAAATTTATCACATCAAGATCAGAGATGAAAATGAAAATCCATTTAGAGACAACAATTAAAATTTCAATAAATAAAACATTGACGTTGCTAAAAATATAGAAACAAAACGAACATCCTTTTACACACGAAATAAATTTTAATAATTGAATAGAAAATTCGATTTCATCCTTTTATAGTCCTTACATTTCTTATGTCATTTTCTTTAGTTTAGGTTTTAATAAAAGTTTGTATTCAATTTATATAATGCTAATTTAATAATTTATTCACTATCATTTTTTTATTTAATAACCTAATTTGTAAATGGAATATAAAGTTTCTAACGGAATACTAGTCTTATACTTATTTAACTCCTGTCAGTATTATGTAAAGAAATTAGATCTTCCCAAAAATTGAAAGCAGTGACTGCCAGTCGTAATCAAATTCTGACCAATCAACATTAAACATCGATAGACATGTTAAAATGATATTTTTTATTATGTAGATATAATTATATTCAAAGCCAAAACGACTTTCAAACCGCGCTGGTGCAATCGCACTGGGCCCCTATGTTCAAAGGCCCATAAATTGTCAAATTGTTTTCTTCTATCTGGTATGAAATTCGGCCTAACCGAAAAATATTAAATTTCATAAAAATTTTTAAAAAGAATATATTGATTAATTTATTAACAATTATATAAACATAAAATTAACTATTAAATGTTTTAATATTCTATTGTTAACTATTTAATATTTTACTATTTATTCTTTATCATGATTCTGCATTTTACAAATATTTAAAATGCTTATAGTAGCACATTATCTTCAAAATTACTTTTTTAAAAAATTTTTAGCACACGGCCCCCAAAACTTGCCGAAAGGCGATGCTTTTAAATGAATGCGAGATACTTCCGAATATATAGTAAAACAAGTGAAATTAAGGCTCAATACAACTTTTCAAAAATTGATTTATAAAATAGTAATGCAATAACAAATATATCCAAAAAATACTTGGTCTGCAAAATAAGTAGTGAAACTCCTATATAAGTAAATAAATGAAATAAACGAAACTGTAAATATATGGTCAGTCGTCAGTAGTTACTTCATTAAGAAATTTTAGCACTTATTTTCAAATGTAAATTGAAAGCGTCCAATATCGTTGCGTCATTCGTTTTTACTTTATGGAAGGAAAGAGTGAAGTCAATACATAACTGAGGACTGTTAATGGTAGTTATTGTCCACGTTTGTACAATTACTTCCAGGTGGCAAAGCCTCAGTTTACGATGTAGAAAAGCCACGATGGTCTATAACAGAGGACCTGAGAAAAATTGATGAGACTGAGAAAAATTACTACCAAATACGCCGGAATTTGAGTGAAGGCGCTATTTAAACATTACATAGTGAAAGTGGCATAAGAAATTATGAATTCGTGTCGTTCCAAGTTTATAAACCACTGAAATGCATAATAGTCGTTGACGTTGCTGTGAAAAGAACTTTAAGATTTTTGGATAAAATAATTTCCGTGGATAAATGAAATACCTTACCCAATAATTTAAAGAGTTGAAACTGCCTGGAGAAGTCTATTTTAAAAAAATGAAATCATCAACAAGTCTCTATGTTTTGAGATGACAGTGGAATTATTTTAGTTGACTTTACAGAAAACTGTAATCGAATCAACAGCTCCTACTATTCCAAAAATTTGAATAAAAAAGGAAGCTCCGAAGTTAAAGAAGTAAACGCTCTCATTCACACAAGTGCAGTTTCAATAGGTACAATAGTATTTATTGTAGGACTTAACATGCATCCCAATTCTCCATGAATTCCAGATTTAACTCCAATGGGCTTCTCCACAAGATATTTCGGAGAGGTCACAAAAGACGATTTAAAGAAGCAGTAATGCAAGTCTCAGAATTTCTTCAAATCGCATTTCAAAACCTGGTTACCCGCTGGAAAAAATATATCGATTAAAATGAAATTATTTTGAACCCTATGTGAATTCTTTATTGTAAATACGAAATATATTTGCAATCATTTATCTATTTTATATAAATCGCACTTCTTATTGGGCGCACCACGTATTTTAGTGGTATTAAAACGTTCCGTGCCGAATAGGGCGTATACGACCCCAGCTGCTTTGTTGCCTAATGCATATTAAAATTTATATCCTTTCCCTACTAATTATGTCTTAAACAACTTTTTTAATATTTAAAGTGTGTATCGTATACGCCCTTCGAGGCCTGAATAGAAAACCTTCAAAAATTGCCGTGGCACGGGACGTGTTAAATTGGTAAAAATATTTCCAATTGAATAAATACTTTTATTATATATATTTTCCTACCTCTGTATACTATATAGAACAAAAATAAGCTTACATAATAATTGGAAAATAAAAAATGAAAATTTATCTAAAACAGTAAGACAAAGTAAATATTAATAACAATAAAAAGTAGAATAGAAATTTAAAGTAGAAGGTAGAAATTTACATATGAAACGTTTTCGCTCATATAAATAATCTACGCCATTTCAGACAGTTTACTAACGCACTTTATTCAACATAAGAACTACCGAAAACTATCAGACCTGTCAAAATGATGATTGGCATTCAAATAAGCGGATTTAACAAATTAGTCGAGATCATAAATAATTAAACTTTTAAAATTCTTGCGTTTTATTTAAATATAATGAATAAGTTGAAATGTAATTGACATAGTTCCAGTAGTAATAATATAATTTGATTTGTAACAAACGAAATTTTGGTCGGTCACGTGCTTATGAAGATAAATTAAATATTATTGAAGTGTAGATAACAACCAAACAAAGATTTTTCGACAAAGGGTTATTTAAACATCGACACACCAGATATCAACAAGAGACAGACATTCCGAGACATTATAGCTCACTTAAATCAAGTTCTTTATACAAGATGAACACCAATTGAGTGTTTTGCAAAGTTTTTACACGATGCGAGGCTTTGCATGAACATATGAACTAATGGATGTGCCAGCTACATGCTCCGGATCTCAGGTTTAGTGATATGGTTTATGCGAAAACCGAAGAATTAACGACCTTAACAGTGAATATTTGGTTAAATATGAAAGAAGGGGACAGACGTGAAATATTATACTTTTTAATAATCATGATTTATGAATATTTTACTATCGTATAAAATAAAATTATTTTATATCAGATTGAAAGGTGAAAAATCGATTTCAAACATAGAAGTCATTGAGTTTTTACAAAGATGTGGTCTGATAAAATAAGCAGTAGATTATCAGTAGTGCTTTATAGAAAAAAATTTACTTCGTGATTCATCTAACAAGGATGTTTATTTTGGAATTGTAAATCATGCAGGAAGAAAACATCTGTAAGGGAGACCAGTGTTTTTTTTTTTAATTCTAGACTTGGGTTTATTGAAATTTTAAATCTTCTTTTTATATCTTCAGAAGAAAAATTTGTAACGGAAACTAGTGATGAACTAACAATAGATAAAAATACAGGATCTAAGTGGTTTCCTATCAGCATTAGAAAAAACACTCGAAATAAATCAATGAGACCATTTTTCAAGAAAATAATTTATTTTATTGAGAATAATTTGTCTTATTTTTATTTGTAAAATATTTTTTATTTAAATTTGGTTTAACCCTTCTTTTACTTTGGTCCCTTCTTTCATTTTGGTCTCCTTCATTCATTTGGGTCCCTTTTTTCATTAGGGTTCCTTTCTTTCATATTTAACCGAATATTTTTTCGGAAATTAATGAAACTATATTACAAAAGACAAACATTATCACATAAAATAAAGTCTAGAGGACGTGACGGACTTCCAAATGAATATTGGTTTATATGGATTTCAAGTTATCAAAATTATTATTAATATTTTTAAATAAAATGTTTCATTACGTTTCTTAGTCATTATATGGTACTTACATATAATTAAATAAAAATCTTAGTAACTTTTTGGATAACCGTTATATTTTATAAGTGAAGTAAAAGTAAACGCAATATACAAGCAGAATTGAGGTTAAATAAAAAATACCGAAAGGAAAATCGAACATTTAGTTGAATATCAATTTTAAATTCGATTGAAGAAATCCAGGAATACAAAAAAAACAACTGAAAACATTAAATGTCAAATAAATTGTGAATGTGAAAGATAGAAAAATGTCATATGTAACCACTAAACGATAATTGAGGTTATTTCACAACATGCCTTTTCTAATGGTTTATACCATGTTTCCCTAGCACTAAATTTTTCATCTCTTGTTTTACTTTATTTTCATATGTAACATATTTCGTCAAACCCATTTATATAATCTTCTTATGGAACATCGTCATAACTCATCAAGCATCGAACTTCTACCTGAATTTTTTGTATCTATTTCCTGAAGAATCCCTGGTCCTAATTTCTCAAACTATGCTTTAATGAACACTTTTTATCAATGTAGCTTGCATGTAGTGTATTGGCCACACATTTGCTAATGATTTTATCTCATTAATTTCTCACCAAATTCACGACTTCCACCAACATTTTTTTCCATTTTATTATTAACGTATTTATTGACTTCCATACACAAAAAATTCTTGAAAGGCATGCTTGTTGTCAAATCAAGAGTTTTGAAATAGACAGGCATTCCTGTCTATCTTTATAACACATTAGTTCCACCAGGCTTTTTTTGGATTCAAGAACTTTTCTGCATTTAGCAATGAATAATAGGTGATACTTATTTGATTCAGATGAATAGCCAAAAATAAATTCCATGCGAATTAGGCGGGTAAGATATACAAAATAGGGCGTACTATTTAAAAAAGATTAATTTCCACATCTTAGCAGGGGCTTATCGTCAGGGAAACATAAATATTAGCATTATAATTATTAATAAAAGATTAGTAATTAATTATCTAAAGTAATAGTAAATTAAAAACGCAATAAATAATAATTAGAGCTTTATATATTAAAAATAATATCGGTTTACATGCAATATATATATATTACAGTAATTATATATATATATATATTATATATAATATATATATATATATATATATATATATATATAATTACTGTTAGTATCACATTTTCATGTTTATTTTTAAAAAATTTCACAAAAAACAAAAACGGCTTTATGAAATGAAATTGTTTTCGTAAAAAAAGTTTTGAACTGAAAAAAACTTGTAATAATTTCCTTTTTTATTGACGAAACCATCTAATCGAACTATGCAAAACCATAAATATAATGAATTATTGGGGATAGTAAAGTCTTAATTTTTATAATTAAAATCCTGAGAACTTCTCGGTTCTGGAAATTGTTTCGTATGATAAATTTACTTATGAAACTTCTGGTCTTATTGATATTAAAACCTTTACATAAAAATCATTTTAGCCATAATATTTTTTACGAATATCGAAAGCTGAACATGTCAAAAAATTTACAAAAGATTAAAAATGTTAATTTAATTAAACTCGCTAATCAGATGAATTGCAGAATTTTAATTCGTAAACCAACATTTCATCGCTTAGAAGGAAAACCTATTCGACAAGTGCAAGGAAATGTGAGTAAAACTAGAATTATTGACAATTTACACAATCCGCTATTACACCAAGAAACACTGATAAGATAAATTTCGCTATAATGCAAGTTGATACATAAATCAACTTTTTTTAAAGTTATAGTTTTAAGAGTTTAATTATGATTTCATAAGGAAATATGATCATCATTCAAGCCCTTAAATATAACTTTGATCTACAATTTCATATATATTGTTATTAATAATAATATTTAGGAAAATGTAGGAACAAATTTATTTTTAGGAATTAATTCAAAAGTGAGTTAAATTATTTTTGAAGTAATAAAAATAAGTAATGTATTTTTTATACATTTTGAAGAAAAATCTTCGAATATATACACAAAATAATAATTGGGTTCATGAATATTTTTTAAGCTTATAAATAAAATTTACAATTTATGCTTTTTTTCGGATCTCTGTTTTTGTTTTTTTTCGACAGAAATGTCTGAAAACTTAAATATTAAATTAATTTTAGTTTTAGGGGTAAATCTTATGAAGATACATCCTCATTCACACAAAATTTCTGAACAGAAACCTGAAAATGTAAATTAAAATTTTTTTCCGCCATTTTTTTTCTAAAAATGTCTACAAATTAACTTATTGTAGGACTTTGTCTCCCTGTAGGTTGGCTACATGTTGAAAGTTTACATGTATGTTTTATTATGGGTTGTGTTAACGTGCATTACTTTATCTCTCTATCACTTTTTGCTTTTCTATAGTGTAGGGTTTATCTCAGTGATCGTTTTACTAACAACCTCAAGATGAGTTGGTATGCTTAAAAGTTATAAATTTTTGTTTTAAATCATAGAAGTTTTATCTCGTCGTGGCTTAGTGTATTTACAATCAATTAAAAAATTGAGCCTCAAATGATTGGAGCTGAATCATTACGTAATATTACATTTTTCATTTACATATATAATGTACATTAAAATATGTTTAACCTTAAAATGAATATTGAAACAAGATTAGTAATACATTATGTATTTCAGTTAAATAATTTATCAGAATTCAAGAACTACGTGAAAATGATTACACCAAAATGATGCTGTAGTTATATAAAATAAAAATTGATAAATTTTTCATAACTAAGAAAATTTTAAAAAATATATATACGTGTAATATACGTGTTATTATCAGGTACAAAACCACTTCAAAAAGTCGGTTATACTGTTTTACAAAGTTTGGTATAAGTGTTGATAAGTGTGTTAATAAGCTGAATGACATCGATGCCATAATTTACCCAGTGTTGGTTAGAGTGGCATTTTAAATACTGCGAATAGTAATGTAGTTCAATTGGATAACAATGGTAGAAATAAGGCTAAGTTTGATTTTAAAATTTTTATGAAAGTTATTTTAAAAAACATTGGAAGTTTCAATCCAATAAATCCAAAGTTTGTGATATCTGAATTAATAAATCCGTGACAAAATTCGGTCTATGTTTTGATCTAATATATTGTTTTAATTGTAATTTGTGTAATGCCGCGTACATTGAAAAGAAATTTTTGTACACGAATTCGAGAGAACGCCCGAAACAGCATAACAAGTTGAAAATTGACATTTCCTATTTTAAACTCTTATTTAATGGTTTCAAAAATTATTGGGAATGTAATACTTAACCTAAAACCAACAAACAAAATGCATTATGCCAATTTTAGTAAAAAATGAAATATGGTTTTACAGTTCGAGTTGATTTTCAGGAATCTCAATAATTACATCAATTACACTATTTTGTAAGTGGTTTGGTTGAGTAAACATTGATTTGGGAAATAATTAAGTACGGGTTATACAAGAAATAAAAAATTAAAAACCAATTTCAAAAAATCATTAAAAATGTGGTCGAATCTAAATTAAAGTTCTAAGAAATTCGGGCATGTGCATGTAGCAAATTAAAAGATAAATACGAATATAATAACTCTAGATGGTCCTTAGGCATCGTTATTTAAAAGACATACAAATTAATTAATGACATTAATCATGTCATTGATTAAATAGGATTATCGAACTTGACAGGTGATCCTGAGACATAAATGGGAAAATATTTTAATCTACGAGAAGTTTCAAGAATTTAGTAACGAAATTTCGGAGGAAAATTAAGTTATATTGTTTGAGATAATTTAATTCTAGAACATAGACTATATGGATTTTCTGATATGAGCCGTCATATATTAAGCCTAAATTTTTTTAAAATAGGTCAAAAAAGTAGACCAAGATCGTTTTAAGGTCAGTTTATTGTTTAAACTATATAGTTTATTTTAAAATCTATGTAGAACACAGGCGGATTATTGAAAATTGAATGATGTCAATTAATTAGTGCCTATTCAGATTTACAATAGTCTGAAGCGGTCATCCAATTCAAACATAAGAAAGGATTGGCAGTTTAAATTAGGGTAATTGTTATTCGAAAATATAACATTTGTTATTTCTGGAGTAAAAGATAATTATTTTCCTGTCGAAATTATTTGCAAAATATTAACATTTTTTAACAAATTTACAATATATTAGAAAAAATATAAATTAGAAAATCCCATTCGACCATAATTTGGAGGGTTTACTGCCACCATCAGGTAAAAAACCTACATGGATTTTAAATTACTTACAAAAATATTTCTAAAAATCACAAAACAAATTGTTTATTAATTTTTAAAACAATTTTAAATTCAAATATATAAAAAACATTTTTAGTTAAATTTAATATAAAATTTTTTCCATTCCTAACCTCAATTAAAAACACAAAATTGTGCCATTAATATTATTCAATTCTTCAGTCAGCAGTGATCAAGAATTTAAGGAGGATGGAGATCATGAAGAGATTAAAAACAATTATTAAAATTGTTTTTATTATATTTGAATTAAATTTTTTTATTGCTTTAAAAAAATAATAAATAATTTGTTTTTTGTGATTTTTAGAAATATTTTTTTCATTTAAATTCAAAATTATACTTTTATAATAATACACGAATATTCTAACAATATATAAATAATACAAATATCGTCTCCCTACACTTCTCCAAGAGCTGTGATACTCCTTCAGTTATTCGATTCTTCTGTATTTCTTTACACCTTAAAAACTAACGATATTAACCGAGCCCTCGAACAAATTATCATTCTTCAACCTCTTTTGTGGATAAACATTTACAAGAACTTCCTGAATCACGTTAAAATCTCTACATACATTTTGTCAGAATCTCTTGATCTCATTTAATCTGCGTGACTTCAACAAAACGTGTTCCTGATTCAGTTCTATGAATGCATTCTTCCCACGTATATAGTATTTTCACTGGCAAAAATTCTGTAGAATTCTGCGTTATTAACCCCAACAACCTCCTTTCGCCCATTATCCATAAATGTCACGATCAAATCAAGAATCGTTCGTATCACCCGTCTTGCCAAATATCGATTCGATATTATAAGTATCCAATAATCCTCTGACCTTACTTCCCTAGAAGACCTTACCTCTATCTGAAACTATGTAATTTGGTTTACCGCGTTTGTATATCCAGTTGTGTAACAGCACTCAAATTGCCTCTGAGTAGGTGTTAAATTAACCATCTTGCTGAACTGGTCAATTATTACGACCAAAAAGCAGTTGCGATTATTGGTTTCCTTCATATGAGTAATATCGATTACAATTTATTCCATCGAACTTATTATCACTTTGGGAATAAGATACACTGATGTCTTATTTGTTATAAATTTCCCTTTCACACACAAATCACATTTCCTGATAATATCGGTTACCACGAATATACAAAAAAGATTTGAAATATAACTTTCTTAATTTTCTTAACTCTTAGATGAATCAGTTCTTTGTGGATATATTGCACGACTTGAGCAACTATTATCTTTTGCTTAGCATCATTCACTATTAATAATAGGTTATCTGATCTAATTTCTTGAAAGAGGGATACTTACGAATCAATGTCACGTTTGTGGTTGGATTTAATACATATTTCATTATTGTAGATACTAGAATATGTTTGTTTCATGATGCTCTCTATATGATTTCATATCTATCAGTATCTAATAATAACGATTAAAAATCTTATTCGCGACTCATCAAGTTTCACTTCCTCGTGTTTGTTTTCACATTTAGAGCAATAACTTAGTAATATTCTCGATAAACTATCGAATATTATTATGATCGTCACCATTCCGATATTTAAGATCAAAATCGGAACCTGATAATTCACTAAACCATATCTGAAATTATGGACTTATTGGTTTCTAAGTTGTTTGTAAAACTTAAGCGGTTTATAACTCGAACATATATCAAATTTATTTCCATAGAGATAATGTCGAAAACATAAAACATACTCATATATATTGTTGATAATTCCTTTCTGATCACACAATACCCTTTCTCGTTAACACTTAGAAGTCCTTTTCACAAACATTTAGTAGTTGACACAGAACATCCAAAATACAGTAATTTATTTATTTGGAAACGCCAAAGCTGGAGTACTCGATAATGCATGTTTAAACTTTCTTTAAACTCGTGGTTCTAGTTAATTTCCTTGGAAATCATGTCTTCGGTTTTATTCACTGATAAAATTTCATGCAATAGTTTCCTTGTTTTGATCACAAAATTATCTCTGCATTATCTTCCCGTATCATCGATATTTTTCAAGAAGCTTTTATATTTGACATACTTCAAAATGAACCAATTTTCTACATCTTCATGTGAAGTCGTAGTATCCTGTATTTCTTTAAAAATCACTCAGAATTCTTCTGCATGTAATAATAAATCGAAAGCTCTGTCTAAGTTGCGAGCAATGGATAATAGAATTTTCTTTTCTTCCAAAAAACTGCTTTATCACATGCGAGATTGATTCTTGAATGTTTTTTGTTTGTGATTCCATAATTTTGTCTTTCTGTGATCTTGTCATAGCTGCAATTTCGGAGTGATTACCAGTAACATTTTAAGTCGCATACATTTAAATTCAAAAATATATTTTTATAACAATTAACGAATATTCAAATTAATATAGCAATAATGTAAATATTAATAATAATTCAAATGTTATCACCGCTCGAATAGGAATTTTAAAATCCATACAGTATTTTGGCTTTAATCGATGAGACAGTGAATCTATGTACGAAAAATTTATTTAAATTGGTGTCATTGGTTACAATAAAAAATTATTCGTTAATAAAACTTTTCTTTTATTTCTTTTTATTTTCTTATAGACCTTTATCCCGCTAACAATTATAACTTAACAGTTATATAGAAATGGGCAAAAATTTCAAGAAAATCAAAAAAACATTTAATTTAAATTCTTAAGGTTTTATAAATATATTTGTAATGATTTAATTGTTCTAGAATTGGTAATAAATATAAAGGACACATAATTTGATTATTTAAATTTAGCCAAATGAATTTTTTGCATACTAAATAAATATTAATTAATATAACCCAAATTTATCAAAGGAGTTCTTAAATGACGTTGAAAGAAAATAGAAACTAATTAGGTGAGAAATCGATAAATCTATTAAATTATATTCACAACATAGGATAAGTTTATTGAAAAATAACAGATTTCAAAGTTAAGTTCAATTACTTTCATAACTTACAATAAAATAAGCCCATAGAGACAATAATTTGGATTTATTTTGATCATCTGTGTTAGAGGACATGTGAAATGCTAGCACATCACACAGAATCGGTGCATGTGCTGCACATAGTTCAGCAACTGGGTGTCGGTCTAAACATGTTGAAATCAATTTAATAATTCCAATTCGATAAGAAAACTTTCCCAGTTGTAAATACCATCACAGAATTATTTTAACATCACCCAAAAAAGTCATTAAAATCGATATTTGAAGATATTAAATTATAATTTCTATTGATATTATTGTGGTTTGTATAAATTCACAAATATTTAAACTTAAATCAACTGAAATATTCGAGAAAGATTTATTTCATAATTTTCATGATAATTTAGGGACTTTTTTTAGGAAAACTTTTTTTTTTATTTTTTTTTTTTTTTTTTTTTTTTTTTTTTTTTTTTTTTTTTTTTTTTTTTTTTTTTTTTTTTTTTTTTTGTTGAAATCGCTATTGCTTTTATGGGAAAAATAATAAAAAAATTTGTTTTTATTATTCGGTGGAAAATTTTCTTATTGAATTCACTATAGAACAAGTATAAAATGTAAATAGTGAATACTTCTAGTATAATAATTTTCTTTGCTTACAGTTACCTAAAGACTTAATAAAGGTTATCGGGGCTCCATCTCCTTTTCTAGGAACTTTCAACCAACTAGTTTTATCTCTGTACTCTTTGAAACACGAGCGATTTCTCTGGTAAACATTAACAAAAAAACGAATCATATTTCTTATGACCAACTCGCAAGTTGTCCCCAGACCTTTAAATAATGAAGAATTTAGAGACACATGCAACAACATTGGAAAGATTTTTTCTAATTAACTGGAGTAAATTGAAAACAAAATCATAAATGAAAAAAGAGAATTTTTTACAGAATGATTATGGACAGTAATTACAAATTTTTATTCACGTAGCAAATTTGAGAATAAATTGTTTTACTTGTGCGAATATGCGTTGCTTCAAAACAGACATCACTTCAATTGCACCCCTTAGACAACAGCATTTATTGATGCCAAATACACTTAGGTATTTTACATTTCATGAACGACTGTTAACCTGGATACTATAAACTCCATCAATCATAAGTTTAGAATTCTATAGTTTAGCGCAATCGCTACTGCATTTTAGACTTATTAAACGATACAGTTTTAAAAGTAGTTTACTAATGAATTCGATACGCCAATTATTATGATTACTTAAACACATAAAAGGGATCATTGATTTACACAATATACCAAAAATTTAAGGTCAGTAAATAAAGTTTTATGTTTGGTAAAAATGTAAGCTTGCCTATCCAGAATTACTTACAACCAATTTTTTATTAACTATTTGATTAAAAATTAACAAAAGAAAATGAAAAAAAAACTTTTGAATTTAATCGATATTTTTTTCGGTGTTTAGTGAAACTTAATAAAATGATGTAAAAAAATTTATCAGTTCAATTCAAAATATCTGACAAGTTTCACTCGTTTTCAAAAGTTCATTTACAAATTCAATTAATTTAAACAAGATCATTTAAAATTTTAACATTATTAATTATTCTAAATACAATTGTAGTTAAAATAAAAACAAAGGTAATGCAAGTAAGTACACTATTGAACTAGATTCAATAGATTCAATAAGTAATCAAATAATCAAAATTCTCTAAATTCAACTGATAATGACAGATAAAAATATGAAAACAATGAAACTGACACCGCCTCGTTGGTTTTTAGTTACTGTCTATTTTTATATTTTATGTCCGTCATCAATCAATAAACTTTAATTATTTTAAATCAATCCAAAAATTAAATGAATCAGATAAGTTTATATATTTACGGTATTTTAAAAATGTGGAATTTGTTTTGTTTCCATGAATATTTTCACGGGTTGTAACTGTTATTTGAATTATCGTTTCAAAGAAATAATAGCTTCAGTAGCTAGCAATATAACACTACGTCTAGCATAATATTTCTCAATAGAGGCGCTGCAGAAAATAAATAATAATTCTTGAATGTGAGCTATAATTTTCGAAGAAAAAAGATGTGTCGAGAAACGAGTAAAGAACTTAAATTATAGCCATATAGTTTTAGTGGTGTTTCTAATAGCTAACCTATCATTTTATTATTTGTAGTAATATATAATAGATTACGATAATTATTTATTGGAAACTTTCAAATTAACTATCCTAATAAAGCAATGCATTCGACAATAGTTATATTAAACAAATAAATTAAGTGTTCCGAAAAAGGTTATATTTTAATTGAAATGAATAATCTACCAATAGAATTCACCAAGACCGAATTTCTATAAAATTTTATGCACTCTAATTGTAGAATCAAAGCGATCATTAACTATATCTTCAAAAATTTCTATCACTTTTTTATGAACTTCTTCCTAAAACTAACCTAAACAGCCAGGCAAGCGGATAGAAAAATTAAAATTCAGAGAACTTGTAAAAATTTATATTTTTTGAAAAGGCCAAATACATGAACAAATGCACAAATGAAATATCACATGCACGCACTTTTAAATCTGAATTTAAATATCTCATATATGTATTCCCAGGAGACATTTTACACGTCTCGTAAATGTGATTTAACGTTATAATGATAAAAGAACAAATACGATTAGAAAAAAATAACTTTGAAAAATTGAATATTCTTAATAGTTTTAACTATAAAAAAGCTTAACAAAAAAACTTCGAAATCTGTCATTAAAAAGAAATCACGCACTAAATACAAAAGGGGTTGAATATGTCATGATACGACATAGCATGTATGGACAACTTGTGTGACGTAAGCATATTTATCACAATCGAAAATCTCAACAAATGCTCTATCATAGTATTTTATCTTGCATGTATAAATGCCAGAAATTTACAATTCAAACTTCATTATAAACTTCATTATAACGTTAATTACTTCTATACAAATTCCTTTCCATTTTCTTTTAACAGTGGTTAATTATCATGGATAATTTGGAATACAACTTAAATTTCAACTCTCAAATAGCAAGGTACCAATTAACCGAGTTATTACGGGGTCGGCTGAACTATGATTTTTAGATTTGAATTTGAACTGATAGAACTTTCGATGTTGATATTAACTTTCAAAGTTTTCTTGAGATTTGAGAAAATTTTGAACACAAATTCTGGTAAAGCAAGTAAAAGAGATTTTTCTTTCCTTTGTGTATATTATTTTATCAATTATAAAGCACTTAAACTTATAAAATTTTTGTGAAAAAAAAATCTCAATGACATAAAACATTAAATTTTAATTAAAATAATTACAATGACAAAATAACATACTTCTTCCGTATCAAAATAAGTGTTCTATTGTTGCAAGTGATGTGTATGTCAATAATTGTCCAATTTCAATTATTTTTACTCTTATTTATTTCAGAAATTATATAAATATACTAATGTTATTGTCTTCTTTTTCTTCATTAATAGTTTCTTCGCCAAAAGCTGTAGCTAGTGAAAATGTGTTATAAAGTCGAAGGGATATTCTTTTTCATCCCCAACTTTCTAAGTGTACTTAATAACTCGTTTTAGTAGGAAATCGACTTCTTCAGGTTCTACGCAAAGTTTATAAAATGCATTTGAATCCGCCCTAGTGCAATATTGACCCACATGTTTTTTCTCCTCTTCTTTCAAGTTTTCGTATGAACATCAGCAATTTCTTATTCTTTGTCATTGAAATCTTTTGATTGTCTTCATATTTGAGATCGCGTGTCTGTTATTTTTGAAGTTATCAAGTAAAAGTTGTAAAAATCAAATTTCTTTCTTCAAGTCACAAATTTTGTTTCTTACTCACACTATTGTTACTTAATGTAAAGAATATTTTAAAAGAATGACAACTTGGACAACAAAGGTCATGGTTTATAATATTGCCAAAGTTCCACATGGAGACTGCATACCAGTTGACTCATAAAAATCAAGCTTTACAATCGAATTATAAATTTGATTCGGAAAGAGTATTCAATTGTAAAATTACTAATTGAACAAACTGTTTACAATATTTTATTCCATAAATTAAAAAAGCTTTATTTACTGATTACTCGAAAATTTTTGTTATAATTTGAATATTGCGCCCCCCATTTCTTTCAATTGCGTTTGAATAGTGTGTTTGGTTAATCTAATTAATTTTTATCGGTTATTTTATAACATAATTTACGGTTAAAGTTAATATTATTAATTTCTAATCAATTTATTTGTAATGAATATAATTAATAATTTTTATAACAATTAGGAATTTATTAATGAATTTTTATGAATATAAATGATCTTTGTAAAGCTATTAGAGATTTATTTATAAAATATCACTCAACAAATATCTTTTTAATTATGACTCAGAGAAAACGTATTTAGGATAGAAATAGCTTTTTATATAAAATTGAATGTGCAAAACAATTGAAACTAAGTGCAAATATGGATAAAAAATCAATCTAGTAATGAAGTTAACTTAGTTAGAACGTCAGAAAATATAAACTCTCTAAAACCTAATATGCTGTTATACTGAATGTATTGGAGCCGCGCAAAGAAATTGAATGAGATGCTTAATATTTTAAATGATTATGAGCACAATGCAATGCACTAAACATACAAAAAATAATTTTTTATAAGAATGAGGTTTATTATCGTTTTAATTGCGATTATATTATGAAAAAATAATCGATTAAATGATTAGATAGCACATTAATGATAGAAATATAGAAAATCTCTATATTTTTTTAATATTTTACTTGATTATAAAATACAAAATCACTTAATTAAAATACTTCACTATTCCTAGCTGATGTTTAATATAAAATTATGGTGAAAATCGATTACGTGATTAGATAATAAATATGATATTATGTAATTAGTATACAAATTATAATATAAATCACTTTAGGTGATAAAATATTAAAATGAGATTACGAAATTGAGTAAAAGGTTAGATAAGCACATTTAAAGACTTTATTTAGCATTTTTTATAATTTTAACCGAAAATTAAAATTATCTTAAATATAATACGTGATTATTATCATATTGAAACTATATTCTAAGTGGTTTGAAATTTTATAATAATGGAATTAAACTTTATTTAAAAATTAATTCATTAAAACAAAATATTTCCAAATTTGGTTTACCTGAATTTTTATTTAAAAAATTATTATATTACATAATTAATATCACTTAATTAAAATAAAAGATTCGAATATTGGGTTTGCCTGAATATATATAAAAAATACAATAAATATCTATTGCAAGATTTTTAAAAAAATCACTTCATTCAAACAACGTATTTGGAATTTTTATAAAAAATATATTTATCACAATTTTTTTTTAAATCACTGTTAAAACAAAGTTTTTTTAATAGTGTATTTAAAATTTTTATAAAATAACATAATATTTTTTAAAAAACTTTAATAAAACAATAATTCCCAAATTGCGTATATAAAAAATACATTTAATAATTATTGCATTATAATTTTTAAAAATCAATTTATTTTAAAAAATTTTCTACTAATAGGCTTCTATGAAAAATATATCATGTAATTATGAACTTCACTTTATTTAAACAAAAAATTCTAAGTATTCTGAATTTATATAAAAATATCACCATTAAAACAAAGTTTTTAATATTCGATTTTTATAAAAAATAAATGTTTTTAAATAACTTGATTAAAACAAAAGTTCGCATTATAATTTTTAAAAATCAATTTATTTTACAAAGTTTTCTACTAATAGGCTTCTATGAAAAATATATCATGTAATTATGAAATTCATGTTTTTAATCACTTTATTTAAACAAAATATTCTAATTTTTAAAAATATTATCAAATCCAAATTTTTGATAAAACTTCATTAGAACCAAAATTTGTAATAGAGTTTTACTGAATTTATTTAAAAAAATACATAAAATAATTACAGCATAATCTTTCAAAAATCACTTTATTAAGACAAAGTTTTACAATATTGAATTTTTAATCAAAAACAAATATATTATTTAATTTTAAAAAATCTATTCATTAAAACAAAAATTTTTAATGTTAGATTTCATGATTTTTATAAAAAAATAAACATATTACATAAATATAGAATTAAAAATTTCTGATTGTTGATTTTAATTTTTCGGATCATTTCATTAAAACAACATTTTGGTTTTATAATATAAAACATTTCTGATATAAAGGTGGAATATTATGAGAAAAAGTTGAAGAATCGAAGTTATGAAAAATTATATTTCAACCAAAGTTAAAAAATAATATCAATCAAGCATATTACTTTTCACAAGAAGCCTTAGCTTCAGTAAATCGATTCCTAACTAAAAAATTAGCCAAACAATCAGCTACTTTTTCTGGCACATCCTCGTGGACTGCATGACCTGCTTGTGGAATGACATGCATCTGAAATTTACCTATAGTAAACAGTTTCAATGGGGCTTATGAATAAATCATCAATGCCTTGCATTTGCCCAATCATTAGTAACTTGTCCATTCTATCAATTCCAGCAAGAATAAGTAATTTGGGTTGAGGTATTGTAAGAAACATATGAGACATTCCTTTAAACCATCCTTTCCAATATGGTTCAGTTTGTGTTAAATCTATTCTCCAAGTGTAACGCGATTCTTTTTGCTTTGACTGTTGATTAGAATTTAAATCCTAATGGAATATCTAAAGTCATCTCTGATGAAAAACTATAAACTTTTCGTTTTGAATAGATATTGTGTAAATCTTTATGATTAGTATTTGATAATTGTTCATCCTTTTCTTCGTCTAACTCTGGAATAGCTTCAACAGCTAAAATGGCAGGCCGATCATCTATTAGGTCTGAGTCGTGTCTTGACTTTAAAGACATTTTCATGAATACTTCAACATCTTTTGTTGCGGGTAAATTTGTTGACATGCATTTTAATTGACCAGGAAAAGAAACCTTGGCGGATTCAATATTTTTTATCTGATTCGATTTGAAGCTAACGAATGAAAACGCATTGAAAAATATTGATGCAGTAAATGATTATATTAAATTTAATTTATAAATATTATCAGAGCCGTGACGAACAATCTCTTTCTTAAAGCAAGAATTAAGCATCATATTCTAATCATTATAATATTTTCTACAAAATTTAACTATGAATCATATTTATTTAAGGTAAGCCTTTTTATGTCACTTATAAAGAAATCAGAGGTGAAAAACAAAAAAAATCATTATAACATAATATTGTTTGAATTGCATAAAATAGTGACATATTTTTAATAAAACTCAAATATAAAAAACGCGACTCTAGATTTTAGTAATCTTTTCAGTAATTCTGTTTTTTTAATGAAATTTTAGTAACGTATTTTGAAATTAAAAAAAGATTTACTAATTTGGATAAAGTTCTATATGCTACATAAGTAACTCAGTATATGTATAATATAGCAATTAGTAAAGTAAATGTAAGTTACACAACATGATTATGAATAAGTTTAAACTCCTGTCGGACTTTGTTCGGATCCTATTTATCAATTTTCATGTAATGGTCACACATTGGAGAGACAACCCGTCATTTCTGTGCTCCTGAACATTGTCAACCGAAAGAATTTAGTAATCTTACTGAATGCAGTATAGGTCTGTCTGATTTTAAAATTTTATTCAAGAGTTTTAATAGTTATTGTGAACGTGCAATATTTGAGATACATGTTGAAAATATCAATATGTTCGAATATTAATGTGCAAAATGCTATGAACAAGTTTTATAAATGTTCATATGTCGTAAATTGTGGATATGTGGATTATTGCTGCATTCAAATGTATTATTACATTATTATAAGTTTTTTTTTAATTTACAGATTGTTAAAATAAAAATTATAAAACTATGATATATATATATATATATATGTGGGGTGTGAGAGGGATTTTACAGACTAAATTTACATTTGTTGAATGATTTATTTACTTTAATAAAGCCAAAGATCAATTTCAGAACAGAGATAAAAGAATTTCAGGAAATCTTATTTACAAAAGTTAATTTGAATTTCTAGACTTTAAAATTGTATTTATTTTTAAAGTGAAATTGGATGTTAATCTATTAACTAGGCATATTATTTAAAGTACATATAAAAGTAACGAAATGCAAAAAATATAGCTGTTTAATAAAATATATACCTCCACTCGATTGCATGCTGCAGTGATTTGAAAACACTTGGTCTGCTGTGAAGATAATTGTTCATACTGTACAATGCGTCGAGTGCTGATCCTGAATGGCAATAAATGTCAACGGAATAGATGCTTTAGAAATATTAGATGAACATATTTTCATGTACCAATATTTTGATTGCATATACCAGTAAATTAATATCTACATTTCCTTTATTTTTAGACAATCGATCAATATTTTGTTTTTATATTTAACTCTTTACTATCTTATGTCGAGTGTAGTGCTACACAGCATTCGAAAATAAATAATATTGAATAAAACTTAACTGATTCAATTTAAAAAATAATTTTAGAAAGCAACAATTTTAACTATATTCGTTTTGTTGATAAAGCTTATTTCAAATTATTTGTTTTGACGGGACATTAAAAAGTAGATACTTAATTTGTATCACTTGAATATTTATTTCAGAGAAAATGGTGTAAGATATATAATTATTAATTTCAAAATATTTCACTGAAAATCTATCAAATTATAAAATTGATTATTAAATTAATAAAACATTATTGCGTTAAACTAAAAATATCTAGACGAAAAGTAATTTAAATAATACATAATTAACAATACACATAAATAAACCTTATTAACCCTTTCGCAACGGCTTTCCTTTTTAGGTTTTAAAAGATTTTTTTTTAATATATTAAATATATCTGATAAAAGTCCAACAAATTTTCTTCAATTTCTTTTGCATTCATTTTTTATACTATATATAAAAAAACCAAATTTAAAATTAAAAACTTTATAAGACTATTGGGACAAATAGTCACTATTATATATATATATATATATATATATTATATATATATATATATATAAGGATGGTTTGAACGCGTTTAAATGTTTTTTAAAAGTCTAAATTGTTGGAAAAGGTACTGTAAAAACATCACGTAGCTTTCACACAGCTTGCTTAATTTTAAGGTACAGTTTTTATCCACCTTTACTAGCAACTGTAGCTTCTGCACTGAATACAGCATAGTATTTCTAGGTCCAAAGAATCCATTGGTACTAGATACTTTTTATAATCAAGTGAAATATCTAAGATCACTGCGATCTCTTATTGGTTGCTTCAATTGAAAAAAGATATTTTTAAAGGTATTTTTGTTGATTCTCATTTAAAGGTAATAAAATTTTCAAAATTAATAGCAAAATTTTAAAATGGAATGCCAGATATGGTTTGGAAACCCCTCTTTTGTTATTTGTATTAACAATTAACATTTGAGGAAAATTACTTTTAATGTAATTAAATTATAATTTAATTATCTATGAATAAACAATCAAAAGATGCAAAGTTTTAAAAAAATCACATGAACAAATATAAAAAGAAAATTTAAACTAATCAACCAATAGTTATCGTATCACAAAATATAAAACTATTTTTTAAATTAAAATAATTTTATATTTTATGATGCAATTTGATTACGATAACTATTGGTTAATTTGTTTTAATTTTATTTTTTTTATTTTGTTAATGCGATTTCTATCGTGAAGACTGATAAACGGTCGAAATATATAGTGAAATGTTATAAAGAATATATTGTTGGCGTTTTTCAATAATCTATGAATATGTTTCGAATATTTTACAAAGCATATAAAACAATTTTGTTAACATCATACTTATCAAAAATTTCGTACACTTTCATTCATATTGGATTTAGATAGTTTATCATCGATTAAGGATTATTCATAATTATTATACCAATTAAATTTAATTATTAATTTAAAATTGAAATTAAAACATTTTGAAAACGAATACAAAACAACTAAGTAGAAATAATCATTTTTATGCCAATTTCCAAACTGCGATTCATGTACGTTTTTGGTATAAAAAATAAAGTATTAACAAAATTTTTTTAAAAAAAATTTTCAACTAGTATTTAAATATAAATATAAATATCTTGTAAATAATCTAATGGGCATTAATATTACCTTCAACAACATCAATTACGACTAATCCGACTAGTGAAGGTACCACAGATTTAACAGCAGAATGAATGGCGATTGCACCTCCCATACTGGAAAACAAATAATCGATGAATGGGAGTGATTTAAGTGAATTTATCTATTGAAAACCGCAAATTAAAACAATGAATTAAAACTCAAACAAACAAATATAAATCAGCGTCATTTGGCTCGATTTTGATACTTTTTAAAACTTTATCCACAAACAATTCATTAAATAAAAAAATCTAATTAATTTGATACACAATTCTCATCAAATGCCAATATAAAAATATTTCCGCTAACTTGACATGAAAGGAGATAAATATTTTCTATTTTTATACGTTGAAAGATTTAAAATAAAAAAGTTGATATATAAAATATAGGTATTAAAATAATAATAATTAATAATAATAATAAATTATAATACTAATAATAATAAATAATAATCACATTAATACTAATAATAAATACCTGTGACCAATAAGAATAATAGGAGGAGCTTCGGTAGGATACATAGTCATTACAATTCTTCCCACATCTCTAAAGAACATAAATTATAAACATTCATTCCACTAAAATTAACTTGGCCAAAGTGTCTGCTGATAAATCATTATCATCTGTAGTGACAGTATCCCCTTATCAAAATTACAAAATATGCTATCAAAAAATATTTAATTCTACCATGTCCCCTTATATCCATAGCTAAGCACTGACACTTGACTTCTTCAGTTATGGCTTTCTATTAATAAAGTCGAATATAAATTTACAACAAATTGAATATGTAAATTTAAATAATTTTATATTCAATGGAAATCATGTAGCAAGAAATGTGTAAAAATGATTTAAAAATACCTTTCAAGATTTGCTAACAAGAATTAACAAGAATTCTCGACAGACTTTTCAAATGCTTATTCATTCAAATACAAATATAAAAAATATATTTTTAAATTAATTTTATTGGATTACTAAATTTTAGAAAACTAATACAAAAGTTGAAATTCTGCTTGGAAGCTTTTTTTAAGTCTTGTTAATGATGTGTTTATTATAAAATTTTTGTGGCAATGATTTTTTGTTTTTTTGTCGAAAACGGACAGTCTACGTGTCTACTATATCCAAATTGTGTCATATTTCAAGCAATTTAGTTCATAAACCATGCTTGTTTAAGGAAACTAGAAGAGTACACTTCTTTATAATGATGACAAATTTTAAAATTTCTCATAAATAATTAAAATATTCGTAGTTTTGACTTACAGTGCTTATAATTATAAACATTCGATATGTAACGTAGAAGTCCCTACTTTCGCCCAAAGACAGAAAACTATAAAACATTATTAATTATTGTTTCTAATTCATCTACTGATTTTTTCAACGTGTATGAATAAAGAGAAACAGATTAAAATTTTCTTACAATCTGTCCGTTGTTAAAAGATTGAGCTATTTTATACAACATTTTAAAATTAACTCTGTCTCTAAAATGACTATATTGCTTTTGCCTTGTCGAAACAAACTTCAAATAATGAAGCAACTGGTTATTTTTTTGATTTTGACAGATTATTAAAAAATTCGTTTGATAATCACGTTTGGTTTTTATTTTAGTAATTCCTATCTCCTGCGCACATATAATACTTTTCCCCATCCCTAAAAGGAAATACGCCTTAAACTGTATTCTTTGAATCTCTTTAAATTCAAGATTTTTATCAATTTTTTAAACTTCGTTGGACACATTTGCAACGGTTATTTAACTGCAATAAAGAATTTATTTAAAATTTCAAGTAGAAGCTGATTTCGCTTGTTTGGCAGTTCAACAACACTGACCTAGGGTACGCAAAGTCAGCTATGGAAGAGAATAAACACTAAATTGAATTGACATTGAAACATGTAGAAAAACAACGCATGATTCAAAATAAAAATTTGTAATTTGAATAGTAACACAAACGTAAAAATTTTATTTACCTTTGTTAAGATTTCGGCTAGATCAATGTTGACTAAGAAAAAATATAGATCTAGTCGATATCCAAACGAAAATAAATGAGGTTTTAAAAGAAAAAAATATTTCGAAGGCAAACAAAAATATCATTTTACAGATATATCGGCAAAACGAGCTTTCAAGTTTTATATAAAAACTCTGACAATTACTAAAATCTAATTTAAATTCTGCAAAATCAAAATCGCAACATAGAAATTATAATACATTAAGTGATATCTAGTAGATTTACCAATACTATACTAGTTTCGAGCTAATGGCTCTCATTTCTCTTCGCGCCAGATAAGTGTAAAAACAGTGTCAAATTAGTTTTGTAGTCTGATAGCTTGTTACCAGTTTCTGTGTTGAACTTGTAGTCCACAGAGGTATGATGGTATCTACCATGGTTTCAAGATAAAGATTCGTATTATTGTCTTGCCTTAAAACTAAACTTTGCAAACTTATTTGATGTCCAGTGCATCAGGATAAGTGTATAACAGTGTTAATTTGACACTGTATTTACACTTACCTGGCGCTCAGAGAAACCTGAGCGCCTCCAGCATAGTACTGATGAGAGCCATTAGCTCGAAACTAGTATACTATTGGGAAATGTACCGGATATCACTTAATGTATCGTATATTATTTGATTAGAATCAGACATAGTGATCAATGGAAATATTAATTATATATAAAATTAAAAATAATTTAAAGTTTTCAAAGTTTAGTTAAACTTTCAAATGATATGAATTAATATTCCGATAAAAATGTAATTATTGCAGTACGCGTAAGAATTCCAAATCAACTTTAGTTCTATATAAGGAGACAAAGTCGATCAAATAGTGAGCAAGGAATTAAAATAGTTCACCGAAGTAGTGTATATTCAGATATTAATAATCTGTGTTTACGTGGCTGTTTATGTAACGAAAATTGGTTAACTTTAAATGTTTACTATTACCATATGAATATTTTGTCAATAACATTTTTAAAACAGCGAAAAATCGGAAATATTTTAGATATTAATTGTGAAATTTATTTAGATTAATATATACTGTTGAGGTTCACATCGAAAAAAATTTAATAATTATAAAAAATTTACTATACAAGTGAAATGAATGTATCCCGAAATGTGTAAGGTTTTATACCCAAAATCTTAAATGTTTATTGAAATTTTATAAAATTGAAAAAGGCTGGGCCGAAAATTCGTGAATAACTTAAATAAATCTAATTCATAGTCAAATTGTTTAGAAAATATTATGTCACTTATAAAGAAATCAGAGGTGAAAACCAAAAAAAGTCCTTATAATATTTTCTAGTAAAATTGTTAGTATTCAAAAAAATATAGGTAATAAAAAATTTGTAAAATACCTAAAAATGAAAAAAAATCTTTCATGCACTAAAAACATATCTGTTGTCTAAAAACAATGGGAAGAACTAAAGAGTAATTATGTAGATCTGCTTTATACAGCTCAAAAATGTTGATCTTAAAAATAAAGCTTAAAAACTTGAATGCAAATATGAAAATTAATTCAACATGAAATCGGAATTTCGATTATAAAATATAAGTCTATTCAAGTTATACCAAATATTTATATTTCAACTGCTATCTTTGAAAATATTTTGAAAAAATAAAATTGTTCAGTGTTAAATTATTGTCTTCTGATTTTTTTCATGAAAAATAAATTTTTATTATAATTTAACTAATGGGTTAAGTAAATATATACAATCTAGTTATAATAGGACTATTGTAAATTTTACGAATATATACGTGATGATTTTTAATAATCAAATGAAAATTTAAAATATATTTTGAAGAAACCCTAGTCCAACATTTTTTCAAAGGTATATAAATTTTACTAACAAATTATTTGAAAAAATTTATTTCTCAATTACTTTCATTACATATTCAAGACTAATCAAATATAAAAATTAGTCGGGATTCATATACCTACATTAATTTCTTTATGAAACGTGAGTGTTTTACTGAATATGTCACTGTCAACATAAGTGGCTTAATACAAATTTGAATTATCATCTTTCTTCCATTTATTAATAAATATGTCATTATTTAACATAGACTCAAAAAAATGAGTCTGTAAAAGCTGTCTAATTATTATATATAATTATAATTATTTTATACAGTTGTGTAAATAACATAAATGTCATTACTGTGCTAGACAAAATTCCGAAAGTGAAAGATAAATGCCATTTTAAAGAAATTACAGTTTGTACAATTATATAATAAAATTTTTAACGAGGTAGTAAATTTAAGAGCCACTGACATATCACAATGATATCTATTAGCGTATATTACAGCTTATTATATATATATATATATATATATATATATATATATAGGTGACCAGAAACCTCATCATACGAGACATTTTATCATTGCAACATTTCATCATTGCACATTTGAACATTATGAACTTTCTTTGCAAGGCCAGTTTTTCTGTTATCTTAAGATCACAGGCATCTTAGTGATGAAATGTTATGGTGATGAAATACTATAATGATGAAATGTCTCGTATGATGAGGTGTCAGGGAACCATATATATAAGGACGGCTCCGGAGAGTACGGGCGATCCCCCCCCCAAGAAGATCATTAAGTTGCTTTCTTGGAACTAAAAATAGTCAAAATAAGACAATTCTCCTTATTTTTGTGAACACAACTGTACATATTACTCATCAGAAAACAATCATCACATATTAGAGCTAATTTTTACTACTCGACCGACACAGTGTAGGCTACACGGGATTCACAAGACAACTTTAACAAATAAAAAAATCGTTATTTTATTATACTCTCATAAAAAGGGTTCGTTTTAATCACATAAAATGTTTTTGCTATGTGTTATTTCCGACTTAAAGGTGATTTCATTTTTATTGAGGTGAAAAATTGGATTTTTGTGAGCAATAAAATATATAAAAGTAAAAGGATTATGGGAAGATATTTAAATTAGTTTAAATGCCTGAACCAGTGTGAAAAAATATTCATTATATAGTTTTTTCGCACACGTTCTGGTTCTCTCATTTATCGAATTCTTGTGAAAAAGTTGGTAGGAAACGACACTAATATTACTCATCTAAGAGTTTCTCGACCCCCTTCAAAAAATACTGGATCCGTGTATACAAATGTATATTTTAAGACTGTCCCACCTCGTCACATTTCTAAAGCCATCTTCGTCATAAATTAAGTAATATATATTCAAATGAAGATAAATAATTTTTTTATAAATTTGTAAGCAATTAACTTAACCTAACCCTCTTATTACTCTACAATGTTACTTAAGTAACAGTTTTTATCTACGTTAATTTGTTTTTAATGATAAATTGTTGTTACATTCTATTTTTCAGTGAAAGCAAAACTTGAAAGTAGCAAGGCAAAAAGCACGCAAAAATTAACTTCAGTGATGTAATAAATTTTTAAATGACTAATATTTTTATCAAATTGAATTTATATGATATCTAATAGTGTTTGAACGCCAAGAGAATATGATGGAGGGACTATTTAAATAAAAATTAGAAAATAATGAGTAACTTGGAATATAATTATTTCTTATTTCACATATATATCGGATGTAAATAATTTGTAACTATCGACAAGTTTTCACATATATTAAATTTAATTTTCAGAGATATTCGGTTAATCACACTTTTGCCAACATTATTTACAGTAAATCAGGGCGGTTTTCATGTTATCTTAAAAATATTACATAACATTCCAGTTTCCGTTAAGTTCAATTATGTTATAAATTTCATTCAAATGTCTGATACCAATTAGAAAACGGTGCTTACAAACGGCTCATTGACAAAGTATTTCATGAAATGGTTTAGAAATTCGATATATTACACTCATTTTCTTCACAATACACTTACTAATGTTCTAATTGTAAATGTTTCAAAATTTTAGTTTACACATTCCAAGAATTTTTATGATGTAATTACGTGAAACGAAAACTAGAAATCTTTTTTATAAATCCAGGTACCGATATTAGACGTCGAAAAGCAGTGAAACAAGTTAAAATTCGAGTTTTAGGAAACAATAATTTAGCTTGCACAACTCGTCTACGTGTCTTATTTGGTCAATTATTTAACTAAATTTCATCCAATAAAAACACGCAAATTTTCATTAACTCTGATTAAACAAATATATTCAAAGAAAAATGGAATTTGTTTTCGACTAATCTAAATTCTTTCTAAATTTAGAAATAATTAAATATCGAACAAATTCTATTGCCTCAAAGAAAGAAATTTAATAAAGGTCTTGTCTGGATTCCTGAGTTAGATTTATTTTTAATTATTTAATGTTCTCATTATATATGAATCAATTAATAAGTTATAAATGCGTTATCTCGCTAATCCGAATTCTCGCCTGTTCGGATTACCGAGATTTCTCGAATTTAAGATTCTAATAACAAATCAATTTAATTCTGGTTAGAAAACGCCCTAAATTTAATATGTTCGCATTTGTGTAGTGAGTAACAGTTCATTTTAATGTAAAGGCTATGAATGGTTCTCTTGGTTTTACTGAAGAATTTAACTGTCGGATAGTTATTATTAATATATTTCTTCCAGGCTGCAAATACAGTTTAATCCAAAGGTTCTCAGCCAATCGGTTGTGAAATGTTTTCTGTGGTATATAACAGAAACAAAACATTGACAACGAAATGTAAGTAAGTTTATCAAATTTTAGGCCACTATTCCAAGTTTTCATTAAAAAATCAATACTTTTTTTATTTCTTTTTCCCATTTTCTATGATATTTTAAATTAACTATTTTCTTTAATTTTGGAGTGTATTTTTAAGAGTACTTATACACGTGAGTACATCAAGCAGTTTCTTATTGAATTCCATTTGTTGGTAATTTAGATAAGTTGAAAACAAAAGTAGAAAATGTAGGTTTGAAAAGTCAACATAGTGTCACTAGTTTCTATAGGCGACAGTTCCCATCAGACCCAGGTTAAAAACCATTGGCATATAGTAAGACAAGCAATCGACCGTATTAGATAATATAACACCGTAGAACTTTTTTTCTTTTAAACCGTAATTCAGATCGCTGAAGGGTTCTCCTGATTTTACTGAAAAATAAACTGGATTTTAATAGAGACTGAAAATACAGTTCAATCCGATGTATTGTGAAATGTTTGCTGTGACCTCATAACAGAAATAAGATATTGACAACGAAATGCAAGTAAGTTTATTATAAATTTTAGGCCCATATTCGAAATTAAGTTTTCAATAAAAAATCGATAATTTTTCTTTTATTTCTGGTTGCCATTTTATGACATTTTAAATTAGCTATTTTCTTTAATTTTCCAGCGTGACACATAAAAAATAGTTTATTTCTAAAAAGTATCAGTAAAATTCCTAATTTTTTTGGTCGAATTTGATCTGTCAAGATTTTGACAAATAAAGATTAAATATTTTTTATTATACTCAAAAAAAACTTTAAAAAGGTAAAGTCGAATATTTTTGTTGAGTATGATAGAAAATGAAATATTTTGGTAAATAAATATTATTGATAGCTGCATCAGCAATAAAGAAGTAAACAGCAGTGGTTAGTGATCTTTAGTGACCTTTTAGAGATCGTCACCTCATTTAGTTATTGATTAATGATAGTGCTAGTTTCTTCTTCAAACCAAACCGTTAATTTTCATACTTTCGTACATTTGAGGGTAATTTAGATGCGTTGAAAACAAACGTGGAAAATATAGGTTTGAAAATTCACACTAGTTTCTATAAGCGGTAGTTCCCATCACACCCTAGGCAAGCAATAGAAAGTATGAAAAAATATAACACTGTCGTACTTTTTTCTTTCAAACTTCAAATCGGAGCGCTAAAGATATGTTATTGAGAGTATAAAATGTATAACATGTAAAATCCTTATTGGAAAGCCACTGGACATAAAATAAAGAATTGTGCTTAATTCTGTTTGAATTTCAGTAAGATATAAATATCAATAAATGCCACTTTACAATTTATTAATCCATAATAACTCTTATCGACATGGAAAATAATATTTTCCAATGTTTAACGTGCCGTAAAATGGTTGAGAAAGCCTGGATTATGATGCACTACTTCATTTTTCATTTAAATGTAGCAGCATAAGCAAAGGTGGAAATTCATCATTTGTTGCGGTTTACCTATTAGAAATATGCTACATCTGTTATCAACTTGTTAAGGGCATTCAGCTGTTGTCACACGCACACACACATCAGCGTGGGAAGCGCATATGCTCGGTTAAACGCTCTTATTCTGTACAAATATTCGGTTCACTTATCACACCCCGTGAGAGCAAAATCTACATTTGGAACCAGAATGGGAACAAGTTCTTGTGGAATATTCTCACATTTGATTTGAACCCAATTAGCAAAGATGTTTCTAACACCAAAAACGATTCTGCTTATTATTCAGCCGTCATTCAAGATGAGATGAAGAACTTCTTTACAGATATCATTTTCACGGGAAACACTGGCACTGTGTGTGTCAGATAAGATTAATGCCGAGTACTACAGCAACCTTTTAACAACAGCTAGAAAGAAAAAGACAGGCAGGGAAGTTGTTTCGCACAACAGGCGTTACCCACTTCAAAATTAAAAGGCTAATTTGATCCTTCTTATAGTCCGATCTCGGTTCAGACATTTAAAGAAGCATCTTAGAGGAAAATCGTTAAAACGCCGAATATATATAGGAATGTATTTCTAGAACTCACACAGTGCTGGTAAAAGAGCATGCACTAATTAGATTTATTATGTCATAACTGTGAAATTTATCTTTGTAAAACAGTGATAAGAAATAAATAATTCATACATTATTTGGTATTTATTAATACGTGAACAAGTAGAGTCAGAATTGCAATTTATTCCCGCAATTAATATAATAATAATAAAATCTTGTCATAATAAGATCCAGAATTATAATTTAATAATAAATAGGAGTCAATTTATTGTTTTAAAAAACTTTTTCGGTAATAGTATTGATTTTATTTTTAATTTTGCCTTCCTATTCGTTATTCTTTATGATAGATATCTTTAAATTATAGTTAGGGTAATTATATTCACATTCATAAATAAATCATTAAATTTAATAAATTAATTTAAAACTTATAAACAATAAACCACTTTGATATGTATAATGCATAAATTACCTACACTTAAAACAGACCATGATAATGCTGAAAATCCACCACCGTGTAAGAAAAAAAGAAGAGGACCTTCGACTCCTCGTCTATAAATTCTGAAAGTCTTTAATAATACATAAAAAAAAATTTAGAAAAATAAAATCCACTTACCCCGACATCAGTTTCTAAATCTTCTCTATAATTAAAATAATCACTCCATGGCAAAGGATCGTAATTATCAGGTTTCCTATTGAAAATTATTTTTTAATAATTACGATTTGTCATTTATTAATATAAAAATTGTGAAATATGTTGTTTTTAATAATATTTATTAAGTTTAAATTTTATTAACCTTTTTTCTGACGGGCATTTACCGGACGGAAAAATTTTAGTATGAAGTAAATCCGACATTTTTTAAAATTGGCCTATATTAAAATCATATACTTAAAAACTTATGAATTATTTAAACAAAAGAAAAATAGTGACTTGATATGACCTTTCTATGGTATTTAATGATTGTAAAATAACTTAGTTAAATATATAATATTTATTAGTTTTAATTTCTTTACTTTTCACTAATATTATAAAAAACATTTTGGTTTCAATTTCTTTACTTTCACTAATATTATTAAATACAATTTGCTTCTAGTTAAAATTTAAATTACAACTTTTCTTAATTTTAAATATTAAATTCTTTTTTATAATAAATATATTTAATTATTTTCATTATATTAAACGTTAATCTACATAAAGTTAGTTGAATAATAATAAATAAAAAATAATTTAGTCAGATTCAGTACGCTAATAATGTATTGTGACCATTGCTCTACTTTTATCTTTGACTATTTAGGCGTTCTAAAGTAACCATCATTATCTTAATTCCATTTAAATAATCACATCCCACAATTAAATAATCACAATTACACCAGTTCAGAGTGATGTTGGAACTGTGCAGATTTGACTTGCTAAGTTATGCGCTTTTTTCTTTTGATTGAAATATTTCGATGAGGATGAAGGTATTGATTTCCGAGAAATATTTAGCTGTTGACACAGTAACCCATTGACATACAAAGAGTATCCTCTCCACTAGGTCCGTTTCTAGGTAACGTTACTAATGTAATCAAGTGATTGGTCGTTCGGCAAAATAGAGTTTTCTGCAAATTGCTGGGTTATTTTTTAACACGTAGTGTAATCTTTGACTCATTGTGTTACTTTTTAGAAATCAAATAATCAAAACCCAATATGTTTATTGATTTCTAACACAAATTCACAAGCTGTCACAAGATCTGTACTTTTTTCTGGAATTATTTTTTTAACTTGAAACCAGATGCCCAAATGGAAAATTTATTTGTCCGAAACGTTAAGTTAATTTAAATTTATAGTTAAAGTTTATTTATTTTGCTTCACTGAGCTCCGCCAGTTATTCTTCAAAATTTTTTGATCCACTTTTTTTCGACCAACTGGGCAAATTCTCGTTTCAAGCTCTCTTTTTATACCGTTTTTCCGACAACAATTTAGTCGCTGGTAAACTACAACAATACTTAACAACTATTCCCCAATTTGAATCGAATTGCTATCGAAATCCGGGTTTTTGTTTCTCAAACATCCAATTTGCTCGGTCTGCTCTTGAGGTAATTTATCTGATAATTTTATTTACTTCCTGAGTTTTCTGTACATCTCGACTTTTTCTCAGGTTTTCTCCCTTGTTCTAGTTTTCCATTAGTTCTGGTTTTCAATTAAGAGATTAATTAATTTTAATTAGATTATTTTTCGTCTACAACTTTCCTTAAAAACTCCTCACTAAACTTTCATTATATATTTGAGTTTGTATTTAGATTTGGTGTTCATCCATGCCGGTTTCCTCAAATCAATATTAATCTTCAAATTTTATAAATTTTTAATTAATTTTTGTACTTCATTTATTTTTGATGTTTTATGTTCATTTTCGATTTTCCGCGCCCACATTTTATATTCTTCATTTTGTATCAACCCTAACACAATACTGTAATTTTTGCATGTACCATGAGTTTAGCAAGTTTCTGATATAAGGCCAATATTTTGGATCCCTTCGCTATAATTTCAATCATTTGGGCATTTGAATTTAAAATTATCAATAAACACACCAAGATTCATATTTAAATATTATTCAGAAAATTTTTTGTATTTCCAGAGCCTACACTTCTGACTTGTCGTACCTAGTGCAAAATATTCGTTTCGACAGAATTTTGTGTCGTCCCGTCCCAATACGTGTCTGATAAATGTAGATACAATTAGGACAAAAATCAGTTAAAATTAATGTACACTTGTTGACTTTCTTTTGTTAGATATAATAAATTTTATCGTCTTTGAAAGGGGAAGAAAAAGTTACAAATTTATGCGAAATTCTAAAATTTAACATTGATTTCAACGAATTTCGTAATTTTGTGGATGCTAATATACAATCACAAAATATTCAGTTGCCTAAAACAATTTTAAAGACAAAGAAAATAGGTAACATCGTAGCAGTTAGCAGTGCATAAGCCGAAGGAGGAGTGAAAAAAATAGCCGCGAAGAAGTTTTCTGAAAATGAAGTAGATATATGAAGCTTATATTAATGTATTAATAAAGGTTTCATATGCCTACCTCATTTCCCGCTGTGATACAGTTTATATTTTTGTATTAATGCATGCTTTATGTATTATATGTATAATCTTATTTCAATATAATTAAAATATAAAATTGTTTTGTTTTTTTAGCGAGCCGGTGGTTACATCTTTGGCAACACACCCTGACCTAGAAGCATTACGTAGTGTATAAATTACCTTACCTAACTTTTAACACGTTCCAAAGAGAACCATATCGCCTCAATTTGGTTGTTGTATTGTTTTGGTTTGGCGTATTTTCCTCTCAGTGATTACTACTATAAATCATTCATAAGATTATTTATAATACTCTTGTGACTCCCTTTATTCATTCCAATATTTATACCTTAAAATTGCATACATTCAAAAACAATTCTCAAACAGAAAATTTTAACATTTTATTTTTACTAAAGGTGTCATAAAATACACTAATATTGCCAATTTTTAGATGAAAATCAGTTCAGGACGTGTGTCACAGTGATGATCCTCTTCTGCCAACTTGCATTTTTGCTTCCACTCTCACTTATCGTATTCTTCATATTTGGGAATAGCCACTGATGTGGGAGCCTTGATAAACGGTATTGCTGGATTATTTAGCCCTTTGGATACTTTAACTTGCCCACATTGTAGCTCGAGATCAAACCAGATTTTTAATCCGATTTATCTTGTTAAACCTTTGTGCTTTTCTCTATTTATTTTATTCGACTTTCTGGTAGGTTATCCTTGCTGAGTTGAGTCCTGGCTTGAGGCTAATTGTGCAGCTCGAAATCTCGAAATCTCTGTCATAATAAAAGCAAAATTTATTTTATGAAAAATCAGGGCCAACTATGGCTATTACATGCAAGTATTTTCAGCAATCAAAGTTTTTACTTGTAACAAATCACTAATAATGGCAATCTGAATAAAATCCATCTTGCAGTTATTCTACACATAAAGAAAGAAGCTGTATGTTCACTTTCAGCGTACTCATCAAAGGCTTGTTAAAGGATGCCAGTTTGGTTTAAATTACTGATTTTATCAAATCTGGTGAAAATTGTTTTGAATTTTGAATTTCTGTAAATAGTCGGTATTATTAAGAGTTGAATGTATGTTACCTATAAATATGGTAGCAGGAGACAATAACCTCATGGCAAGCTTTCCTTGAGATAGTTGAGATTTCTGACTTCACAAGACCAATCTTTTTCAGGACTGAGTCATTATCTTTATTCCGGGTTCCTAGTGAGTCAACTACGAGAGCAGAGATCGTACATTCAACTTTGAAGGCATTACCAATTTCTTTGGAGAGTTCCATGCACTTTATGTAATATTTCTACCGAGGCAAAATCAAAATTATTTCATAGGGGATGTTTTGTCGAATACGTGCACCGACTTATTCTTTTTTGAGAGTATTATTAGATCCGTCTTAAGTGTAGTTGGAGTAGTGACATATTTATGGCTTTGTTCAATATCAATATCAGTAACAAAAGAAGACATACATAAGAGAACCCTATCATGTTTTTTACGACTGGAATTGATTTTTTCAGGACCATGATTAAAGATATGATTCTGAGTTTCAGGTTGCGAGTTACATTGTCTACAAAAAGAAGTAAGATTGTTCTTTAAGCTGTAAGTTGTTTAGTTAAGGTTATTTCTGGCTTTAATAAGGAAAATGTATTGAGCGTTGTTAAAGTTGTCAGATTTCATAAGATATGAAACACTTTAGCTATTTCTTATTGTTCCAGCACAATTTACTTAAACCAGGGCTTCTTAAACCATGGGTCGCGACCCCATTTAGGGTCGCGTAGCAAAATTCTGGGGTCGCGAGAGATAAAAATACAATTTAACAGAAAATGTTTTTTAACTTGTAAAATTATTGTTATAAAGATAAAATAACAATTATCGTAGATAAATATATCATAAAATCTTCTAGTTCGGAAAGATTGTTTGTACCTGCATTTCTATTAAGAGTATTGTAATAACTTGAATAAAATTTACTATGAATTAGAATTAGAAGATGTTATAGGAATTTTAAAAAAATATAAATTTATTTTTCTTTTATATTTGTATGGGGTCGTCAAGAAACTCGCAATCATAAATGGGGTCGTGAATTACAAAAGTTTAAGAAGCTCTGACTTAAACACGTAATTGACACTATTGCTCAGTATAGAAAAGGCCTATAATTTTATGTAGCTCAGGTGAAATGTTCTTATAATTTAAGCCATTAAACTAATTAATTCGTTCTTTGTATGCGATTTAAAGTCCAAAGTAACCTTCAAAGAGACGTATTTTAGCAGGAATACCGAATTAAGACATCAAGCGCATTGAAGACCTTTGAATTTTTCAAAAGAGAGAAGAAGATGGGAATATTTTAGCTAATTCACCATTAATTCATTATAAAGTAGCTTCAAGTGAAGAGTTACAGCGAGCCTCAGAAAGTTCATTGGCAATCATGTAGCGGAAGGATGAGTTTTGAGAGTTAAGAAGACGTGTGAAATTAGTAATACTTTGGACAAGATATTCATCAATAGAGGCGGTAAGATCAAAACCTCATAGTTTCCAGTCGGTTTAAAGAAAAGAGTTATTTGTCATCAAGTACTTTTCTGATTAATGATTTTATCTTTTGATCATAACCTGTTTATTTTCCCCTTGAATTTACGGAACGATTTGCGCTCACAGTTAAGTAACATGTGGCTAAGGTTGCAGTTTCAAAAAGTGAATATAAGAATGGAATGAATGGAAGTTTTATAAGCATATAATCTTTGAGAAGGATGTAAGTGAGATTCAAAAAATGATTTAGTATCAGATACGGCATCGTTGAGGCGGCTATTGATATTGTGTTTGCGTTTTTTTGGTACGTTTTTGCGTTAATGGTACGGGCTATTCTCTGTTTCCCGGTGAGACTTAGCGAAAGCCGTTGTCACATAATGCGTTACGAAGTTAGGCAGACACTGAGCTTTCCACACCGACTACTCATCCTGTTGATTTCTGAATTGCATTTCCATCCTTAGCGAGTCTGTTTACTTGCTTAACTAAACAAAATAAATAAATTTCACATCATTTGCTGAAGTTCTTATTTATAATATTCATGACTTCAGAAGTCTTTCGTTTGCTGAATTTCCTGCATGTGAGTCAGTATTACGTGGAACTCAATTCAGGCCTATTCTTAACCATTTTTGAGTCATTTTTAATTGGAATATAAACCATTAATGCTAATCAGGAAAGTTTTGGTAATAAAATTTCCTTTTAAGCGTTAGAATTTGCTGTCCAATCTTTCAAATTTGTTCCCTTCCATTCATGGTGAAGTGAGTGAAAGGAGTGAATTTAATACGCGTCAACTGTGATTACGATTAAACTGTGCTGCAGCGATTCTTGACTCACCATTCAACTCTGCCAATTGCTTTTCATTTAACCTTGGGATCTCAATTGTATGTTGATACTAGTTTTACTATGTGTTCACTAAGCTACCTATTGTTATAAAATCTAAACTGTAAAGGACATCATATTTTATGTCAAGTTTTCTAAAACGTTAAGATCGAGCGAGAGGCCACAAGATTTTCACTCTATTCCCCATATCGCTATAATCA
Organism: Schmidtea mediterranea; assembly: GCA_022537955.1. NCBI lineage: Eukaryota > Metazoa > Platyhelminthes > Tricladida > Dugesiidae > Schmidtea > Schmidtea mediterranea. Next base: position 65,288,114 of record CM039679.1, on the reverse strand, counting down.
CTTAACTCACAAGATTCTTCTGTGTGCACAGCAGAACCTTAACAGTCACTGGCTTTTGAATGGTCATGAGTTTTAAATTACTTTGATTCTATATAATTAAATATATTCTACTTTACTAATTTATATACAATTTTTATTTGTTTTCTAATTAATTGAATAATTTCTTTTTTGTACCATGATCAATGACGGACCCAGGACTTTTCATGGGAGAGCTAAGCAATCGCTCTCATCGCCCTTCACTTGATGAGTAATATCATTTTTGTTTCCAACTAACTTTTTCACAAGAATTCGATGAATGAGAGAGTGCGAAAAAACGAAATAATAATATTTTTTCACATTAGTTCAGGCAATTAAACTAATTAGAAAATCTTGCCATAATTCTTTTACTTTAAATATATTTTATTGCTCAGAAAAATGCTAATTTTTCACTTTGAGAAACATGAAACCACCTTTAAGTATGAAATAACACAAAACAAAAACTCGTGTTATGGGATTAAAGCGAACCCTGTTTATGAGAGTGCAATAAAAAAACAATTTGTCTGTTAAAGTGGTCTGGTGAAAGTTGAGTAGTAAAAATTAACCCTAATATATGATGATTGTTTTCTTATCTTGCTTGCTTTCTGATGAATAATATATACAGTTGTGTACACAAAAATAAGGAGGATTGTCTTATTATTAATATCATATTAATATTATTTTTGAACTAAAGCAATTTAATTACAGTTTGTCTTTATCAATGTTACAATTAATATTAAAATCAATGTAGCTAATAAAACGGACTACCGATATCATATTTCTTGAAGGCTATAAAATTGGTTCAGATGTAGAAGAGTTTTTCAAAAATACAAGAGATTTTTTGATCCAATGACAATTCCAGAAGAAAATGAAGGTAACTTTGTCGAAGTATTTTTTATCGATTCATCTTTACATCTGATTCATAGTAAAACAATATAAAAAAATTCTATGTCATTGCAAAATGAAAATCAATCAGAGGTGAAAACTAGAAAAAGTTATTTCAATATAATATTCTTCAAAATATTCTGCCTAAAAGCATGAAGGAGGTACAGATTACCTTGCCATGCTTGCATTCGTTTTCAAGCATTTTTACTGTCAAGAAATGTGGATAAATCGACTGCATAAAAAGTGAGGAATGTAAAGAAATTAACAACAATAGAAAAGTTACTAAATTTTACAATTCCAAAAAAACAAACTATTTTTATCCATAATAAAAAAGAAAAACAATTTTAAAATCCTACAACAGTTTTTCTGTTTACAATTTAGTAGAAAAATCATAAACAATAAATCGAGTTTGTGAGCAAGGAAGTCCGCTTCAACACGAATTAATTTAAAAGCAAAAAAAATACAAACAACAAAATTCATATACAAATCTACTAAAGATTCTCGATTGATACGATTAAATAAATAATAAATTTAATTAAAATGATAAAGTTGAATAACAGGGATTATTATTGGCTGACAAATATTTGACCAGCTCACCGTTTCAATGATTCGCCTTTTCCCCAGAGCTCACACTATATAAGCCATATTAAAAGATAAATTACAAATTTATTCATCAATTAAATAAATAAATAAGGTTTGATAATTTTTTATTGTATTTATTATTATTATAATTAATTTTTAATCATTCATACTAAATATCATTCATAATAAATATTTTCATCAAATATTATACATGTATTTTATTTGTTTTAATGAGATTAACTAATCATTTCTTAGATAATATATTAAATTTCAAATGAAAATAATGTAAAATTTTCATTTTTTTATAACAGAAAAATATAATGTTAGCACTTTAGAAATATTTTGCTGGATAACTCAGAAAATGTCAAAATTGGTAATAAAAATTTTAAATGTCTACAATTTTGATGACTTGTCAGTAATATGATATATCATTATAATTTTAATATTATAAATATTCAAATTAATTTGAATTATAATTGGTTATTGTTTTGTAGTCAAAATAAGTATTAAAATAAAATAAAAATAATAATAATGATAATAATTATAATTATAATAATAATAATAATAATAATAATAATAATAATAATAATAATAATAATTATTATAATAATAATAATAATAATAATAATAATAATAATAATAATAATAATAATAATAATAATAATAATAATAATAAAAATAATTTAATAAATACTTAAATTTTTTTAATATAAAAAAGAAATTTATTTGAATCAAGGAAGAAGGTTGAAGGATTATTGTTTGGAAAGATTCATTGATAAACTTAATAGATATTAGTTAAAATAAATTTTACGAATGAATGGCAATTATATTTACTAATGAGAATATTTCTGAACCATTTGTATGAAATTGGTGGTGGGCCTATATATTATTTTATTTGTTCAAATTATTAAATTTATCATGATATGTTTATTTATTAATTTTATCGCAAGTTTTGAAGCATTTTTTATTGTGACCGCTAAGTTTTTGTGAAAACATTTTTTGAATCAGCCACTTATTTATTATTATTTATTTATTATCAAAAATTTGACATATATTTTATTAAAAAATAGCTTGTTTTAAAACTGTTACATATTACACAATGTTAGAATTTCTTTTTAATGTCTTTAGTTATATAATTTTATCAGGATCTTTTGATAGTTTCATGAATTTTTATGTTTTTTCTCAAATTTTATATTTCTAATTTTTTACAATTTTTATTATTAAAATATATTTTAATGCACATAAAGGCCTTTAAATTTTTTTAACAAAATCATAGCAAATCTTTTTCACAGTTTGCATTGCCATAAAAGTATTTAGGAAAGAAAACTGGAAAAAGTCTTCAATTAGAAATAATTCGTTTAGCTGAGTCAAAGAAATTGAGTTTTAAAGTTTCCCGATATTTTTATCACATTTCACCTTTCCATGAGTGGGAAAGAGTAAAGGTGAGCAATCCAAATTATAATTAATTTTATAAAAGTCTCATTTTTCACTTTTTTAGAAATTTTGAAAATGATGATAAATTACCATTAACCTTTAAACATCGGAGACTATTTTATTAAAAATTAGGATGTACACTTTAAACATTGATTTCTTCAAATACTAAAACTATGATTACATCATATATGTCATTTCAAAATAGTTAACCGCGCTTCATAAAATTGGTTTATTAATAATTACCAAACTCTATGTTATCATAAAATAGTGAATACCTGTTGCAAACTGTATGACATAAAGTTTACGGCGCGCTCTCACTCGTGTTAAAATGAAATGCGCGCCCGCTCAAAGGTTAAATCAAAAATCAACACACAAAATGCCAGTGTTTCTCAATTTTTTAAACCAACGCCCCCTTAAGACATAATTTGATTTGCCACCGTCCCCTAAAGATTATTTAATTTTATAATATACAAAATGTATTAAATTGCAAAATGATGTACAACTGTTCGCAACACTTCTTCTACGACTGGTAAAAAAGCTTCTCTTCAATTAGTTTGGCAGTATTGTAAGAAAAAATGAGTTCATCGTCAGCTTTTGTGTTTGTTTTGTCAAAAAAGAGATAATAAATTTTCTTTGCTTTAATTTGTCTCTTAGAGCTAGAAAGTACTATAGATCTTAGTTCACCTTATCATGATGCATTTTTAAAGGTGTTCAGCAAGTCTTGATGGCTTCTTCGCCTAGTTAGAGAGTTCTTTCTCACAAATAAGACATCAAGGCTTTTTATTATTATGAGTAGCAGTAATTAAGAGTTTGACATTAATTAAATTTAATAATTTTGAACATTTTCGTTAAATAATAATGTGAGTAATTTTTGTATTTTTCATATTTGTTTCTTTCAATTTTCTAGATGCTGTTTTTGAAACAATAAAACAACAGATTTTTATTTTTATTTATAAAAGACATTGTATTTTATAAATACAAAATTATTAATTAACACATTAAAATTTATATGCTTACAATTATACATAAATCGAAACATAATACGAATACATAGGTAAGCAAAATGTCGACTTAAAATAGGTCTTGTTCACTCGAGTACGGAATATAACTGATATTTCTCTTTATTTCTAATTGAATTTTTCTTTTTTTCTTTTAATATTTTGTTTATATGCTTCCAGAAATATAACAATTTAAAACAAATTAAAAATCTTTTTTTAAATGTTTCAGAAATTGACAAACGGCACATATTTAAAATATTTCCTTCAAATATAATGAAATAATTCTTATAAAAATATTATTTTCACTAATATTGGTCAATCATTTTGGTTTACAGTTTTCCAGAACTGGAGCACAAAGGTATAGTGGAATATTCTTCAATGTATGTCGCATTACACAATCTACATGTAAATGGATGAACGAGATCGGAAAAAATCTGATAAACGTTTTAGACTTAATTATAAACCTATTACCTAACCTTCCTGAATTAATCACTATCTTATAAGTTAAATTTTTCAACTACTTACTTATCTTCCTCCTATAATTTGTAAAGCTTTCCAAGTACGGCAATACCAACACAAGTTCAGGCTCATCATTCTTACATACACAATTAATCGTATTAACTATTTAAGGTTTAAATATTTAAAAAAACCTTATTTACTCCTAAAATGTATTTTATTAAAAAAGTTTAGATTTGTCTAAAAATATGGAATAAATCAATTTATTTCCATTAATTAATTTTTGCCTAATTCCAATCCCGAAAACTTCAATTTCTGCCATTGGAATATGCTGATGACATATATCAATTTTAAGTAATTAATTGATACAATAAAGGGCATTAGACTTGTTTTTATAAAATTAGTAAATAATTTTTAATAATTAAATAAATTCTGTTTTTATTTCAAAACAATCTGACGCGTTATGCCTTCATTGAGCAGTGCTGATGACAGCTCCAAGAAAATTTAATTCGCAAGAACTAAAATACCAAGTTAGTCAATCATGACGGAATTTAGGAAATATATTATCTTTTCGTTTTGATGCTTTGTTTTATTAGCTGTACTAATTTCTGATATATTGCGATTTTACTATACAATATTTCTTGTTATGTGACATTCCATCAGTAATGAGTCCATAAAATTACCAGGCAAATTAAATTTATCACCTGAATCAAAGTAATCAATATTGCTCAAGTCCTTTGTTTGGTTGTTATTTGATGTTTGCAATGACAATAAATTAGCATAAGCAAACGTATGAGCGCATAATAAAATGTTATTAATTCAAAAATTACAAATATATTCTCAAATTTAATCAAAGATAGTTAAGTTTAACTATTATCTGTGTATACAGGCCCGGTTTTAGTCATAAGCGACGTCGCAGCTGCCTAGGGCACCAAATAGTTCTGGGAGGAATCCAATGAAAAGCGACCAAAAATTTAAAAACAATGTCACAAGAACGGCTTGTAGGATTAGCAATGGTGTCGATTGAACACAAAATCGCGGGATATATAGACACGAAGTTACAGCTTGAAGATTTTACTAAACTCAAAGCACGAAAAATTAAATTTTAAATAGTTCTTTTTTTTATATATTTTTGTTGAATAAATAAATAAAATTCAGTTATTTTATTTTCATTTACTTGTTTTATTTATTGAGGCATTATTGAGTTTGTTTCTTAACTAGAGACGCCATATTTTTAGTTCGCCTAGGGCGCATATATATGTGCGTATATATATATATATATGGTTTCACGACAATTCACCTACGACAGGTAGCCAACATACATTCTGCCTAACGACATCCTGCCCATCATGACAGTCCACCTAGCGACAGATTGCCTACAGAAATTTTGCCTGCTACTGCTACTGTACAAATATAGCATTTCCTATTTACATATAAACATAATATAAATTAATCAATAACAGTTTAAAATAAAAATTAGATCATTACTATATCATGGCTCAAGTACGCTTTTATGAAACAAAGAGAAACCGACCTTTTTTGATTAGTCCTAATGGCTACTGCTACACTAATAATCGACTGAGCAGAAATGTTACGACAGAATTCTGGCCATGCGATTTGAGGATGAAATGTCCGGGAAGAGCCATTACAAGTAATAATCGGTTGGATTTAGAAGAAACAACACAAAATAATCATCTACCAGACGCAATACATCTAGAAGTACGGCAAATACTAAATGGCATCAAGAAGTCAGTGGGAGATGCTGTGGGTGCGAAAACTACAATTAACATTCTCCAAGCATGGCTTATGAATAATTCAGATGCTGCAAAAGCAGTCTTGCCCATTACGGATCACATAAAAATAAATATTCAGCGACAAAGGAATGCTGCTCAGGTACCGATTTCAATACCTCATGGACGCGATGCTATTCAGTTACCATTAGAATTTCAGATTACAGGAAACGCAGTACATCAAACACAGTTCTTACTGTCGGATTCTGGACCCGCAGTAGGACCGGAATAAAGAATTTTGATGTTCAGAACACAAAAAATGGATTTCATGGCAACTTGCAATGCTATTCTTATGGATGGTACTTTTAAAACAGCTCCACAAAATATTTCACAATGGTAAACCATCTATGGAATACGATCACTGATACCAGATAACAAGCCAAGTAGAGCCTTTCCATTGATTTTCTTACTTCTTTTAGATAAGAGTGAAGCTACATATTTAAGAGTATTTCAAAAAAGCTATCCACTCTACTTCCACAGGATGAGGGTTAGAATAGTCGAATATGGAAGGCAAAAAATCGTCGTCAATGTTGAAACCCGAAAAAATCGTCGAAACTGTAGTACAAAAAATTAGCCGACAATATTAAATCCTAAAAAAATAGTCGAAGCATTAGGGACCAAAAATAATACATTTTTTTAAAAGGGTGTTAGTTAACTTAGAGATATTATTACTGTAGTAGGTTGTAAGTATTTTAATTAATGAATTTAGTTATTTTATAAACTTTTTTCCAAAAATTATTTGAATTAAATTATCGAAGATTTTTTTAGGTATCATCGACTAAGTTTTTGACATTTGTTGGATGTTGGTTATTTTTTTGGGTTTGTTGTCGGATAATTTTTCACGATCTGTAGAATCTTTTTTTGACTTTCATATTCGACTTTTCTGACTTTTACCCTTCCACAGTTGGCACACAATCATGCAATTGTTGACTTTGAAAAGGCTGCAATAAATTCTTTGCAATTGAATTGGCCAAATGTGGCGGTATTTGGGTGTTTTTTCCGTCTAAATCAAAATATTTAGAAAAAAATTCAACAACTAGGGTTAGTTGGTTTTTATGAATTGGGTTTTGAAAATGCTGTAAATTTAAAAAGGATTGTAGTAGGAGACTTTATTCGAAGTTGCAATGTTCTACTTGTCATTCTACAAATTTTGATGCAGTTATTCCAACATAATGTCCGGTATTCTCTCGATGATTTATTTAGTTATTTTGAGGTAAATTACATCGGACAGATTCGAGCAAGAGTTGGGTAAGAAGCAAGAATAGCCCTAATGCAGCAGTGGAATGTTTACCAGCGAACTATGAATCATTACGGACGTACCGATAACGAAGTGTCACACTGTTGGAGTTCAAAATCCAAACTTGTGGAAATTTCTGAAAGGTTATCAGGCATTGAAAGTGGAAGCTGAAAAAGTTATACAAGAATAAATGCAGTGGTAATACTTTGCAGCCAACGTCCCCCAATATATTCGGTTGGCTGAGCTGGTTCGAAACATAGTTATGAACTGGCCCAACAAACAGAATTTGAAAACATACCTCAGAGGAATCAGTTCGGGGAAATTGAACCGTTGACTAAACCTAATAGGTTTAAGTTATTCTTTTGAATTTGAGGGACATTAAATTTGAATAATTAGTTTACAGTTATTAACTTGATATCTAGTACACTATTCTTTTACTGTTTTATAAGTATTCACCCTATGTCAGTTTTACTGAGTATACTATTACGTTGTTCTTAATTAAACTTCATTACTGTTTCGCATTTATAAGCATAGTAAAACAATTGTAAACAGAAACTTTATTATAGTAAACCATTTATTGACAAAAACATCTTTACAAGAAATTGTTGGCAAAAAATGTTTCAAGTCTTTAAATTCAGCCGCCTGGTCTTGGTGGCATATGCCCCTTTATGTCTCTTCCCTTTCATCACCGCAATTGCCTGAGGTGTTCAGATAAATCTGAAACAGGTCTTTAGGCAAAAATTGTGTAGGCGAAATGTAACGATGGGTGGACATGTCGGTTTGCCAAATGTCTGTAGGCGAAAATTATGTAGGTGATTTGTCGTGCTGCCTATATATATATATATTTAATAAATTTAATTTTTATATACTTTTAATTTAAATAATTTTAAAATTAGTCGAACACTTCAGAAATTTATTACATAATCAATATGAATTTATAAAATATTATATATACAAACTTTTTCATCAATGTAACATCTTATTTTTGATTTAAACACTTGAAAAAGACACAAAATTCAATGAGACTAAATAAGTTCAAATATATTTAAAGTCATTTGAAAAATTCATTTCAAATAATAAATTATACGTTGAAGACTGATAAACTGTCGAAATATATAGTGAAATGTTATATAGTTGGCGTTTTTCAATTATTATTATTATTATTTATTATTATTATTATTATTTTTATTATTATTACTTTTTATTATTATTACTTTTTATTATTATTATTTTTATTATTATTATTATTATTATTATTATTATTTTTATTATTATTATTTTTATTATTATTATTTTTATTATTATTATTATTATTATTATTATTATATTTATTAATAAATTTAAGTAACATTTCTTAGGTAAATTTAATTAAAAATTTAAATAAACCAAATTTATTATATCAAATATAAATAGTGATAATTTTTTAAATTTAATTTTTTGCATTATCACAAAAACGTTTTATGATAAATAAATTTAAAAAATTGGTAAAAAAGAATATAAATTGCATAGATATAATAATTAAATGCTAATGTAAACGGAAGTTGAATTTTCATTCAAAAGAAATTTCTTTTAAATATTTTTTCACCTCTTACTGAAGTTGTTAAATGAAAAATCGGAAGCTTTATGAGAACTTTGTAAATTTTGTTTTTTAATTTTAAAGTTTGTTTTTCAAAAATTTTGTTTTAATTTTATTGGTTTTATCGAAAAAATATTTGAATATTATTACGAGTTAAAAGAAATTTATAAATAGTTTATTTAAAATTTTTAAAAACATTTTAAATTTGTAAAATAGGATTTATGATATAAAATTACACTTGGATTTATATTAAACTGTTTTTGAATATTTTTATATAGTAATAGTATTCGTGAAGGTTTATAAATTAAAAATATATAATTGAGGCTTTAACCACCTTAAATGGTTTTTTAATATATTTTTTAAAAATAGATTCTTAATTCTACATTTATTGTTCTATATTTTCATTATTTTCTGTCCTATTTAACAATTGCAATAAAATTATCCCAATTTAAAATTGTTCGACCACTTTTACTGACTTTACATTTCATTTCCATTTTTTTTCATTTCATGAATTTGTTGTAAGTCATAAAATATAAATTATAAAATCATAAATTATAAAATTATAAAATCATAAAATAATAAAAACATAAATTTTTTAACTTTTTGTTTAAAACTTAAAATGTTTTTGAATTTTGGTTTAAATTTAGCGAAATGAAAATTTCAATTTTATTTTTTTTTAACGTAAAGTCATTTGGCATTGAATTGGTAAAATAATCAAAAGTTTTTTAAAAAAAATTTTTAGTAAATTAAAAAAAATCTATATTTACTAAAATGAAATGTTGCACGAAAGGATTTCTTTCTCAAGTTTTCCCGTTACTTTATTTCAAATGTTCCATATTTCGTGACGAAATCGTAAATTTGGAAAAGCGTACAAAGATTAATAAATCTCTCCGAAAACGATATTATGTTATTATTTTACATATTTCAATTGTATATTTAGTTGTTATAAAATATATTTTTCCCGAAGTAAACGTTCAAACTGGGTAACTTTAGGGGAAGTCACTAATTTTGTAATTTTTAAATTTTGTATTTTTTTAAAAATTTTCAATTAATTTAAATTTTAAAAAATTATGAATTAATTATAAATTTTTTAAATTTGTATGATATAAATAAAGCTCTTTTTCTTAACCGATATTTAAAGAAAATAAAAGGTTTATGAATAAAATCTAATAATAGAAAAAGTTTCAATTTTTTGAAAAATTCTTTTTTGAAAACTTTTTGAATCCATCAAAACTTTACAGAAATGCAAACATTATTTTAATAAACAATTAATTAATAATATATATATATATTTAGGAATTTCAAAGTATATTATTTATAAAGATTTATCCTATAACAGACTATCCTAATTAAACTTCAAAGTTATTATAATGACTTTCTTTGTGTTTTTTTCTTTGTATTTTCTACAAAATTTGACTATAAATCAGATTTATTTAAGGTATTCACGAATTTTCGGCACAGCCTTTTTCAAGTAATATTTTCAATCAATTGAAAAAGGCTGTGCCGAAAATTCATGAATATCTTAAATAAATCTGATTCATAGTCAAATTTTGTAGAAAATATCATTTTAAAGTTATTGTTTCTCAAATATTTTGGATTCACGTTTTAATTGATTAACTCAGCTTTATTTAAAATCTTTTAAATTTAAAAAAATGTTTAAAAAGACTAGTTTTTATAAGAGGGAAAGGTGATAAACATACAAACATATGAAGGGTTTATTTATTTTTAAAATTAGTTACTATTTATTCTTATTTTTTGATTTTAAATATATCATTAATAAACTACAGATAGATTGTAAATGTACTTTATAATTGAAATATATATTAAAGAATTTATCAACTAAAAATTTGTTTTAGTCAACTATTATAAATATAAAGAAGCTTGAGTTAGACTTAATTTAATAAAAGTTATAAATAAATTTTCAATATTCAGAGTTTAATATTTAAAATTAGCATAAACTTAATAAATTAAATTTATTATTAGTTAATTTTCATATTAATTACATAAATTTACTTCACAAATTTAAGTAAATCTATGAAATTTGAGAAACGGCAAAAAATTATATGCCTACAAAAAATCTTCTTTACGGCTATAAATAAAATATTTTTCATTATCTAACAATGCATGTAGAAATGTTAAAAGAAAACAAAAATAGTTCAAAGATGACTAAAAATATAGAGCATTTTACCTAATCCAGAAAAAGAAAAAGTCAAAAATCATACAAATAATCACAGATAATACATTCCTTATATAATTATTTAAGAACGTGTCCATAAACGACATATTTTATTTACGACTACTCATCGTGCAATGTATAATTCACCGTCAAGCTCATTTTCACCAATTATGAAAGAGATTTCATTGACTACTAATGCAATAATGACATACACATTACTTAACTTTATTGGAACATAAAACAATGAAGATTTCAAAGCCTTATAATTCACGGTGAAAGTAACAAAGAGAAATTAATCTTTCCGATTTTGATGCTGTGTTTCACCATTTAAACCACCGAATATAGCAGACATATAAAAAAACACCGATTTCAAAAATTACAGTAAGTTCGAGTTCGTCAAAAATTACTTCATCACATTGCTTGCCAATATTATAATATTTTACTCATCACATATATAATGTATTTTTCATTTTCATAATAAAACTAAACTTTTAAATGTAGTTGACTTTTACATGAGGCTCTACTGCCTTCACCAGATGCTGCAAAAGGGTAAACACCCCCACATTAACTTTAATTATTTGATCAAGAATTTCCAAACAGAAAGAACTATGCAAATTTTATGACGAAACATGAAAACGGAACAATAGTTTTTGTTTAAAAGAGAATCATAAAACGATATACTCACTTAATGAATTGCGTACTTTTTATAATCGACAAAATATTTTATTTGATATTTTAAATTTATATTTTTATTTTGTATCTTAATTTTGTTCTCGAAATGTTGGATTGAAAAAAAAATGGTTTTTTATATTAATTCCAACAGTAAATAGCGTCAATCAGATTTAACCAAATAGCAAATTGTACCAATTTAACTTTGAAATTTTTAAAAAAAATTTATAATATTTTTTCCGGTTGCTAAAATAAGTTTGTAACAAATAGAATTCAATTTCGCTTAACATATAATTTCAAAATAATTATAAATTATTAAATATCATTAAATAATTTATTGTAAAAAATACATATTTATTATTGTTTAAATGAAATTTTCTTGTATAACTGAACTATTTATTAAATTTTCTTTATTATTTAAAAATAAATGAAACTATTTTTTGTCATTTCCTTAAATTGAAAACACTTTTATAAATATTAATTGTGTGATAATTTAAAATTTATTTTTCATCCTTTTAATCTATCTATACATTCTAATTATGATTCGGTGATAAATGCCCACACGAAAAATGCCCACAGAAAAATGCACACAGACAGTATTGCTCACACGAAAAATCCTCACATAGAAAAATGCACACATAGAAAAAAGCACTACAATTAAATAAATACAGAAAAAATCAAGAATAATGTTCAATTATTTATTATTATTATTTTAGTATTATTTATTTATTATTATTATTTTTATTATTATTTTATATTATTATTATTATTATAATTATTATTTATTATTATTATTATTATTATTAATATTTATTATTATTATCAATATTATTATTATTATCAATATTATTATTATTAATTATTTATTATTATTATTTATTATTATTATTATTTATTATTATTATTTTATTATTATTATTATTATTATTATTATTATTATTATCGAATTATATCGAATTTTTTAATTTGTAGTGCATTTTTCTCTATTTATTTTCTATGTGTGGATTTTTTCTATTTTTTATGTGTGCATTTGTTTATGTAGCCATTTTTCTTGTGCATTTTTCGTTTGGCATTTTTCTGTGTGCATTTTTTGTGTGGGCAATAATCCGATCACGTCTAATTATACATAGGTTTTAAGCAGATTTTACCAAATATTAATTTATCAACTTTAGTTTGTTTAATTAAATCAAGATATTTAATATTTTAAATTTATTTTAAAATGCAATTTATATAATTATTTAAAAAATAGAAAAGTAGATGTTGAAGTATAATGGTGTTTTAAAGTTCAATTTTTGTTTAAAACTAGAACTACTAGAGTTGATTGATATATTTATGTATATGTTAAGCATATCTTTAAAATTAATATATTTAAATCGCAGATTAAATTTTATTTTATTACTTTAATTCTATATTAAAATTTTCATAAACACTGAAAATAATATATAATAAAATTTTAATAAATTTTAACCAAAAAATGTGAAACCAATAATTTTTACGTGTTGATAGTTCTAGTGATAATTAAACAAACTAAGACAGATACTACGTCAAATATTTGTGTTTAGTTGAAAATAATGATAATATTTATTATATTTTAATAATATGCATAAGAAACAAAAAAATTCATAAATTTGTAGCTTCATAAGAACTAATTATTAAAGACGGAGAACAAATAAATTTAGAATGGGCTTAAATGACACACCTGTAAAAGTACGGTTAAGAAACTAGAGAAAGAAAGAAATCAGTCACGAAGTTGATTAAAGACTGCTGAATATAAACGTTGCTAATTTAATTAGGATTTGCTAGTATTGTTGAAGAAATAAAATTGTGCGTTGTTAGAAGAAATAAAGTGTTAAATATTTTCTACTTATTCTTCGTGACCAATGAAGAACTACTCCGTAGGAAAATTATTAAAGTATCGTAAAGAATCATTATTCTGAAACTATTTTTATGGTGATCGAGATCAGAGTTGTATCATTCAAAGACAGTTTCAATATTGTTATGTAATAGTTATTTGACAAGAAGCTGAATTTTCATTTGAAGCTCACCAAAACTTAAAATAGACAATTAGTTGTAAATATTAATTTTTCTTAACAAAAAGGATATAAATAAAAAAAGAACGCTCGATTTTATCGTGTGGCAACACTTAGCTGAAAACGACACGAAAGATTTGGACAAAGCTCCACAATCAAGTTAACCCTTGAACATATGGTAGATTACAGCAAATTTCTAAGCATTGTATACTTATAAAAAATAAACTGTAAAATACATAAATAATATCACAAGTTTCTTAACCGAACTATATGAGAATGTCTTCTTAAATTGTTAGTTTTTCAAAAATATTAAAATATAAAAAATATTTAGAATGGGATAAAATACCCTATAAATAACAATTTAATAAATCAAAATGATAAATAAATATTTTTGCCTAGATTTAATTAAAAATTGAAAGAGAATACAAAAATATTTGATAAAATCTATTTTAATAAAGGCATGATTGAATAACAATTTTATTAAGAACGGTTTATAATAATGATATTATTATTATTATTATTATTATTATTATTATTATTATTATTATTATTATTATTATTATTATTATTATTATTATTATTATTATTATTATTATTATTATTATTATTATTATTATTATTATTACTATTATTATTATTATTATTACTATTATTATTATTATTATTATTATTATTATTATTATTATTATTATTATTATTATTATTATTATTATTATTATTATTATTATTATTATATTATAATAATAATAATAATAATAATAATAATTAATAATAATAATAATAATAAAATGAAGGTTTCTCAGTACCAGTATAAATTAAATGTTAAACAAGTAAATAAAGGATAAGATAAGGCTTTGCTGCAAAAAATGTTTTAAAGGAGAACAATTTCGATTATAAGATAATGATTTTCAATTCTATAAATAAATTTTAATTTTAAATAATACTTTAATGTGATTTTTAATTTAAATGATTATCTATAGTCACTTGTTTTCCTATGGGAATAATGTAACGTTTTTATTTTAAATTGTCTGCGAAGTTAATCTAGAATTTTCATTAAAATATTAATTAATATTTATGCAAATTTGATAGGGTTGAAAAAATATTTTTCATGTTATATTTAAATTCGATAAATAAAAAAAAATTGTTCTACATTAATGAAAGAAAATAGTTGATTTGCAGAATTTATCTCGAGTCTCAATCTAGCAAGCTAATTAAAATTTGATCATATTTCTACTAGGGGAGGCAAAGATTTTATTTTAAAAATATAGAGATAAAATTCTGAGACTGAAAAATACAATTAACATTCTGCATTTTATTTGAGGGGCCCAGTAACAAGGAGAGTGGTTAATTATGTTATACGTGATACTAACATTACAGTTGTTTATTTTTGTTTAAAACAATACTATTAAATATTTTTTATTATTTACTTTTTAGTGCAAAATTTGTTAAATAAAATAATTCTATCATAAAATACAAATTGAATTTAACAATTTTTTCCTTTTTTTCATTTTTACTATGAGTCATTATTTTAGAGGATTTTTCTAAGTATTTGTTGATAAATTTAAATAAATTAAAATTTTTATAATTTTTTATTAATTTATAATTTTTAATAAATTTAAATATTTTTCCAATGTCATTACTGCAGTTTTTTTTTAAAAAATATTTCTTTCCTTGTTTTCAATATGGACGTCCTTTTTCAATATCATATATTTGTTTGAATAACATTTTTTAACAGTTTTAAACTGCAAAGTATTACAATACAAAATTAGAACAAATAAAGAAGGTTTTTAACTCTGACAATGGACAAGTACGAAGATGAATGACGATAGGATAATGCAAAGATGGAATAGATAAAAGAGAAGATTAAGGACAAATAATAAAAATAAAAAAGTTTTGCTTTATAATTTAATGGTAAAATTTAATTCAAAAATAATAATAATAATGTAATATCGATATCAGACAAGTAAGTAATAAAATAAGCCCTTGCTACAAAATAATTATTATATTGACGAGAAATTTATTTTGCAGCAACGGCTTATTTTATTTTTTACTTATCTGATATATTCAGTTACCATCGTTTTTTTATTATAAATAAATAGAGAATTAACATATAATAAAACCAAATAATAAACACAAAAAATAATAGCAATTATTAAATGTAATACATACTAAAACCAAATTTAATTAATAATAATAACTTTAATTTTGTTAAAGAAAAATAATTTATTTATTATATAGTTAGCCAGTGAATAAAACAGCTCTGGGGAAAAATTCAGAATATACATTGTTAAGTTCTTGACTTATACTACTGGATGAGGGCATATTTGTTTTCATAAGCGTTTTAATTCCATGTTTCTATATTTACAAAAAAGCTCGTTACCCCTCCAAAATATTTGATAAATCAAATTATTTTGTTTCTATGTTTGAAATTTCTTTAATAAATATGTTACTGTCATTTTAAAAGTAGCTAATAAGTATAATATTATAGTTTTTATTCGATATTAATTACAGTTTTCGTTCTAGAATTTAACAATGAAACTGGTCCACCTGATGTCCGTTCTGATAATCGCAATAAGCCTTATCAATGTCCAATGTGATGGTGAGACACGTTTCAATACTTTTTTTGTTAGATTTCCTATGAAATATTTACCACTTTGTAAAAGACGAAGAGAATAAATGATTCTGCAATTGCTTACACAGTACTTCTTGTTTGGATCGCAATTGTCTAGAACTTTTCTTAACATTTTCTTTCAAACTTTAAATAAAATATTCAAAGAGAAATGAAAAATATCCCATGACCTCTTTCTTTCCTGAGTTAAGAGAATTTGCTCCTCTTGGACAAATTAATAAAAACGTTGAATGAATAATTACAACGAAAGAGCCATAGAAATGGAGCGAAAAGATTATTGAGTTACCATAAAAAAAAACTTCAAAAAATTCAATGATGAATTTTTATTTTCATATTGATTAAAACAAAATATTTATATATTATAGGGACTATTTTTTTTTCACTTCTGATTTCTTTATAATACCTTAAATAAATTTGATTCATAGTCAAATTTTGTCGAAAATATTATGTCATTTATTTATTGTCATTTAATAAATAAAACCAATTTAAGATCAAAGCTAACAAATTAATATTTCTTTGAACATTTTCTGTTATTAATTGTTATTAATTTTAATTCTACTCGTTTCAAGGTTATAAAGCTTGAAAAAATTTCATATTTAATTTATATTAATTAATTTCCCATATGTGAATTTTCAATGTTTGCTAATCCTTGTTTCATTAATCCTTTATGTTCTGTGAATCATATAGGAATTAATTTCCTGCAGAATTTGATAATTGCATTTTTATGGGGTAATAATTTCCCTTTACAAAATCTCAATCTCTCCCGGCTCCGGTTGACTAAGGCGCGTTTTCCATTGCGCATGAACCCATTTTATGCAATAATATTCCCGCTGAATTTATTATGGCCTCGTTTTAATAGGCACAAGTCAGAATTAATAAAATATTATCTACTTTCCATGAGAAAAGCTTTACATGAGCCACCGGTCGAAAAGTACGGTTATTTTCAATATTTTACATTACAATCTTAGGATTTGAACATTAATTTGAAATAGTCAGAATTATTAAATTAAAAAAAACAAAATGTTTTTGAAAAAAATAAATACTATCTTTGAAAAGTTTGTTGTACGATTAATCTTTTGTAACGAAATGCTAGAAGCTTTGCTGGATGTAACAAACCAATTTTTTGACAAGCTTAGAAAAATATCAAAATGAATCAAAATGGATCAAAATGGGAATTGAACATATTGGATTAAAAGCTAAATAAAATAGTGTGAAACAATATTATTTGAGAGTCCCAAAATTAATCAGTCGGCCTATATATTAATCAAAAAAGGATAAAATGGAAAATAAACATAACCAATTTATGATGCTTCAACTGCTAAAAAAACTTGGTAACCAGATTTTGTATAATTCGCATTAATATATTTTTATTTTTTTATTATTATTGTTAATATTATTATTATTATTATTATTATTATTATTATTATTATTATTATTATTATTATTATTATTATTATTATTATTATTATTATTATTATTATTATGATTATTATTATTATTATTATTATTATTATTATTATTATTATTATTATTATTATTATTATGATTATTATTATTATTATTATTATTATTATTATTATTATTATTATTATGATTATTATTATTATTATTATTATTATTATTATTATTATTATTATTAGAGTGTAATTACAAAATAAGCCCTTGCTGCGAAATAATTCAAGGGAAAAGGACATATGGTTTTCTTGTTGTCATAAGTAATGCAAGTTGAAACAATGAATAAATTAGCAAAACCTTAGATGAAAAACATATGAATAAAGTAATTTTCTATAGATAAATGTTTTTCAGAGCTCTTCATAATTTCTTCTCTTTTCTAAAGGAATTTGTAAATTGTTATGATTTCGACAGATCAAAAATATGTTGTTAATAAATTAAGGCAATTAAAAAAATGAATAGAAATTATTCCTTCCCAATAACTCTAATATCACACATGTTTCATAGATACATTTCACAAATTAGCAAAGATTTTTTATCGCTGGAATTCTTGTCAATTTATAAAACAACAAATCTATTTAACAATAAAATAAAAAACTAAAAGAAATAAGTAGAAAAATATTTGACTACTGTTTTCTGAAATATAAAACTATCATTTCATTTATTATTTAAAAATAATAATAATACTAATAAAAAAATAAAACAAAAATAATAATAAATATATTAATAACAATAATAATAATAATAATAATAATAATAATAATAATAATAATAATAATAATAATAATAATAATAATAATAATAATAATAATAATAATAACTCTGATCTAAAAACTTTGCTATTTTATACTGGGCAGTAACAACCATCGACAAAACATCCTTACATCCTTACATCCTTACATTCAAACTCTAATCGCATTAATGGTTTTAATAATCCATCTAAAAACTTTGCAATTTTATACTGGGCAGTAGCAACCATCGACAAAACTGGTCTTATAGGTACACCATCTTTATGGATTTTTGGAAGCCTATATAGTTTTGCTGGCTGCGTTCCTATTGGACGAATAGACTTACCTACTTCTTCATTAATAAGCTTCTTCTCAATAAAACCATTTAACATTTTTTGTACAAAATCTTCATCCTTAAGAGGAGGCAATTTTCCATTCTTCCGACTTTTTTGTAATTTCACAAACTGAGGAGAATTTAACAAATCATTAAACTTATTTACATACACAGCATTGTCAAGAATAACTATCCCATTTCCTTTGTCAAACTTACAGATATTTATATTTTTTTAGCTAAGATTTTAAAAGTCATAAAATCCCTAATATTCTGCTTTTTGTTTTTATCGATATACTCCATCGTATTTGCACTTAACGAGCTATTCACATAATTACCATTAATGCCTTTCATCGATCGAGATATATGAAAATATAAACTTTCAATTTTTGCACACAATTTTGTTTCATCCGAGCGATTCTTAATACAGTGATTTGGACCAAATTTTAAAGCACGCTCGTCTTCATCAGTCAAAACTATTTTACTTACATTTATCACAGTATTCTCCACACTAAATTTAGAAATCCCAAATATTTTCCTCAAATTAATCAATTTTTTAATAAGAGCATCCTCTTTAGATTTTATTTGCACAATCGAATTTTCGATACACCATTCTACACATACTTGTAAACAAAACTCATTCGTAGCATTATTTAACATTAATCCAATATTTGTTAGTTTTTTATTAATGGAACTTCTCGTCATAGAGACTTCCCGTCATCTCTGTACTCGAGTTCTAGAGCATTGTTGATTGAAGGGTTTGACCAATATTAGTGAGCACAATAGAGGCTGTAAAAGTGTAATAGGAATGTTTGATTTTAGAATTTTGTTGAAAAGTTTTAATAAATTTTGGGAACGCGTGATATGTGAAGCATTTTTGATGAGGTCATTGGATCCAAAGATTAATGTGCAAAGTGCTGTGACTACGAATGTTTTGAATGTTTTTAAATAGTTTAAGTATGTTAAATCATGTTTATGTATTGTTTAAAAAAAATTTTTTTTTAATATTATTAATATAATTGAATTTTTAAATTACATTATTTTTTAAAAAAATTATAATATAGATAAAAATTATAATATGTATATAAATAACATTTTAAATTAGTTAAAAATATTTGAATATTTTTTAAATGTTTATTTATTAGAAAATAAAATTAATATAAAACAATAATTTGTTTAAATTAAAAGTTAATTCATAATATTTTTAGTTGGTTTTGTGTACCTGAAGATGACAGTTATGCTGTCGAAATATATCGTACGAAAACTTTTTATTGGCGTTATCTTTTAATTAAATCGTTGTCAAATTTATTTAATTATTTATTAATAATCATAATAAAAATAAATAATAATAATAATAATAATAATAATAATAATATTAATAATAATAATAATAATATTTATGATAATAATAATAATAATTATAATAATTATAATAATAATAATAATAATAATAATAATAATAATAATAATAATAATAATAATAATAATAATAAATCTATTAGTTATAAGTAACAATTTACAATATTTAATTATATATTTGATCTAGAATATAGAAAAATATTTTATTATAATAATGAGTAGGGTCAAAATTTAGTAACAACCTCTGTGCCAATTTCGAATTTAATTTTAACGGTAAAATTAATAATTAATTTAATTTCTATTATAAACTTTTTATGTATAAAAAATTATTTTAACTTCATCAAAATTGGAAATTTTACTATTTTGTTTAAATGAAATGAATAGGATTGTAAATATATCGATAATATTAATTAACATATAATGTTATAATGAAATAATTTTCTGTTATTAGTTAATATAATAATATTATTAAAGCGAAATGTTTATCAAGGTGAAAATAATTAAGGAAATCAAATTCAAGAGCTGAGGAAACGACAAGCCGACTACAGAAAATATCTGAGCAATCATTTAGAATTTCTCGGTAAACGGGACAGTTATGTGAAAAATCGCGATTTGAAGCATCTATTGTTATACGGTTATTGATACGATCATGGGAAAACCGAGAAAATAAAAATAAAATAAAAATAAATGATTTGTTGTTATTTGTTATCTAGTTTCTGTTATTGTGAATAATTCTCATCTATTCAATGTAATTCTAATAGCGGATTTTCAGTTTTACCTCGTTGAGCGGTAAACAGTAGAATTAACACAGTAGCAAGCAGTAGTCAAATGAATAAATCGGAATTACTCACTGGAGCTCTGGATCTCGCGCTTGTAGTTGCAGTAGCGAAGGCGGTAGTAGTGGCGGAGGCAGTAACGGTGGCGGCGGTGGTCTCGCCGGTCGCGGTTGTGCTATTTACTACCCTACACAATCACTCCGATAATCCGATAACCTGGTTAATCAAGATTCTTTGTCATTTACATCATAATTAATACAAATCTATGTTGTCGAGTCACAGGTTTCCTCTTCGTGAAACTCGAGAAAGAATTTCTAATTTTCTAGTAACATAAGTGATTATATAAGTGAAATTATTTATATACCATGTCAACTTACTAGCTGGAAAGAAGCATGATTATTATTATTATTATTATTATTATTATTATTATTATTATTATTATTATTATTATTATTATTATTATTATTATTATTATTATTATTATTATTATTATTATTATTATTATTATTATTATTATTGTTATTGAGTAATAATTTTTTTACACAATTAAGTAAATAGGAACAACTTAAACAAATTGCTACTTGTAATGTTAGGCTAAATCAGGTGTATTTGAAGTATTACTTATGAAAGCTTATGAATGGGGCCCTTGATATTCAACACCTTAAAGAAATCTCCCAATAATCCACTGGCATTAAAATCACCTTTGGTTTCATGTACAAGTTTGCCCATGAACCGCAATGGTTGCTAGATTTCAACAGCTCACTTAACATACGAAAGTTATTTTTGTTTTTTATAACATATTTAGATTTTAAAGTAATTTTTATAGGAGTTTTGTAGTAAATATGTTATTGAGAAGTGATTCCATAAGTATTACCCATAAATTTGTCTGAATTAGTCATCCGTTTAATACGATTTTCAAAAGACATTTTACATAAAATGTTTTTACATAAAAAAAATGGAGAGAATTTATATGTTCAAATTGAGATATGTTTTCGCAGGAATACATTGTCTACTTTTTAACCTTTCTTTTATAACATTCTGAGTCTTTTTAAAATTAGTTTTACTACAAGAAATTAATAGCTAAAAAGTGTTTATTAACTCAATTTCATAAAGAACCCCTCCCCCACATTGAGATGAGGTCACTGAACGGTAAAAATGCAGAAAATATAAAAACAATTAAATAAGTTAAGTCCATATTGATATAATAAATAATAATTAAATCACAATTCTTTTATAATAACACTAATTTATAGGATAGAGAAATTAATTAATAAAACTAGGAATATGCTAGTTTAATAATATGTAATAAGTGCTGTTAGAAGATTTAACTTTATTCATAAGCGTTTTAAAATATATTATTTAAACAAAAACAATTTTCCAACCTAATATATATGGAGAATTTTCATAAATATAAATAATATTCCGAGAATATAATTATACAATTTAAACATACCACAAATATACGAATATATAATAATATTTATAAATACATTTTACAAGTACTTATCTGAAATCAATCACATTTTCTCAGCATGCATTATAAATACTCAGTGGCGTTACTAGAGGAGCATAGCGGTACTGACCACACCGATCGACAATTTAATAGAGAAATGACACTAAAGTGAAAAATTGAAAATTTGACAAAGTATACAAAACATGATAATGATTCATCACATTTAAATACATGAGCTGGCTGAGGGTGCCACCATGTAGAACGCCTAGTGCTTATATTAATGCATGATTCAAAGGTTCTTGTAGCAAATACTTGAGTTATTTACAAACGCGTCAAGTCACACGATTTTAGGAATTTGAAAAAGTTGTTTACATACTCGTTTTTATGAAAATAATAATAAGTTAACATTTTATAGAAAAACCAAGCCTTAAAAGACATTTGTAGGGCCTAAATATTTACCTTAACAAAGCTAAAGACCGTTGAGTATTGAATGCTTTGAAATTTATAGCTGAATTTGATTTCCTAAAACGTCTTCCAATACATTAACTGAGTCTTCAGTTATTTTCACTATCTATGTGTCTGGGGTTTCATGTGAGAGGAGCTTTTCAAAAATAAAACTTATAGTGAATTATTTGTTCTCAACCATTGGGCAATCAAGGTCCTCTGATTTGGTTTTATTATCAGTTGAAATACCAGGAGAGAAAAACTTAAAATAAAGCGCGATGTTAAAATAACAATAACTCATTAATTAATTAATTTTAATTTATTTTAATTTAAAAATATATCTTACATCCATCAACATTATGGCTTATTTATTGTTTTAAATTTATGAATAAGAAATTCTCATATTTTTAAAAAAAAATTAATTTAATTTTAATTAAATCAATTATTAACATTTTAATTAATCAATCGACAAATTTTCCGACAAAACTTTACAAATCTAATTAATAGTTCTCCATTCACAAGTGCTAATCCATTACTGGATATTTATTTTGTCATAATTATCCATAAATAATTTGTAAAAAGCGGAAATTCGAAATTATTTTTGTCAGAAAACTCCATAACAAATAACTATTTAACTGTTGACAACGAAAATCTTTTAGAAAACAATTTTATCCAATAGAAAACACTGAAAAATATTTATTTTTGAATGAAAAAAAAATTAAGATTAAATTATTTAATTGATTTGAGCCATTACATTCAAATTAAAATAAAGTTTTATAATAAATAATTATTCAAATATTAACCAATTATTAAAGCAATTCCCAATGTAATAAATTCAGTAGTTACTTAATGGGATTTATTTGAGTATCGTTCTGTGGCAGACACGTGAACGTTTGAATATACTAATGTTTTTATTTTTATTTTTTAAACATACTGCTAAAAGGACTACAAAATAATCATAATTAATAAGAATCATTTTATTATTATTATTATTATTATTTTTATTATTATTATTATTATTATTATTATTATTATTTTTATTATTATTATTATTATTATTATTATTATTATTATTATTATTATTATTATTACTATAAACCTAAAAACAATTCAAATGAAATCTACAAAACTCTCAAATTTTATTCATAAAAAGCACAAAATTTACACTACATATTGAATATCAAAACAAAATATAAAGAAATTATCAAGCTTAGACATTGGAATTGATGTAAGAATATCATTTTATTATTTCGACCTAATTATAATGTTCTGGAATTCGATTTCCTTTTTCCACATTGAGATTTAAGCGTAGATTTTTTGAAAAATAATTACTCATAATTATATATAATTACTGTAGAATAATTATTTACTTTCTTTTTCTATAATATTTTCGGAAATTACTGATTTGGTATACTATTTGGATTTATTTATTTATAAATGTTATTATTAATATTAATATGAGTATAAAGATAAAAATAAAAAAATAATAATAATAATAATAATAATAATAATAATAATTAATATATACTAGAAAAGTCTACTAAACGACAATTATAAAAACATTACTTATAAAAAACAGTAAATACGCATTATGATTAAAAAAAAAATTTAACACACATATATATATATATATATATATATATATATGTGTGTATGTGTGTTTGTGTGCATGTGTGTGTTAAAATATTATACTTTTAGTCATAACGTGTATTTACTGTTTATATATATGTATATATATTTAACGTAAAATTTCAAGAGTTGCATATCCTTTTTGTTATCCTCCGATTGCCTCAACTATTCTTGCGGCGACGAAGTCAAATAAATAAAAAAATAATATAAATATGTATTGCAAATAATTGAATAGTAATTAAATTAATTATTATTCAAATTTGTGTTTTTCTACAAATAAAAAATCAAATTTCCATTATTTCAATATTTTCTATTGAATGTTGTTTTACAATTGTTTATATAAGTGGGGATCACTTACAGAATTCATAGATTAACACATTTATCCTATTATATGCTTTAAAATAATGTTAATCTTATTGCTACGTAAAACCAAAACTAAATTAAAAAAAGGGAAAATTAAAACAGATGATTTGGAAACTACCCAGTTGCTGAAAAATTGGTCATGATGTTTTTAGCAAGAATTAAATAGTTTTAGTATTAATTAATTTAAATAATTTAATTCTCCCCATAGATTTCTTCAAACAGAATCCGTATATCAATAAATTAAAACAAATTATGTACAGGAGGATGTGCTCAGTAAGAGTTCTTCTTCAAATAATTTTCCGAAAATGAAAATCCCTTCGTTCCATAAAATAATTATTTCTGCATTTTCTTTTCTATTTTTCTTTTTCTTTCAACACTAAACACATTCTAATTAAAGGCATTTGTCAATTAATTGCTCATATTTATTTACTGTACTGAACTTTAAAACTTTTACCTTCTTCTTTTGTTTGTTAATCTGTAAACTGTATTTACCGTCCTTATAAACAACTTTTTTGCAACTCATTTAAAAAATATTTTAAACAAATTTTAAAATTTAATAACTAAATAGTTACTATTTAATGAATTCGGGGTCTACAAGTTACTATTTTTAGAACTAAATGTTTCTATTTTTAGTAATTAAATGTTTCTATTTTTAGTAATTAAATGTTTCGATTTTTAGTAAGTAAAGTAAATTATTATTCTACAACTTTTTAAAATCTGATCCTTAAATTTTGTTTAAGTTCAGAATAATATAGTGACATACAATCTGGTAAACTCCATACTTTGGCTTCTCATAGGTTTGAATTGTTATATATGGTCAAGAATATCATAATAAAATGGATTCATTTTCTATTGGTTAAAAACTTTTTCAACCTTTTAATGTACTTGAGGTTCCCAAAGAGTACTTATAAAAATAAATAAATGAAATAAAGCAAACTGAAAATATATAGTCAGTCATGAATTTAGGTAAATATATTGACATTTGTTTTAATCAGTTCATACTTAATTCAAAAAATTATCACAGTATCATTCGTTATCTCTTTATGAAAGGCAAGAGTAAAGAAAAATTTATTAAAGAGCTGAGTGCTCTTTATGGTAGTGAGCGCCAATCCAAAACAACAAATTACCATTTGTACAATTAGCAATTTGTGAAATAAAAGAAAAAATAACAGACGACCTGGGAAAAAGCTTCCAGACTGAAAGAAAAATTACAACCCAAGACATATTTATACTCATATGAAAGTTACATAAGAAAATTATACTCTCGCTTTGTACCACATTTTTTAAATGCTGAAATGTAAAATAGACGTATGAAGTGCTGCGTAAAAACCTTTACGTATCGTTTCCAAATTCAGTCTGCTCAAACAAAAAACTGTATTCACTATTTGATGTAAATGGAAATACTTATAACTGTAAAATACTTCACTTGAGTGTCACTTACAAATTTCTTGATTATTACAGATTTAATTTCAAATCAATTATTTATTTAATCAACTTAAGTTAATTAATAATTATAAAACAGTTAAAACTATAATGTTTTCACTTTACATCTCCAAAAATATAAAATTTTGTAAACTTTTCAAGCATTTTAATCTCTATGGTGTTGAGATGCAAATAAAAAATATTTTCTTTTAATAAATGTTTAATGTGAAATTGACCAATTTTTTATATTTTTGGGACTCTTGCTGGATATGCTAGATATGAGTCAGGCCAATTCAGAAAATGCGACACTTTGTTCCCATTCAATGAACTGTATGACAAGCTTGTACAGTTCGTGAAATGAGCTAAATTCCTCCCCCCCTGTTTTGCAATTGTAAAAAAATAAGCAGCGCCATACTTAACAAAAATATTTAGTTAATGTTGGGCTTTGCTCAAAGTCAATGAAATTTAGTCAGAAGCTATTGATAGAACATTAGAAATCTGCAATTTCAACCTGGTAACCGTTAAAACTCAACTAAATCTGCCTGACCCTTTTCATTCCCTTAATTTCATTTAAATAATCTTTATATTATTTACATGTTATTTTTCGTTGCTATAACACGTAGCTATAAGGTCATTTTCATGTTTCAAATTTCAGTTTTGCATTAATTAACTATTTCATTAAAAATCTTTATTAATATAATAGAAAAGCATGAAATTAAAAATATAACCCCATATTTTAACATAGGAAATAATAAATAAATAGAAGATTGTTATTATTATGATTAATATTATTTTTATCATTATGATTATTATTAATATTATTATTATTATTATTATTATTATTATTATTATTATTATTATTATTATTATTATTGTTATTATTATTATTATTATTATTATTATTATTATTATTATTATTATTATTATTATTATTATTATTATTATTATTATTATTATTATTATTATTATTATTATTATTATTATTATTATTATTATTATTATTATTATTATTATTATTATTATTATTATTATTATTATTATTATTATTATTATTATTATTATTATTATTATTATTATTATTATTATTAAGAAACTGAAGAGGATTATTTAATAATCGACACTTTTTCAACAATATAATTATTACTTCGCAGCAAGGCCTTATTTTGTTATTCACACATCTGTTATATTATTATTATTATTATTATTATTATTATTATTATTATTATTATTTTTATTATTATTATTATTATTATTAGTATTATTATTATTATTTATTATTATTATTATTATTATTATTATTGTTATTATTATTATTATTATTATTATTATTATTTTTATTATTATTATTATTATTGTTATTGTTATTATTTTTATTATTATTTTTATTATTATTATTATTATTATTATTATTATTATTATTATTATTATTATTATTATTATTATTATTATTATTATTATTATTATTATTATTATTATTATTATTAAGAAACTGAAGAGGATTATTTAATAATCGACACTTTTTCAACAATATAAATAGAAGATTGTTATTATTATGATTAATATTATTTTTATCATTATGATTATTATTAATATTATTATTATTATTATTATTATTATTATTATTATAATTATTATTATTATTATTATTATTATTATTATTATTATTATTATTATTATTATTATTATTATTATTATTATTATTATTATTATTATTATTATTATTATTATTATTATTATTATTATTATTATTATTATTATTATTATTATTATTATTATTATTATTATTATTATTATTATTATTATTATTATTATTAAGAAACTGAAGAGGATTATTTAATAATCGACACTTTTTCAACAATATAATTATTACTTCGCAGCAAGGCCTTATTTTGTTATTCACACATCTGTTATATTATTATTATTATTATTATTATTATTATTATTATTATTATTTTTATTATTATTATTATTATTATTAGTATTATTATTATTATAATTGTGATATATTAATTATTTATGTAGAGAAATAAGATATTTAAGTTGAATTAAATTTCCAAGAATTTATTAAGAACGAAATGCTTGAAACCACACAGTGAAGACATTTCTGGACATCTGGTCATGCTTGAGTGAAAGGATTTCACTTGGTTTATTAGGCTTTCATTTGCACTGTAACTTGAAATTCTTTTCTTTTTTATCTAGTTAAATTATTCATAATATGCTAGAATGAAAATTTTTATATTGCCTTTCAAAATCTTACATCATGCTCATTAGCAGACAATTGACTGCAAACACAATGAATGAATTTCCGACTACTCAAAGCCGTGGATTTCTGATATATATTTGAGGGCCCTCAAAAACAATTGCAGTTTACCTTCTACTTGCAGACAAAAACGCCATTTATCGGAAATTGTATTTTTATGTTATTGTCGCATATTGTTTATTTCTTTGGAATATTTGCTGATGCTCTGCTGGGTTTTCATATTCTAAAATGGCTCCTAATTTCATTAATAATTTAGAATTGTTATCATTCACTTCAGTTCAATCGCTCTTAAATTATTGAAGATAATTAAACAAATGTTAAAATGTTTTAAATAATAAATTAATTTTAAATAATAATCATAATATTTGAAAACTCCACTCGAACATAACTTATAAATATTTCCACAGATTCACTGTCGTCATAAGGTAGAATGGAAATTCAAACTATATGGGTTTTAAATAGCTTATTCAAACAAAATAGCAATATTAAAAAAATTATATATAAATTTTCATTTTAATAAAATCTTTAATAATTTTTTACATTTGTAATTTACATAATTTTGCATTTATTTTCTTCCATGTATTACTTTATAAGAACTTCATTGCGTTTACTAATACCAATAAATTTGTTGGGTATTAATAAAAAAAATAATAATCATAGGTATTTCTGACCCCATGGGCTCTATAAAATAAGATATAATACTCCCAACGTATATTTGGATTTGTCACAAATTACACACCAACATTATTAAATTATTATATTTAGTTTTGTGCAGTTTTTCACTATAATCACCTACTTTAATAAATTTCTTTTCTCCACAATATCCTATACTCAAGTTTTCCCGTAGGTACATGAGGCAAAATGATGATTGTTTCTAATTTCAACTGGCCTTATACAATGGAATGATTTATTTGATTATTGACTCTCAACCCAAATCGTGTCTGTTTGACAATTCTACCTATGTGGCCTTCTTTCCTGTTCTCGTTGTACAATAACATATTTAATTACTCTTAAATGCGCTTTCCTTATGATAATCTTTCCCAAAATCTTCCCATTAATCATGTTGTCTTGATAATGGCTTTTCGAATTCCCTTTTGTTTACAATTCTTATTTTTTACCCAACTTGGGTTTTTCCTGTTTTGTATAGATTCCTTTGATTTCTGATCATATCTCAACTTATTCTGATAAATCCTTTATCATAATGCTTTTCAGCATTGTCTAATCTATACCTGACCGTTTTTCAAATTTAAATTTAAAAATTATTTGATATTCTGCAATTTCTTATTTTTTAGACCTTTCAATTCTAATTGTTAACCTTAACCTTAATCTTAGGGTTTTGTTGCTTATGAAGTGATACACGAAAGAAAATAATTTTAAAATTATGTTAAGTATGAATGTAAAAAATTATTAAAATTTTAATTAAAATGAAATTTTATATAATTTTTGTAAAATAATTTATTTAAATATATATAATTATTATAATATTATTTATGAAAATTTAAATTTATATAATTTTAGTTTGAATAAGTTATTTTAAAATCTATATAATTTCAATTTCAATTTTACCCTGATGATAACAGTGAATTTGTCTAAATATATTATTATATAAATTATGTTCAAGTGGCCTTTTCTAATATTTAAATCGGTACAATTGGTATGTGTATGTTATAACAATACTAATACTGCTATTAATAATAATATTAAATAAACAAATGATAAGATAAATTTTTGCTGCGAAATATTTATTAAGTGAAAACTTTGTAGCAAAGACTGATCTTGCTATTAATTGTTTAATATTTGATAATATTTATATAATAATAATAATAATAATAATAATAATAATAATAATAATAATAATAATAATAAATAATTTTATTAATTGAGCAAATATAATTAAAAATTTTGTTATCAAGACAAAGTTAAAAGAAATGTATAAAACTCAAGAAATATTTGAAAGATTCTGGAAAGTATTATAAAACGACAAATTTGGAGATAAGAAATAACAAAGCTATGGTTAAAATCAGACATTAATCCTTTCATAAATAGAATAAAGCAAGCAGTTGATTTAAACAAGAAAAGGATGAAAATTTATTTCCTGTTTCAAAAGAATTCTCCTAAAACAAAAAATGCAATTTCTTCATTAATTTGACTCGGATGTTGGAAGTAATCCACCCGTTCACAAATACAAAGTCCCATCATTAACATTATATTTTATTCGTTGTTTTAATCGATTAATTAATTAATTATTACTTCGTTTAGCAAATTTGTCTTATTAGAAGTCGCAATGAGCGATTATGAATCCAATTCGCTATTAATTTCTCGTTGCCCTTCTTTACCAACGGGAGATCAATCACCGATTCTTGGTTAATTATTCATGACCTTCGTTCTTTACGCGGTTGAATTTCGTTTGGAGAATAATAGTGATGGTTGTCAGTCGTTCACAGGAGGACGAGAGGGAGGGGGCTGGGATGATGCTGGTAATATTCATTTGACATAAGCTCTTTGACAAATTGATGTCCTGGGAATACGAGATTCACCAGCCAGAAAATAATAGAGCTCAGAAACAACAACAGAAATTTAACAATGCTTGTTTGTTTGTTTGAATCAATATTTAATTGGAATGGCTTGGGATTTTGGAACAAAACAACAAAATAAATTTCAAAGAATTCTTATGACCACTGAATAAAGAATATAACAAATTGAGATTTGTTGTATTAATAATAGATTAATTTATGTTAATTAATTTTATTTTTAAAGATTTATTTATTTATTTCTTGTTAATTCTTGTTGTTTTTATAAGTATTATCCATTTATTTATTTTTTGATTTGCTATAAACTTTTTTACTTTCCAGTTTTTGTAGTATTGTTTGTTTTAATTTCCGTCTACTCATATGATAAAAATAATTAAAAATGATTTTTTAATTAATGAAAGAAATATTATATATAATATATTTTATTAATGAAAAAGAGAATTAATTATAACAAAAATTAACTAAAGCACGAGAATGGAATTCCTTCCAGTTATACGGAACCCATTTTCAAAGCTTTCCCAAAAACCAAACAAAAGTTATTCTTTTATAAAATATTTGTACTAGAAATTATTCTTTGCTAGTTTTCTCTCTGTTTTCTACGATTTTGTATTTTATTATTCAATTAAATGGAAACATTGTAAAATTTTCCTAATAAAATGTATCGAAAAAATATCGAAAAACAGATTTTGTTTTGTTTACTTCGAGGAACTTTTGTTGGGATATTAATAGATAATTTCATTATGGGAATTTTATTTTGTTTACAAATAGCTATTATATATTACGATTTTTATAATTTTATTGAAAATCGTTTCTTATTTATAATTAATTCTATAAAAATAATTTATAATATATTAAGGAGTAATATATAAGTGGGGGTTATTATCATTACAAAAAATAAACATGTATTAAAACTTTTAAATTTTATGATACTTTGAATAATCAAACAAAAAAATACAATTAAAAAATTACAATTGTTTGTAACAAAATAAAATCGAGAAAAATTAAAATAAAAGTAGCTTTAATTTTAAATTAAATTACAATTAGTGAGAAATAGTTTTTTAAATAATAAAATAGATTTGGAATTATTTCATAAGCTTTTTTAAAGCCATATTGCTAGTTTTTATTTTAACTGTTATTTTTTTTGGTCACAATACTGGAAACTATCCGTTTATTAAAACGTTTATTAAAACAAAACAATAATTTAAATATAAATAAATATTATTTTGAAATCATTCAAACAAACAAAAGTCGACAATATTTATAAATTATCTTCAAAAATTGAATTACCAGCTGATTAAAGAAATGAATTCCACATGCAAATCGGTAAGTCAAATACGCTTTCTACTTGAACAATCTACGGTTATATATTTTCTCGAGTTTCAGTGGAAAAGAATTTGTTGATCATACGTACTTCCGTTTTCCGGATGCTGATAGAATCTCATTATGCGCCTGTCGGTGTTAAGAAATCTCGCTCACATGAATCAACTCGGTCTAGTAAGTACGCATAAATGTTGACCAAAAAGATAGAAAAAAAATTCAATTGAAATTTTAATTTAATTTTAATTTATTTACTCATATATATATATATATATATATATATATTTAAAAATAAAATTAAAATAAAAACATTTTTTAAAAAAATCTGAAATATTTACACATTTACACATTTATTTAATTATTTAATTAATAATTTATCTATTAATTAATTACTAATTAAATTAAATTGAAATTCATTTTACAGAATTTTCTTTTCATGAAAATTCACAAAATTAACTTACGAAATTTTCATTTTTCGAAAGATTTCCTATTTTGTGGAGAATTGATTTTTTCACATTTTCTCCAGGAATATTCCTTCTATCGATTATGTTGTCGTCGAATTAATTAAACGGAACGATTTAATTTCGTTTTTTTCTATTTCTTTTAAAGATTAAAAAATCGATCACCCTTTTTTCAACCAATTATTAAAATTTGCACTTTGTTTAGAAGCGAATTTCACAGTTAAAATCAAAATTGACCAACTAGTAACGATTTCAGAAATATAATCTCTTCTATTTTGTGAGTTTTGAAAATTTAAAAAAAATCCATTTGGTCATTTTATTTTTTAATTTTTTTTCAAAAAAATATTTAGTTTAAAAGTGTTTTTTTATTTGAAATTTTTTATTTTTTGATAATTTGTTTTAATGCGTTACTTTGTAAATTTTTAAGTATTTTTAAATATTCAAAACAAATATTTATTTTAAATTATAGTTTTTTTAAAACTTTTTTTCACATGTATAATAAAAAAATTGTGAGAGTATTTTTAATAAAAAAAGCTTGTATAAAGAGAAGAGATTCGAGCTTTTCAAGATTTTAGGATGTTTAAGTTTTTAGATATAAATCAGACAAAATGTTTAACAACAACTTTAATTTCGCTTGCAATTCACGGATTTTGTAATAAAATATATTTTATTACAAACAGTCAAACCACAATAGAAGTTAACCTCAAAACGGTAGAGGTAACCTCTATAATACAATAACGGAAAAATCGGGAAATCCTTTCAACTATTACACGAATTTTCTGCTGTTTGATCCAATTCTACATAGCTCTATACAATGTCACTAATTACTGTACTTTCTTTCTTTCTATATATCAAAATTGTATTGAATTTACCTTCTAAAAAGACCTGAATTTCACATTTTATATTTTTTATAAGTTGAGGGTTTTGCTAATATTTTATTAAATAAGATTTTAGTATGATTTCATAAGTTCTATATTCTGGACTGTGTGATTTAAACAAAATAAATTCAGCTAATTTAGAAAGAAAAACGTCAGGAATATGCAAATTTGGATAATGAGAAATTTGCAAAAGAAAATTAAAAATACTTTCTAGGATTAAAAAATAATCTCATATCAGTTGTAAATTTGCTAAATTGAACAATATATCCCTAACAGTTCAGGTTTGAGCTACAGTTTTCATCAGTTGTCTTTCCTTGACAGATCTGTTGACATAATCAGAGGGAAATTAATATTCAATTCAATAGTTTTCATTTTATTTTATTTCATTGAACTGAAATTAATAAAGATTTCATTTAAATTAATTCACTTCTTTCTTTAAAAACAATCTAATCGCTGTAAGTTTAAAAAAAATTTCCAAGATAAATAAATAACTAATTAAATAATTAATTAATTAAATAAATGAATACTTAAATAATACTAATTATATTTTTAAATTCATATTTATTAAATATTATTTGCAAATTTTCGACTTTTGTTCGAGGAAAACTGATGATATAATTTATCCTAATAATGATGAATAAATTACATTTATTTAA
>CM039679.1:65128577-65251077 GCA_022537955.1 Schmidtea mediterranea | reverse complement strand
ATTTTTTAAAATTTAGAAGGGCATTTCGTAAACTTCTTGAATTTGCTACTTCAAATGTCAATTTTCTTTTCAATAATGAATGTTATCAACCAATAAATGGAGTCGCTATGGGTTCCCTTTTAGCACCAACGATGGCATCAATATTTTTGGCTAGTTTGGAAAAGGAAATTGCTTCTTTCCAATTTGAGAAACACTTTGTTTATAAAAGGTATGTGGATGAAATTTTTCTTGTATTTGAAAACCAGAAACATGTAGAGCCGTTTTTGCATTTTATGAACAGTTTACATAAGAACATTGTATTCACATGTGAAACGGAGAGAAATTCATCAATTGCGTTTTTAGATTTGTTAATTCAACGCAAAGATAAACACTATGAAACAGAGATTTATAGAAAACCAACTGATACTGGTCTTTATACTTCTCCAGAAAGCTTTTGTGAATTTAAGTATAAGAGAAATATGGTGAAAGGATTGATTTATCGTTCATGGTCTTTATCTTCTACTTTTGCTAATTCGGTAAAAAGTGTTGATAAATAGGTTGAGTTGTTGATAAATAATGGGTATTTTAAATCATTTTTATTGTGGATGATAAAAGAGACTGTTGACAAGTTGATTAAAAATCCTAAGGATCCATGTTGTGGAAAGTCTGAGTGTAATTTGTCAAATGAGTGTGAATTGAGTGTTGATCTAAATAATAGTAAAAATGGATATAAAAAAACTTTTTTAATATTATTAAAATAATTTAATTTATAAATTACATTATTTTTTAAAATTATAATATAGATAAAAAATATACTATTTATATAAATAACATTTTAAATAAGTTAAAAGTATTTGAATATTTTTTAAGTGTTTATTTTTTTTAAGTGTTTATTTTTTTTAAGTGTTTTTTTTAATGTTTATTATTATTATTATTATTATTGTTATTATTATTATTGTTATTATTATTATTATTATTATTATTATTATTATTATTATTATTATTATATTATTATTATTATTATAATTATTATTATTATAATTATTATTATTATTATTATTATTATTATTATTGTTATTATTATTATTGTTATTATTATTATTATTATTATTATTATTATTATTATTATTATTATTATTATTATTATAATTATTATTATTATTATTATTATTATTATTATTATTATTATTATTATTATTATTATTATTTTCCCTAAAATTTATTGAAATGTCAGGTGTATTCAAATAATTTGTCTGGGAATTCTATCTGATATTTCTAATGAAACGAAACAATTTTTCATTAAATAATTGCATGCTCTATCGAGTTATTAAAAAAAAGAAAAAACATTGAAGAAAATATTCGCAAAAACTGACACGATTAACAAACTGATTAAACTATCACGAAATTCAAAAGACGGATCAGACATGCGAACATTTGGCGATAATTAATTTCGAGATATTTAATTAAAATTAATCAAACCAAATTATAATTTTATTTGAGAAAAATATAATATTAAAATACAAATTTATATTAAATATTGTTAATTATATAATTACACTAAAGATTAGGATATATTTAAGTTTAATATATTAAAAAAAATATTTTTTTAATTATTATTTTTGTGAATCATGTTAAGTAAAATTGGTAGAAAAACAGTTATTTAATAAAAAAAATCAGTTTCATTTCAAATTGGAATAATAATAATAATAATATTATAAGGAATTTTTTTGTTTTTCACCTCTGATTTCTTGACATAAAATTTTCTACAAAATTTGACTATGAATCAGATTTATTTAAGGTATTCACGAATTTTTGCACAGCCTTTTTCAAGTGAACTTAAAAATGTTAACAACCCCTGCGTTTGATGCACCTGAAATTAATAATGTTGCAAAGGACGGAGATTATTATCTTTGTTTTATTAAAAAATCACTTGAAAAAGGCTGTGACGAAAATTCGTAAATACCTTAAATAAATCTGATTTATAGTCAAAATATGTAGAAAATATTATGTTAATACTACTACTACTACTACTACTACTACTACTACTACTACTACTACTAATAATAATAATAATAATAATAATAATAATAATAATAATAATAATATTTTTTGTGGTATCTCAATGGAAAAAACTTGATCCATTGTTTAAAATTGTGTTCATAGTGATTGGTTAAAAGAAAATTTGTCGTCAAGGTCAAATATGTCATGAGAAAAAAATGAGAATAATTGCCAAAAACATTAAATTTCAAGATTTTTCAAGAATCAAGCAAATTGTTAACGAAATTCAAGCCATGAAAAACCGGACATATTCTAATGCTGTTAAAAAGTGTTTACGATAAACAAAAACCATTTCAATACTTCGTACCAATAGAAAGTATTGAAGAATGAAAGACAACTTTGTGCAAGTAGACCGGTAATAAAACATTCGACAATTGAAGTTTGTGACGATGGTTTAAAACAATTGCCAAAAAGTTGTATAACCGATGCTATGGACTAACATGACCTAAAGATGAGAGAGTGAAACAAGGTCAGTGTTTTTTTGTGTTTTCCAGCGTCACTGATAGATAAAAGCTTTATTTACGGTAAGTCAGATAATTTAATTAGAGATTCTATTTTTTAAGAAATAATGAACGAAGGAGTGAAAGAAAAGATTTTTGCATTAATCATGAAGATCAAGACTGCTCAGAAACAGCGATAGAACAAATGATGCATGAAATTGATAATTTTAAAAATCAGGAAGGCCATGTTGCATACATTTTTTCAGTAGGGTTGAGACATTCAACAATTATAAAAACGAAATATGATTGAAGAAAATGCGATGTATCGAAGTAAGATGGCGAAACTGAAGTAAGATTAAAAATAAGATATCGAGATGTTGTAGGACACTTTGGCATTGATTAGCGCAATGAGTGAGCGCTGTTGGATGTTAACAAGATATCCGTTACTGAAAAAAGGCAAAATTTTATTGCATGGCGTATTTTCAAGAGAAAATGAAAAAATCCTTAGGAAGTGTAATTTTAGAAACTGACAGGAAAAATAAAATAAGAAAATTAAATGTTTTCGTTGTTAGAAATATCAATTCAGATTTTATCGTATGTGTAGATACAATACTATAGTTTGGTTTAATTTTAATCGAAATTCTCAACATAGGTTACTCATTATTTGAAGTACAGTACTCTGATGAAGAGAGTGAAATATTTGCAGCATTGCGTCTAATTATTTCTGAATTTAGAAATATCTTTATGACATCCAGATTTGCTTTAGGTCATACAAAAATAATTCAACATGAAAAATAGACTTTTAGATTGCTTACGAATAACGGCATAACCTAGAATGGGATACTGTGTTACAAGGAAATAATTATTAGCCCTCCATGAATTTATTGTGCATTTTAGACAAAAACTCAATGGCAAGAAACTCATTGCAAGAATCGAGAATGATCACTACGAAGAAACAAATTAGACCAAAATTCCAGACTTGGTTTGCAAACTTATCAGATTATGAATTTGAGTTACTGTTTTGAAAAGTAGATAATCATGGAAACGCAGATAAATTGTCTCGAATCAAAAATTAATTTTGCCCGAAATGCGAAACGAAAATAAAGATTCCAAGAAAGCAAAGTCAAAAGTGAGGTATATAAACAGCTTGCAAGGAAAGGCAAATATTGTGGAAAGCATCAAAAGAAAACAGAGAAAAAGACATTATTTTTAAAGAAATTATAGATCTATTGAAATGTGAGAAAGAACGAGTATCTGATGAAGATAAATAGTGCACATATTTTAAATGCATAGAACAACTATGCATAAAAAATGGATTGATATCAATTATACATGATAACAAATATTGGTACTAGTTGCCCAAAATTACGTTACTACATTGATAAATTACATTCACATTAAATTTTGTCATTTAACTATAAAATAACTTTGTATTTATGGAAGATTCTTTTACTAGAATAATTTGAGTCAAAGTGTCACTAAATGTATAAATGAATGATAAATCTATTCAAAGTGAAAAATACAACAAAGAACAAATGAAATTTCACTACAAAGGTCAAAAGAAAAGTTTTCAGAGCAGACAGTAGTAAATATAGCATACATGAAAATGTCTAAACGGAAAAATTATATTTAATAGTCAATATTGATTGGTTCAGAAAATTTGTTATTTTGACAGTGACAACAAAAACACTGAAATCGCTGCTTTAAATGTGGTTTTGAATAACTGGATTTATCATTTTGGCCAATCAGATAGATATTGACAGAGGATAGAATTTTGAAGCGTCATTGATGAGAGAATAGATGTAAAAATTTGAAGTGCGATAAGAATTTAGTTCACCATATTAACATCAGTCAAATGGATTTGCTGAAATAACCAATAGGACATTAAAATATATGATCACGGAATCATTAAAAGAAGGGTGTATGGAAAACAATTGCAGTGAAATGTTACCCAGAATTTAATTTTGTTTAAATTCAACAATACAGAAAATAAATTTAATTTCCAATTTATGTCATGTTTTGAAACTAAAAGATTACATTTTAAAGCCAGTCAAAGTCAATAGAAAGATAACGGCAAACTTAGCGTAACAGAGGGAGACCCGGATAAGAGAGGAAACATAATTTTCGATATAAGAGAGAAAGAGTTGATCAGATTATATCCACATAAACGAAAAAAGGATATAATAAGACGGATATTATGAAGTTCTACGATTGATATCACATAGTCAAGTTGAACTTAAATTTCCAAATGCAGTGAAGCCTAGAAGAATCGAATGACTTCAGCGTCGGAAGATCACCGAAGAGGATAAGAATGAATATTACATTAATAATAAGTTCTTTTAATATTGTGATTATATTAAATAAATGTTTGCTTAAATTTTGATTGAAATACTTATTAGTCCAATAAAAATTCTAAAAACGGATTTTGTTTTTTATAACCAAGCAAAACTAATTACATGTATTATCATATTATGTTATTATGTTATTATAAATTTTATTGACGTAATTTTTTAGACTACTTAATTTTATTAAATTAATTATCTTTAATTTATCTTTAATACTGGAAATACTAGCAAATTTTTTAAATAAAATTATTAATCTGTTAAACAAACGAAATCTATTAAATCACGAAATTAAAAATTCCCAGGCCTACCTTATATTGTGTTTGTTTTAATCTGTCGACGGCCTCTTGCAGCGAAACATGATTGATAAAATCATTTGTTTCAATCGTTGAAAATTAATTTTTACTGAAAATTGCCAATTTTTTAATTTTAATTAAAAATAATTAATCTTTAATGATTTTTATTTTATTTTAACTATTGAATTTGAAATTGATAATAACAATTATTATTATTAATATTATTATTATTATTGTTTTTTATTTCCAAGACTAATTAATAATATTTTACTTATAAATGCAATTAAATTAATTAAAAAATAAATAAATATCAATAGCTTCCTTTAATAAAAAGTTTTATCTTTGGAAAAAATAAGGAAATTTTTTATAAAATAATATCAACTTGCCATCATCATTGTTAACGTCAGAACATATATAGTTTTCAATAAACAATTACTTGTTTTAATTCTTCCAATATTTGGAAAAAACTTGTTTCATTGTTTATCTAACAATACGGTGGGTATCCTATTGTTGAATGTTGGTAAACTAATTCCAGTTTCAATTTTATTAGAATTTGAATTTCAAATCGTTTATTAGTAATTAAATTGTTTTATTAATATTTACATTACAACTAATGACGTTTCTGTTATCTTTTTCTCCAATATTTCATTATGTCGAATTTAATTGGTAATATTTTCTTCCATTTTTATTTTTAAGAAAAATTAGTTTACTCAAATTTTTCTAAGAAACTATTTTAATTTTTATTCGAAATTTCAAAAATTTAGGTAAAAAATTTGAAAAAAAGGATTTTTAAAACTATAATTATTAATACAGTAAACCCTCCAACTGCGCGGTAGATACGTTCCACAAAAACAACGCGCAAACCAAAACCGCGCACTGTGAACCCGATTTTATATGTAATTATGGGGTTAGGTTCCAGATATTACAAAAATATTAAAAAATATAATAAAAAGTCTTTATTCAACGACTAATATACATATTTACATTTATATAAACATAAAAACTAATAAAAACAGTCTCAATTCATTGCTTTTACATAATTAATATTACTATTATAAAAAATTATAAAAAACAGTTTCAATTCAACGACTAAACATAAATAAAAATTAACATAATTAATGTTATATTAATCACTGATACATGCTGATGAGCTTGATTCTATTGGCTGTGATTGTATATTTTATGGAAAAAAGCTTGTTAACACTGATTGCTTACCAGCTTTTTGTTTTTCTTTATAAATTTCAGCATATGGTGCTAAAGCTGCTGTCAGATTTCTCCGAAATTTTAAGGCACGCTCCATATCAGGGTCCATATTAAGAGCTTGCTGTTCAAGTTGACTACCAAGTTTTAAAAAACTTGATAGTTTTTCGGTAGTAAACTTTTTCTCTTCTGTAATCTGTACATCTTCTTCACTTTCATCATTTTCATCATTATTACCGCCGAACTGTGTCAAAATATCGTCAACAGTATTATTTTCTTCATTTGACACAAGGACTTCCGTGATATATTCTGATTCTAAATTTTGAAAACCGTCCCCACCAATTGTTCTACCTAAAGTCACAATTTCCACAATTTCTGGCATTTCAAGCTTAACACTTTTTCTGTTTTCTCTATTATTGAATTTCGTGGTTTTTTTAATGTTTTTGCAGCTAGCGATGTAGAACAAACTACTGAACTTTTAATTTTTTCGGCATTCAATTTAATCCTCCTTATGCTGGATTCGTTCATATTGTGTCTCTTAGCTAAAGCAGACATTTTTTCGCCATTTTCTAATTGCTTCACAATTTCAAGTTTTGCCTCTAACGTCAATATTTTTCTTTTGCCAGCTTTTTCCATTATTATATATAAGGTGTAGAAATTATTAAAAACCTATTAAATCAAAATGAGTATTAAATCAAAAATCAAAAATTTTATTTATACTTACTTTATAACACTCTTTAATTGATGTAATAATTTTTTATTACGGTTATATCTAATGCACACGAATAAGATTTTTTTAAATTTAATACTAATATATTTTTAATTAAATAAACACTTGTATAAACATCTATTCATTAAAACTATGTAATTTTACATCCTAATCCTAACCACATCAGTAGAAAAATGAAACTGCCTTTATTATTTTTATATAAAAAATACAGTGCATCGAAATACGATGAATCACTATTTTCACTACCATATGTATTCGTAGTTTTACGGGATTCACCATAAAAAATTAAATTGACATGATTTTTCTTGTTAAAATAGACA
This sequence comes from Schmidtea mediterranea, assembly GCA_022537955.1. Taxonomy (NCBI): domain Eukaryota; kingdom Metazoa; phylum Platyhelminthes; order Tricladida; family Dugesiidae; genus Schmidtea; species Schmidtea mediterranea. The sequence continues at coordinate 65,243,712 of CM039679.1, read as the reverse complement.
AAAACAAAAAAAAACCGCGCAGCTACGAAATTTTTAGCGCGCAGATCGAAATTTTGGTATTAAAGGTTTGGCCGCGCAATTGCGAAATCGCACAATGAAAAACCGCGCAGTTGGAGGGTTTACTGTATATGAAATTAAATGCATAATAATTGTCAAAGACGACTTTGTTGCAAGCTATATCACAATTAAAAGTTTGACAGTTGATTCGGTGTTTAGTCAGTTTTTCCAAATTTTTAAAACAATATGTTTTATTAAATTTTCTTCATATTTTTAAAAATTTTTAATTTGTTGTTTTATGCTTTTTATAATGGCAGACTAATTTCGAGCTTATTTGGCACTAATTGGTACCATGTAATAAAATCAATCCAATAATCGATAGACCCTAAAATCGGACCACTCCACTTCCAAGCCACCTCAATTATGCGTATGATAAATTTACATCATCACTGTAAGATGTTTCCTTGGTGTGGTTGCCCTGTAAGTTGTAATATAATTAAATCACCTTTCATTATTGATTTAAAATTGTTAAAATTTTATGATATGAAACCTTTATTTAAACCCTTTTTAAAATTTTTAAATTTAAAATCATAATATTTAACAATTGAAATATTTCCACCATAAAACAGTGAATCCGAAATGTATTTATTCCTCCTTATATAATCTTTCATTTTCTTTCCTTGTTGTTTTCTTGATATACTTCACAAAATATAATTATTTTTTTATTTAAATTAATTTTAATTATTTAAGCAATATAAAAGTTTTAATTAAAAATAAATTCAAAGAATTTATTTTCTAACGTTTCAAACCAATATACATGTAATTGGTGTAATGCCACATACATTGGAGAGACTTCTCATCGTCTTTGTACTGGATCTTGTAAAAATTGCCAGCCAAAGCAATCACCAAATATTATTGAACACAAAAAGGCCAGTATGAGTAAAGTAGGCATAATCTCGTTTTACACTTCTCGCTCCATACCTCGATTTATATCAAATTTCTTCAATAGTAAATAATGTTATGCCTAAACAAGTTGAAGCTTACAATATTTAAATACATTATTTATTACTGGAAACGATTTTGCGTATAAATTTGACTTAATTCTTTAGAACACAATGAAAATTCATTATGTAAATACTATTGCACAAGCGCGACGCAATACAATTGATCATGAAGAAAGTATACGACAAACCGCTTAAGAGATTAACCTTTTGGATGCTTACTGATAACGCTATAATGCTCGAATATGAAATCTCTCAATCAAGCAATAGAGTAAGAAATAGCAAATAAACTTCTGTTCTCATAGAGTATGACGATAAATAATAAATAACTTTTTACAAAAATAATTATAAACTGTGGCATTTCTCACTATGATTTTGAAAAACCTTGAAATAACCACAAGTTTAAATAATTTTTTAATTTTTATTTAAATAAATCAAGTAAGTAAGGAAAAAATGAAAAGATTTAATTAAAAATGTAATGGTTTAATTTATATATTATTGTGTTTTGTTTATACTCAATTCACCCATCTGTGTTTGCATCCTATTTATTTATTTAGTTTTATTTTATTATTTTTTTATTTTATTTTGTTATTTTTGAATTTTATAAAAAAATCGATGTTGCTATAGTAACGACATGCTTATAATTCCATTGCTATCCAAAACTTCATCGCAAATATAAATAGACTTTATCAAAAGTGATCTAGGAATTATTGATTTCAAATTTCCTTCAAACTTCACTGGTTCGGTATCCACTTTTATTCGCAAGTTATTGTTTTTAAAATTTGTGTAATATTTGTAAATAATTTTTAAATTAATAACTATTGTTGAAGCATTCATATTGTAATTTTTTACATAAGACTTTATATGACATTGGTCTAAAATATATATCCACCCCGGCTGTCCCGATACAGGTTTTTGACAGGCGATTCGGCTGGACACTGACTTTTTTCCTCCACACAATTACTCCGTGATCTACATTAAATAACTTCTTAAATTCAGTATAACAAGAAATAACCGTTAAGTTTCAGATTGGAATATTTTCAATTAGTAAAAACTACATAAATGACTTTGAAGAATTTGCTACTAAATATTTATTTTTTTACATTCACAATTACTATAAAAATTAAACATTTTGATAATTTAAATATATTTTAATAATTATATTAATTTATTTAAATTCTTTACATAATTTATTTTTAATTTTACATATTTTCTATTATATTTCACTATATTATATTAGGAAAAAAACTTTGATTAATTATTTATTATAAATAAAATCAAATGGTTTTTTGGAATTTATTCAACAAATAAATACCCCATGTACCTTTAAGGAGGATTCGAAGAAAAATCATGAGCCAGTTATGAAATAATTACTAAGTACTTTTTAAATTTTCTTTAAAAATGAAATTCAATGTTCGGATATTTTGCCATGAATAAAGGTACTCCGGACTCTCCAGTCAAATATATGCAATTGAGAAAACCTTTTTACTGTTCATTCTGAGTTTTTTTAAATAAATTTCTAAAAATTGATAAAAAAAAGTCACTCAAATTTTGTTATTAAAACAGTAAATGAGAGGGGGGGGAGCAAAATATTTTTTCGAGCCTAACATCAACACGATTTAAACACCAACGAGTTTCATGACATTTTTAAATAGATTTTCCGTTGATTTATGCAAATAGGTAAAATAAAATTTCATTTATTTAATTTTTTATTTTGATCGGAACATGTATTTAAAATGTATTCAAAGAAGTTTATTCAGAAAATGTGAATCCCATAGGTTTTATTTCTGACCGTCCTCATTTCAAGATATTTACGGTTTTGTTTTAATTGTATTCATTGACTGAGGAAATTTTTGTGCTCAAGCTTTATTCGAGGTTCTCAAATCTTTTCTGTGATATGTTCTAGTATTACCATCATTTTCTTTTAAAATAAAGAATGAGAAAAGATTTACAAAGATTGTTTCAGCAAACAATTTTTGCATTAAATTATTGACAGATTAAAATCAAACTTACAAAGGAAACATTTCAACCCAACAAAGTACCCCTCCACCCGTAGCTCGAGACATTCTTTAGTGAAAGAGGAACAAAATATTTCTGATAATCTTTTGCCGATATTTTCTCCAACAAAATTTATCTTAATTGGTTGTTAGAATATTTTTTTATCAGAAATAGCTTTTTAAGTTTCAATAACGCAATGGCGGAAATCAAAATGAACTAATTATAGCATCAGTGGGAAAATAGTACAGCTATTTGCTTGTTCATTAAATCTTTCATTAGTTTTCAGTGTCAGATTTTAAGGGGAAAAAACGTTTGATATGACTTGCTTTGATCTCTAGATTTTCAGCGGGCTTTTAGAAATGAAAGAGTATTTATCAAAAGTTTCATATAACTAAATAAAACTACTTCTATATGACTAGAACTTTCGTAAGTGAATGAAATTTAATCAAATATAAAATAATTTTTATTAACAGTTTTATTTAGAATATTATTTTTCTTCATCAAGATTTCAGCTATAAATCAATGATTTTTTCTATTTAACACAAATTTGCAAAACTGCGTTGTTCAAGTGTGAATAATTCTTGAAAAAAAGTTAATTATGAAAACATGTGTTAAACAGATTAACGATTAAAATAATAATAATAATAATAATAATAATAATAATAATAATAATAATAATAATAATAATAATAATAATAATAATAATAATAATAATAATATTCGTAATAATAATAATAATATTATTATTATTATTATTATTATTATTAATATTATTAATATTAATATTCGTAATAATATTATTATTTATATTAATAATAATAATTATAGTAAAATTATAATTATAATTATTAGTATTCGTATTATAAAAACTATAATTTACTGGAAGCAGTAAAGATATACAAAAATTTAAGATAACCATGAAATCCCATTCATAAACTTTAAGGATTCTTATTTCATGAATAGGTTCTTCAAAAATCATGGTTTCCATGAAATGCAAAGTTTGCTAATCAAACAAACTGAGAACTTTGTTACTATTTATGACCTGCTTGTTTAAAGCATGTCAATACTTAATGATGTATTTTTTTATAATGAATAAAATTCGGTCCATAAACATTTCTTAATGGTATAATCATCAATTTCATTTTATTTCTTTAATTTGTCTACTTGTTTTATCAGTTGGTAAGATATATCAGTCTCTTTGTCATTATTAATACAGTATTTAAAAGGGTATTGTTTCAACTAAGAAATGATAAAATAAAGACAATTGCACTTCGAACCCACTTTTTTTACAAAAAGGTTTCAATTATATATCTCACGAATACATCTTAGAACTGGTTGACCTTGAGATTATTTAGTACAGAATACACGCTAGACTTGGAAGGTTAAAGGTCAATGGTAAGTTTGTGTTTAATATTTGGTGTCTCTAATTTTTAATGATGACAGATAAAAATTTCAATTGAACGTCAAAATCAGTTTTAATTTTAGTGAGATAATTTTTGTTTATATTTTTCAATTGAAATTTTGTTTATATTAATAAATACTCGTTACGTAGTTCAACCTGAGAAACTTATTTAGAAATATTTGGTAGTGTAAGGAAAAGATGATAATTTATATAAATATTGCAAATATAACAGAATAATATAAAATAATTATATTTAACTAATTTAAATGTAACTTTTAAAAATAAAGGCTTCACATTTAAATAGCGCTTACCGAGACGGGTTAAGCGCATCCTACAAATTCTGCCCCAGGCTTTGTCAGGCACCGCGTAACAACTAAGAATCATGCGCGTCTTCTCTGCTCCTTCACTTATACTGAATTTTCCGAGTCACTTAACATCTTAAACGAAAGATGTCTTCATTGAAAGTACTAGAAAATTACTTCTCAACAGTAAGTAGTTACGCAGGACCGAACGAACCAAATACAGGGTCAGTTAAATACACTTAACCATATACAACTTTTATAATATTTTATGATCGCATTCCATTTTTGTGCTTCCAAAAAAGTTTCCAAAAACTGTTAGCCTAAATATATTTCCCTTTGAATCTTTGAGTCCGTTTTCAACGTTTTTAATTAAATTGTCACCAGTCCCTGATACAATAATAAATCTTTTTGCAATTCCACCAAATCCAAAGATTTTTTGGAGTATTATGTGTAAAAAATAAATGATTTATTTTGAAGTGATTTTTAGGCTCTTCGAAAAATTTGAATACGACACTCTCACGTTTACACTGATTCTGATTTTAGATAAATCAGTGGTGGACAGAGTCCGGCACGAGGGCTGGATCCAGCCCGCCAAGACAATTATCTGGCCAGGGATTAATTCGAAAAAAATATTAAAATTCATAATCATGAGTTCTGGAAACTAAAGTTTTTCAAAATCACAAATTTTTTTTAATTTTCGAATCATTCAACATCGAATTTTATATTATAAAATATAATAAGTATACCAAACCATACCATGCATTATTTAAATTTTAAACTGTAAAATATGTCCGGCCCGCAAAATCGTACAAATTTCTTGGATTGGCCCGCTATCAAAAATATTTGCCCATCCCTGATCTAAATAATAGTAAAAATGTATATAAGAAAAATAAGCCTAGATTTGTGTAAGTATTGCCGTACTCGGAAGGTTTTACAAACTATAAAAAGAAGTTATTTAAACAACTGTAAATTTAGATTATAAGGTCATTTCTAATTCGTGCATTATGTTTATAAATAAATCAAAAACTCTGGTTGGATTGTTTTCTGATTTAGTTTATCAATTTTCATGCGATGGGTGTAACGCCACAAACATTAGGGATACTTCCTATCATCTCTATACTCGAGCTTTAGAGCATTGTCGATTGAATGGTTTGACCAATATTATTGAACACAATATAAGCTATAAAAGTAAAATAAGAATGTCTGATTTAAAATTTTTTTGAAAAACTGTAATAATTATTGGGAACGTGTTATATGTGAGGCATTATTGACAGGCTCATTGGATATACAGATTAATGTGCAAAGTGTTATTACTATAAATGATTTGAAAGTTTTTTTAATAGTTTGACTATTTTTCATTATTTTAATATTTTATTATAATAGAGATAAAAATTTTTATATTCATAAAAATATTTAAAAATTAGTGTAAAAATATTTAAATATTTATTTATTAAAATATTTAAATATTTATTTATTAAAATATTAAAATATTTATTTATTAAAATATTTAATTAAAAAATAATAATTTGATTAAATTATATAATAATCCATTATATTTTAGTTGGTTTTTGTGCCTGAAAATGACAGTTAAAATGCAAAATATATCGTACGAAGAGTGTTTGATTGGCGTTTTCTTTTAAATAATAATAAATAATACAAAATAATAACATAATAAAAGTAAGGCTTATTTATTTTGTTCATTGTTGATTTGTCTTCAAAATTCTTGATAAAAGAAATATCTTGTTTTATTGCAGTTTCATTTTTAAAATTTACTGGCAAATAAATCAAAAAGAATGTAAAATTAAATAAAAGTAAACAAATAAATAATTTTTTATCTAACTAGCTTATAAATGTTTCGGGAATTTCTCGTATACACCAGTTTGATTTTCGTTCTTTCGAATAGATGTATTTAATTTTTTATAATTTACTCATTTATTATAGTAGATTTTCATTTGTCGTTATACTTTCCATAACTTATGAAATTCAGTGTATACTTTAGATTCTAGAATATTACTATTCCTGTAATTTCACACAACCGACAGTGATCTGGTATTTAGAAATGTATACGAATTTCTCTGTGGTTGATAAAAAGGTTGACAAAAAATAAAATATATAATAATAAATTTAATAATAATAATAATAATAATAATAATAATAATAATAATAATAATAATAATAATAATAATAATAATAATAATAATAATAATAATAATAATAATAATAAAATAATAATAATAATAATAACGTATATATAAATAAAAACTATAATTATAACTATAAGCCTAAATTTGTAAAAAGTTTCTAAAAATAATTTTCAATTACTCTTTATCTGAGTCCTGAATGGATCGCCTTGCTGACCAATCAAATGGCTTGAATTGAATAACATGAATTTTGATTAAAATAATATTAAATTCATTACATTGAAAATTAGAAAAGAATTATAGAAATAGACAATGTTTATAAAATTGATATTGCTTATTTATTTCCCGTTTGCATTCAGTAAATTCAAACATTCACGGCAAACAAAATTTTCCATTCCAGAAAATCATCCTGTCGGATCAGAAATAGGAGTTATCAATAGTTCATCCATAGATTCAAAACAAGTGTCATTCCTGCCGATAATGAGGTCTCCAGTCGAACAGTATTTTCTTCTTGATCCTATTTCTGGGAAACTGAGATTGAAGCGACATATTGACCGAGAGTTAATCTGCCCAGAATCCCCTGAAGAGTGCATCCTGAGCTTTAAAGTGAAAGTGTTGTCAACTGATAATATTATAGAAATTTCTGTTGTGATTACCGATATCAATGACAATGTTCCAAAGTTCCCTGACGAAGAATATCGATTGAAAATCAGTGAATCATCAAAAGTCGGATCAGAACTACAATTGCCAACGGCAACAGATAAAGACTCAGAATCGAATGGAATAATAAAGTATCGAATGATCAGTGATAAGGTTAATAAAAATGTTGAAAGAGATTTTCAATTTATTGTACAAACACAATTGAAAACATTACAACCGAAATTAAAACAAATTAAACTCCTGGACAGAGAAACGACTTCTGAATATAAATTCTACTTGAGAGCAGAAGACAAAGATAAATATTTTGGTGAAACATTGATCACTTTGGAAGTTGAGGACGAAAATGATAATTTTCCTCAATGGATTGGTTTACCGTATCAAGTGACAGTGAAAGAATGTGTAGAACCTTTTCATCATCTCATAGATATATCTGCGAGTGATGCCGATCAAGGGGGTCACGGTTCAATAAGTTATAAAATCAATTTGTTGGCAGATACTTTTGTGAAAAATCATTTTCATTTATATGGAACAAAATTATTTTTATCTTCAAATATTGACTACGAAAATAGCTTGCACCGAAGAGTTTTGGTGCCAGTTCTAGCAGCCGACGAAGGAGGTTTGACCAATAGTACAAACGTTGAGGTTAAAATTGAGGATTGCAATGACAACAGCCCCGTAATTACTGTCGTATACGGGAAACCAATTTATGTGAATTCTTATTACAATTCCCAACATGAAAAATTATCAATTAATGAAAATGATGATTCGGAATCAAATATTGTTCCAATTGATGTCACTGATGCTGACAGTGGAGAAAACGGTCATGTCAATTGTGAATTAGAGAGCTTCAAGGAATATTTTCGTTTGACTTTACTGGCAAATGATGACAGTGACAGGGGTCTGTTGTATCAATTAGTTAAGAATCAAGGATACAGTTTTGATCGAGAAAAGACATCAACTGTTAAAGTCGACATAAACTGCAAGGATAGCGGAGTGCCTCCTAGGAGTACCAAGCAGTCTTTGATATTAATTGTAAATGATGTCAACGATAATGAACCAAAATTAATTTCTGAATTCAGCTTCAATATCATGGAAAATAATGAAAATGGAGCACTTGTTGGTAAGTTTGAGGCGTCAGATCTTGATGAAAATGAAAGTAAAGCTATCGAATATACTTTGGTATATGAATCTTACACCAACACGTTTAGTTTATCTAAAGACGGACATCTATATGCAAATAGAAAGCTGGATAGGGAATCTGTATCCAAGTACAAAGTAGGAATTCGTCTTCAAGACAGTAAACCTCCTAAAAGGAGTTCTTTTTATAACATAACAATAAATGTTTTGGACGACAACGATGGGATACCGGTGTATACTGGCGAGAGAATGTTTAAAATTACTGAAAGTAATGGGGAATCGAATAGCCAGGTAATTATTGGGCAGCTGAATGCTACAGATTCCGATGAAGGTCAAAATAGTGACATTGAATTTATCCTTGACTCCAGTAAAACTTTGCCAATCACCGCAAAACATTTCTATAGTATCAGCAAAAACGGTCTGTTATCTGCTAGAGGAAATTTAGACCGTGAAAAATATACAATCCACCAATTGCTGATTATAATACAGGACAGAGGAGAAAGACCCAGTCGACGTCCGTACAAATCACGATTCATTTGACGGATATTAATGACAATAAACCTGTATTTCTCTTTCCCAATGAAAAAGAAAATTTCATCAACATCACAGTTGATACGTCAGTCAAAACTACTATTGGTATGTTGAAAGCCGAAGATAAAGATCTCAAAGAAAACGGCACTGTTCAGTTTAAATGCCAAACGACATCAACCTATTTTTCAATTGACAAAACTGGAGAAATTATTTTAGAGAAATCTTTAGGACAACCGAATGGGAACTTCAAGCATAGTCATACTATAAATGTTCAGGCTTACGATTTGGGAAATCCGTCTTTAAAAGAGTACACGAGATTATTTATCTACGTTACGGATAATCTGGCTGAGGCATCTAGAAAAGGAAATGAGTTCTGGGAAAATCCTAATAATAATGAAAACAAAAATAAAATTGATGAATCTGGTTATCAAAGTTCCAATGGGCAACATAAGAGAAAACAAATGAACATAATAATTCTGATGATTATGGTCGTTTTGGTGATGATCATATTCTTTGCAGTTGTCGCCGTATTGTCATTCATCTATTTTAGAAAGGAGAGATTTTCGCTGTTTGGTAAGATGTTTTCTTTTGTATTTATTTCTATTGTTTGTTTTAATAAATTAACCAGGAAAATAAAATAAAATCCCATTAGTGTCAACGCATTTCACATTAAAAGGATCTTATTTATCTCATTTCATTATAGAAATGCTGTCATTTTTTTGTTTCAAATTTTATATTCAAAAGCTTATGTTACATATAATTTTTCTCACCTAATTAATAGACATCAAAAATTTTCAAAATTTTAAATAAGTTTTAATTTTTGTCATCTGAAAATCGAATGATGTATGATTTGTTCGATCTCAACAAGTATTTCTTTTATAACTGTTATAAGATGCGATATACTAAAATCATGTTTTAACAGATAGAATAAAATTTTATTTTAAAATTATAATTCATATAATTTGACCAAATATTTTTTAAAAATGATTTTTTTGTGTTAAATATTAAAACATTGTTTGAAATCAATAAAAGTAGTTCATTTGAATTTTTGCCTAATTGCCAAGGTAAACTTCTATTAAATTTAAGTGCATTAGTGTAATGCAGTTTATTATTATTATTATATTGAAAAAAGTTTCGATTATTAAATAATCCTCCAAGAAACTGAAGAGGATTATTTTATAATCGAAACTTTTTTCAATAATATAATAATTATTTTGCAGCAAGGGCTTATTTTGTTATTCACTTATCTGATATCTTAATTTGAACTGCTACCAATATATCACCGTTTTATAATTTTATAATAAATAATAATAATAATAATAACATTATTATTATTATTATTATTATTATTATTATTATTATTATTATTATCATCAATTTTTTAGTCTGGAATACAACTGTTTTATAGCAAATATTTATTTTTGGTATAACCTGTTTTCAACAATGATTTACTATTTTATCAATATACAGTAAACCTTCACTTCTATGTCATTTACCCTGTTCATGATATTGAGTATGTTGAAGGATTATCGTGAACATAATATGGTTTTCTGAAAGTAACTAAAGACAAACTGTTTCTAACTTTCTCAAACGCTTAGCTAGAATCTGTCAAAATGACTTTGACGGCAAAGCCGTTAAAAGAATTAGAAGGGCATCATTTCTAACCAAGGTTATTCATAAAGGACACATAAATTATTTGGTAAAAGTCTTTAACTATTTTCATCAAATAGATTGTTTCTGTATTCAGTGAGGAATAAAAACAATATATTTGAGAAATAAAATTCTTTTTACCTATATACATTTGAAGCCACATGGTTCTCAGATTCAGTTACCTTTACCATGAATATTAAGCAAAAATTCAAATCAAGAAGTAAAATGTTTGATATTGATTTATAATTTTTTAATAAATAACAGTTTGGAATGAAATATATTTGCAGTATTGAATTTGTTATATTATTATTCGATATTCATTCGGTTTCTAAATAATATTGAAATAAAAAATGTCATGTTAATGATAATTTTAGCAAATTTATCCTCACTTTTCACTAAATTTGCAAAGGTAGAAGACAAAAACTATACTTATACTTTCCGAATACTAGTAAATAGATGGATTCGCTATGGGGTTTCCTTTAACATCAACGATGTTATTGCAAGTTAAGTCACTTTAGAAAATAAATTTGATCTTTTCCAATTTAAGAAATCCATTGTTTATAAACGATTTTTGGTGATATTTTTCTTGTATTTAAAAATTCAGATTCGTGTAGAGCTATTTTTGCATTTTCTGAACAGTTTACATCACAACATTGTATTCAAATGTAAAAATTGCATATATTCATCAATTGTTTTCTGAGACTTATTAATCGAGCGCAAAAATAATTGTATAAAACAGAGATTTTTAGTTATGAACTGATACATTTTTTTATTTCTTTTGGGGAAAATTTTGTAAATTTTATTATAAGAGAAATATGGTGAAAGAATTTGTATATCGTTCATGGTCTTAATTCAGTAAAAATTATTGATAAATTGGATGAGTTGTTGATTAAACAATAAGTATTTTTAATTAATAATGATAAAAGACTGTTGGAAAATTCTACAAATCCATGTTTGAGAATATCTGAATGTAATTTTACTAGTAGGTGTAAATCGGATGTTGATGTAAATGCTCGGGGGGTGGGGTTTACAAATTTTAAAATTAAGATAAGTAAACTGTTTGGAAATTTAGATTATAAGATCGTTTCTAATTCGTTTAAGGTATGCAAAATGTTCAAAAACAAGTAAAAAAACTCCCTTTGAATCGTGTTTTACTTTCGTTTATCAATGTACGCGTAATGAGTGTAAAGCGACATTGGATAGACTTTCCGTCACATTTGTGCTCCAATTTTTAAATATTGTCGGCTGAATTGATCTACTATTATTAGACTGTGAGTTAAATAGGCATGTCTTATTTTAAATGTTTATTAAAATCTTTTAATAATTATTGAGAACGTGTTATATATCAGATGATGTTGATAAGGTTTTGGAGGCAAAAATGATATGAAAAATATATAAATATAATATTAAAATCCATATTATTTTTTTATGTTTTTGACATAATGACAGTGAATCTGTCGAAATATATCATACAACGTGTGTTTAAATGGCGACTTGTTCTAATTAAATCAGTTTATTAATTTATTTATATAAATAAATGTTTTATAATATGTTTTATTACATATTAAATTCAAAATTATTTATTTTATTCTTTTCATTATTAAACTTTATAATATAAAAATTATTTTTTCATAATTTTTAATTTTAAATTTTATGTGAGTGGCACATTTTTTCTAGTTTTTATTTTGGAGCATTTTTCAAGTTGGCGGCCCATTGAGTTATTTTAAACAAACATTATAAAAGAATAATATTGCAATTAAAATGGTTTTTATTAAATAAATTGTTTACAATAGTTTACTTTATCCTACTATATGTTCAAATATATTTGCAATTTACAATCTATATATATTATGCGAATTCACATTAATTAATATTAGCATAGACCCATGTTTCTCTGCCTTTTTACTCTTGCGTCACATTTTCAGAAAGAGAAACCTTCGTGGCGTACTCCTACGTAGAGTAGTAAAAAATACACTTCCTCAATAAATGAAAACAAAAAATAATTTCAATGAAACTTTTAATTACTAATATTTGAATTAGATAAAATGTGTAAAATTCTTTATTTTGATGTTTTTTTATTTTCTTTAAATTTTTTTAATATCTTCATTATGACTTCATTTTATCTTCAAAAACTTAAAGGAAATGAAATGAAATATTAATATATAATGTTAACTACAAAAGAATTGCCTTAGGAATCTTTATTTAAATTACATAATTAATTAATTAATAATCAATTATAACATTTATGTTGACGAATGATTAATCTAAATAATTTAATATTACAAATAATATCGCACGAAAATGTTTTATCAATGATTTAATACTGGTAAATAATTTGGTAGTTATAATTATTACAAATATAGTTAGTTAGCATTAATAAATAATATCTAACAGCCTTTTCGGTTTAAAATGTTACTGTTAATATCTTTAAACATATAACATCTCTCATGTATTTTTTCGTCGACTTCAAATGGACTTATGTATCGATAATCTTCCTTTGATCTAATGTCAGCCACAACATAAGCTTTAGAACCATCTAAAAAATTCTTTTAAAAATCCTAATGAGAACATCCTAATGGAAATTTAATACAAAACTTAGCAGCACACTTACAAACTGATAATTATTTATACATGATTGCATCGAATAAACGAATCTATAATACAGGTTTGTGTGAAAACCAAATAAATAAGTTATAATTTTTTAATAATAATTTATTGTTGAATAATGAATTTGCCAGATTTGGCTTTATTTTTGATTTTTTTACAATTTAAAGTAAGTTTTAATAATTTTTAACTTAACTAGCACATATTATTATTTTATTTATGCATTTTGAGAAAATGGCGAATGTTTTGAAAAAAAGTTATTTCTCAAAAATAAGTTAATTTCTCCAAATTTGTAAATTATAGAGCTAACTGAACTTTATAATATGTATAATAACTACCTAAAATAAAATTCGTCTTTATCCTTTTTTGTTTGAACTTTTCATTTTTATCGAGTTGTAACATGAATTCATTAAATTCAGCATTAAATGTAAAGGTTTCGTCTGTTGATTTTAAATCAGAAAATTAAAATTAAAACCGGGTTTATTCGTTGAACATTAACTGAATTCCTACTGTGTGTTCAATTTTTGTTATCGCTTTCTATAATTATTACTTTTATTCTATGCGGCATTAAATATTAGTGCCTAGTTAAGTTTGTGTGTTTCTATAATATAAGCCTATTGAGTTTTATATTATAAATGCTTTTATTCTTTGATGCTGATTTTCATGTCTCAAATCACTTCGATAATATTTTCATTGACAAACAAATCATGTCTCAACATGAAACGATTTCCATCATGGAACTGAAAATTGAAGTAAAATTAAAGAAGTTATGAATATATATATATTTTTTATTTTTTCAATAACAAATTAGGTAAATATATCGGTAATTTTAAAATTTAGTTACACATTATAAATGCAAAAAATTTTAATATTTTTGTTACTTTAATTCAACATTTTCGCTCATTTCAAAATCTTTCCGTTTTGTTTGAATATTCCTTATTTTTCTATTTCATTTCTTTTCTGATTAAAGTAAATGGGAAAAAATGAATCAATACATTTTGAAATTTTTTTTATTAAAACAAATTTAAGCTTGTGATATTTTGTTTTGAATTTCGTTTGTTTGAACAAATTCATGTTCAAAAATCTTTTTAATAAATTATTAAAAATGGAAAATATTTTTCAAAATTTATTTGATTAAAATTATAATTAAATTAAACTTAGTTTTGAGCTTTTTAGATTTATTTAAAATTATAATTTGAAAAATTATTGTAAATATTTACAGTATTCAGTGAATTTTATCGGTTGATCACATTTTCAATAATTCATTATAATATTCATTGTTTTAATAGGAATAAAATAATACTATAAATATCAAGAAGCTAGAGTTGGAACGATTTTCCGTTTTGAAAGATGTGGAAAATGTTTGAAAATGTAAATACCATTGGGGTACATATTTACCTCAAGTGGTTTTCCGTGTAAGAAATTTGAATCGGCCTTAGAAAGGTTAATTAATTTTTATTAAATAATTAAATCGCCTTTATGCGAGTCAAGTTTATTTGAGTGAACCTTTTAGACTAGGCCTGAAATGAAAAATAAAAATAAAAATATGATGAAAAATAAAAGTTACAATTACACATTTACCGTAATTAAGACTTATCTGAATGATTTAGATAAACTATTAGATAGTATAATTTAAATTTAATTTAAATTACGTTTTTTACAAATTTTTGTTATCGAAATTTTACATATTGAAAAATTAATTAAAATTATTTTAGATTTGTGTAATTTAATATTTTTTGGTGGAAAGTGGAAACAGATTGCAAATGAAAATACAAGAACGAATATAATAATTTCAAGAATAGAAACTAATTGATTAATTAATTAAGACATTGTTTATCCAAATAATTATCGGAAACGTGTCAAAAATTTTCCAGATTGATAAAAACGTGTTAAAATGAAGAATTTAAGAAAATCAAAGAGAACACCAATCCAAAATATATATTTAGCTACAATAAATTTCGACTGATTACCAGTCGTCGTCAGGTACTTCGTCTTAAACTTTAAACTATTTAGAACAAATCATTATTACTTAAAAAGATTTCTGCTTTTAAATTCTCAAAAAATTTTATCAAAATTAAAAATTTTGCTTTTTGTTTAAAATCACAAATTTTACAAAATTTAAAAAACTTTAATTTTCTAAATCTTACAAAACAGAGACTTTAACAAAATTTAAATAAAATTTTCAACGAAATATTTAAAACATTTTTTTATCAACTATTTTACACTTAGTTTCATCCTGCATCAAAAAATTGCGCTTACTAATATCAATCAATTCCATTGTTATTTCAATAAACTTTCAATATCGCGAAAAGTCAGATTGAGTGTTATTTCCTATCTAAGGCTTATATAATTATAACATTTAATGAGAAATTTTTACCTCTTTCACCATTGATTTTCTTTCGATTTCCATTAAATTAATTTCTTTTTTAGACTATCGACGATTATAACTTTTTTTCCTATTTTAATCATAAGTAAAAAATGTAAATAATCTGTAGGCTTTTTATATTTAATTAAAAATTTTAATTAGTCAAAAATCTTAAAATACTTTAAATAAAGATATAAATTTAAAAAAATATTTAATTTAAATTTTATTTGAAATGTATTAATTTTGACTTACTTTATAAAGAGACATTTACGAAATTTTGGATCTAGAAAGGGGTGGGCTAGAACGCATAAGTTTGTGAAACACGGATCTAACTGTAAAATGTTGAAAAGAACATAATTTTGACACATACTAAATTATTTTATAATAATTTACAGATATTTTAATAAATTTATGTCTTATCATTTTTTGCTAGTCAGAATTTCTAATTTAAAATTTGTATTGCATTCCCAATCTTGTTAAAAATCTTTAAAATTTTCCGTAAAAATTTAAAATTGTAATTAAAAAATTAGAATAGAAAAAAATTAAAAATAGAAAGTTCACATGATTTTTTTAATGAAAAAATGTATAAAATCTGATAATTAAAGTGCCCATCACGTTGGAATGTACAATTATCATTTTTCTTTTCTTTTAATTTTAGCAATGGAATTTGTTTTTCTGGAATTTCAAAGGGTGTTCAGAAATTAATTTAAAACTTAAAATAATTTTTACTTTTTTGTTTTTGGTTGAATGAAATTTATCTGGCTCAGACGGAATCAGGCTGAGCATAGATTGGCCGTGGCGGTGGGTTTTGGCTGTATTTTTATTACGTTTATTTCATTTAAGTTTTCTTTAAATTAATAGAAAATCTTTGTTTAATTATTAATATATATTTTTCATTTTATGGTTTCTGCAATAATTTCACAATGTTCGTTTAAAAATTAATTTAAAACTTATGCGTATTATTTTGTTCATTCTTAAAATAATAAAATATTTTTTATAATAATATATCATTTTAACTTGTTAGACGTTATTATTGATACTTCATTTTATAAAATAAAAGAACACCATCTTTCAAAATATATTTTAGCTGAGCCGTCCCAAAAATGCACTAAACCAAGCCAATAAAAATTATTATACTTATTGGTTCATTAATAATTACATAATAATATGCAATTAATTAAACACTCAAACATAACTGGATAATGGATTTCGAGTATTTATTTTTTAGGATAACTAATTTTATCATCTAAGCCTCACAAGTAATCCGTTTGAAACCCTTAGGTAACTCTTTAAAGTGGGAAATATCTATTTTGAACAAGCATATTTTGTTATGGTAATTACTATTAATGTTTTCATTCAATCAAGAATGCTCTCATAGTCGTGTATATATATATATGGTAGCACTCCCTCTAATGTATGTAGCATTAAACCTATTATAAGTAAAATTTAAATTCATTTTTATTGGTTTTAGACTAATGAATTATCAGTATAAAATTCTTTTTTTTCATATTTGATTTGTTTTTTTTTGAATTTTATTTATATTTATTTAGATTTCAAATGTGAATCAATGTTTTTTGTGATTTAACAAAACATTTTGCCTTTATAAAATGTGTTAGCCACGAACTTCTGGTATTAACCGAATCCATTTAAAAATCAATATTTCAAATACAAAGTTTATTAGTTTCAATACAATAATATATTTAAACAAATTCATAATAATTGGTTTAAGGAGTAACTATAAAATAAATTGATGCATAAGTAAGGATTTCAAAATACAGTCAACGTACAATAATAATTTAATTCATAATTAAAAATATCCCTCAGTATTATCTATAATCTAAATCTAAACTTCTTAATAAAATTTGGATTTTTACAAAATTAATAGCGCTATTTGTTTGGTTTAAAACATTTTAATGCAATTACGTTCAACTGACAGATTTGCAGAATTTTATCAAAGCAATTTTAGGCTCTGGAACATATTGTGGGAGTCAATGGGAAAAAAAGAATATATAACAAAAAGTATGTAAATCAAGCATCAAGAATAGAACTACAAATAAGACAAAAAAAGCTGTTGGAATAAAAATTGTAATATTTATGATAGATATTTTCTAAAAATTAAACCTTTTATGTTGTAAATTCTAATTAGGACATAGGAAATATTTTAATGAGAATTTTCAGTTTCAAATGGAGTTAAATTTTTGATTATTAATTTTTTGTGTTTAAACTATAATAAATTCCAAGAAAGATTTCGGAACCCGTACAAATGACCTTGATTCCAAGTGAAAGTAAAATGGAAAAAAGTTTTAAGAATTTATTTGTCAGTTTTTCGATATTTTTAAAAAAGTAGTTGGATTAATTTTAATTCAATGTTTTCATTCAGTTTTCTAAAAAATAATAAAATACAAAATATAGCAAATATATAAATTCAAAATTCTTTTTTTCCTGCTACAAAAAACTAGTAATATTATTATTTAAATAGTTAAAATGGCACAACTCTTGGTTAATTTTAAAATTGTAAAATATAATTGTAAACAATTTAAAATATTAGATGTGAAAACTTTTTTTTGGTTTTATAAGATATATCGAAATATTTGTACTTTATTTGCTCATTTATTTTAAAATAATAATAATAATAATAATAATAATAATAATAATAATAATAATAATAATAATAATAATAATAATAATAATAATAATAATAATAATAATAATAATAATAATAATAATTTGTATCAGAATAATAATCAGATTACTCCTTGTCCACGCAAGGAAAAATATCAGTATTCTCCCCTTTAGTTTCGTTCACTTGATAACTGGATAATAAAATCAGTATTCATCTAAAAATTAATTTGTTTGTTTTTCTACATCAAAAATCGCGTTTGAAGATTTATGTTTTATGTTAGCACGTTCTGTCTAGTTTGTAATTGCGATTCAAGTATCCAATTACTTGCAAGTCTTTAACAATTCAACGTTTTTCATTCAACGGTTTTAATTAAAACAATTCCCCCTTATCCGCAAAGATACTACTGACAAACAACACCATGAAATGGAAATTAAATAGAAAATTATTTCTAATTTCTTTTTTCCATTCCGGAAAAATTCACCAGTCAGCATATTAAGGAGAAAAATTAATTAAAAGATTTTCAGAAAAAATAAATTTTGGAATTAATTCCAGATGTTATAATTTAAAATTTGATGATTTTTGTTTGTATTTCCAGGACCAGCCAATGGGCATCGCTTCACAGAGAAAGCTGGGACTAATTATACTAGTCATAAGACCAATCAACCGGTGAGTTGTTTGAATTAGTTGCTAATTAGTTGTAGTAATTGAAATTTCCCAACATTGTTGGATCTGGGATGTGTATTAAAATAATCAGTGTATTTAATTATAGGCCCCGTCACACAGTTTCATCCCAGATCCAACATTTGAGCTTAATTATTAATTTTACATTTGTCAGTAGTAATTTTATAATAATTATTTATTATTATTATTATTATTATTATTATTATTATTATTATTATTATTATTATTATATTATTGAACAAAAGTTTCGATTAGTTAATAATCGAAACGTTTTTCAATAATATGGCTATTACATCGCAGCAAGGGCTTATTTAGTTAATCACTTATCTGATATATTAATTTATGCTGCTCCAAGGAATTACCGGTTTATGCTTATATTATTATTATTTTTATTAAAAACACGAGAAAGCCAAATAATCGAAATATATTTCGAGGAAATTATCCTCATCATCAATCTGTCGTCATAATCTTTGTCAAATGTTATATATATGTATGTGCATTGCACCCACAAAATTTACATGAAAGTTTATTCACTAGATCAGAAACTAAAGCTATATGAATTTGAGATACATTTAAATTGCATACATTTAAATTAATACATTTAAATTGCATAATAATTTTGTCACAGTCAATTTAAAATTTTTAAAACCTTCTGAATATGGAAATACTAAAACATGGGATTTTATGGATTCACCATAATTAGGTGGACTATAATCGCCATTGCATTCATCAGATGGAATTATTTTTATTATTATTATTATTATTATTATTATTTTTTATTATTTTTATTATTATTATTATTTTTATTATTATTATTATTATTATTTTTATTAAAAACACGAGAAAGCCAAATAATCGAAATATATTTCGAGGAAATTATCCTCATCATCAATCTGTCGTCATAATCTTTGTCAAATGTTATATATATGTATGTGGCATTGCACCCACAAAATTTACATGAAAGTTTATTCACTAGATCAGAAACTAAAGCTATATGAATTTGAGATACATTTAAATTGCATACATTTAAATTAATACATTTAAATTGCATAATAATTTTGTCACAGTCAATTTAAAATTTTTAAAACCTTCTGAATATGGAAATACTAAAACATGGGATTTTATGGATTCACCATAATTAGGTGGACTATAATCGCCATTGCATTCATCAGATGGAATTATTTTTATTATTATTATTATTATTATTATTATTATTATTTTTATTATTTTTATTATTATTATTTTTATTATTATTATTATTATTATTTTATTATTATTATTATTATTGATATAAAAATGTAAATTTAGTGTGACGTCTCGAGAATGATTCCTTATCCAAACCTCACAAGCAACCCAATAAATGAATTCAATTCAAAAGGTAAATTTAAAAATTTTGTTTCACATTTATTACAAGATAATCTCTATTAATAGGTTTATTTAATTTTGACCCACAAATAAAGGCCATCAATGTCGCTTTGAATGTAAAAAGCTTTACTGACACAGCAAATTGGACTGGAAGTTTAAAGTCAAATAAACACATAAATTTCTTTTATATTCAAAGAAATTTTAGTTGAAAAACTTTCCTTTGTAAATGATACAAGTGTGAGATAACAGTAATCTTTAGAAAGATCCCAACGTGCAAAAAAATAATTAAAAACAAATTGTTTTAAAAATGAAAAAGCATATTCTAATTGTAAGTTAAATGTAACAGTGAAGTTTTAGACTTTAACTCAGAATAGTGCATAAATATTCCTTTGCATGAAAAAATTTAAAGACTTTTCACCTTTATTATGCGAACCAGGGTTCACACACTACTCATTAGGTCATTTTCTATACAACCAGCAAATACGTTGGACTCCGTAACCAGAAACTGTTATCTTCTTGTAACAGTAAAATTATTCCACAATAGATCTTAGATCAATAGATTTTTATTATATAATTATAATATAATTGATCTCAACAAAAATGAGCCTTCCATATTTAAACCTTCGAATTATGAAAGCTGTATGTAAGAGTTTTGGTTAAGTTTTCGATGAAAGTTTTTAAGCTGTAATGAACTTTTATCTTGTTAACAGACATCGTTACGGACTTTGACTTAATGCTTTTTTATTTTGTTTTAAAATAATGAATTTATATTTTAATATTATAAAATAATAACATTTTGAACTATAAATTCACCTGTAAGCTTGAAATACTCAGAGCACATTTGTGTTGTCTTTTTAACAAGTGGTCATAATAGGTTTGGGTGCTTCTGACTGCATGCCAATGTGAATGTGTGCATGAATCGAGTAGTGTGTGTATTCGTTTGTTAATAGCAGATTCAATTTGGAAATCGTGTAAATGGTTTTTGTTTAAACCCTAATTTTCTCTGAATTTTATCATTTATACTTTTTCAAAAGAAATTACTGATATGGTCAATTAGACCAGTTTACTATATTTTTCAATTAAAATCAACAAATTTTTCCAACTTTTCACAAATTTTAGATGTTTATATTTTAAAAATTTAATGAAAAAATCTATGTAAACTAAGATGGCTGCGCTTCATAGATTAAACTGGAAATTAAATCAAAAAAATAAGAAACAATTTAATAATTTTTCCATTTTTTTACTTTATAAAATAAATATACAAATCTTAAGTTGATCTTAAGTTGGAACTTTTTTTTTGTCAGATCATTTTTGTGGAAAACTGTCGAAAATAAATTGTGAAAAGTTGATAAATTCACATCTATATTTTATTTAGGTTTTGAAAAGAATTAATTTAATTATCAACTTTTATGATTGTTTTTATTACCATTGGCTACGCCTTTGTCATAAATAATAAAAAAATTAAATATTTATTTTATTTATATTCGAGATTTACTTAGTTTAATTAAAAAAAATTTGTTAGTCTGAATATTAATATTTAATGTCTAAATATAATAATGTTTCAAATTAAAAAAAAATATTATAAATAATTATTCTAATAATGAAAAAAAAAGAAAATATTAAAAATTTAAAAATAAAAATAAATAATAATTTAATTAACACTAATACTATCAAATAATTTATATCAAGATTCTAAATGATTTTTGTGTTATGTTCTTAGCGGGAAATAATATCTATTAATAATGTTTCGGCCTGATTATAATTGTGCGCGTTTTTATGTGCATCTGTGAGCGCGATTTATTGTTCTTCAAACTTAATCGAATTCTTAGACATAATGATTGTTCAGTGGAAATGAAATCTTGAGACCAGTGAGGAAAAGTCGGTCGAAGGCTTGGCTAAATGAATTGAAAGTGAAAAAGAAAAACATCGAAGAGCAGTTAGTGTGTTATTCGAAGAAAAACCAGCAAAAGACAGGAATCCAAAGGTTACAACAGGTTTCATTAATTTAAATAGGTTCACAAAATTTGCGTACATAAGACCGAAAACCAAGATTAGGGGCGTGCAACAACGGGAGCTGAATCCTATGAAGAGTGAAGGGAATTATTATTTAAATCAATGATAACATAATTTGTGACAACGAAACGACTCTTTTACAATTGTCTTCTAAAAACATGTGAACAAAAACCGAATTTTTGTAAATACAGGAATTGCACAATAAAATCTCATAATTTGCGCTATGATGCAGGTAACAAAATAGATGGAAATCAAAAGCCGAGCAATCAAAATGCATCAATAATGACTTTCAAGAGAGACATAGCCAGAAGATGTATGTACTTTTGAGGACTATCAAAATAAAATTAGTTAATGAAAGGAAAGAGATTCGAGTTAATGCATAACTGTGCGACGAAAACAATGTCATCTACATTAGCGATTGGGCAGCGCAAGAACTGGGTGTCGGAGGACAATGGCAAAGCATTCCAGTGTGCGTAATTGGTGGGAAATCAGAAATGCTAGAAACGAGGCTAGTAACAGTTATGTTGGCAAGTAATATATAATTATAAAGTCATTGTGAACTTCGAAGTCTTGGTTGTGAAGAATGTCACTGGAAACCTGGATATGTGCAATTGGAGAAAATTTTCGTGGAACTGGAAGCATTTGAAGAATATAAACTTTTCAATTCTGAATAAAAGAACGCATATAGATGTGTTAATTGGCACTGATTACCCACACTTACATCAATCTATCCTAGAAATATAACGAGAGAAGGATGAACGCCCCTCGGGTGAACGTGTCTGGGACAAATCAACAGAGATCAAGCTCCAAAAATTCATATTTGGCACAGAGGTATTTTTCTAAAATGGACGAGATACGGCAGTGTTGGGAAATTGAGGAAACAGAAGTTGACAGAAATGAATCAAGTCAAGATGAAGGAAGATTTATGCAAAAGGTGAATAATACATTACTGGAATCAATTGTTATTAAACTACAAGAGGTGATCGATTGTAAATCCAAACAACTAGAATTGAAGAAATTAAATGCTAAAAGATTAGGCAAATTGTGCAAAGAAGTCTCAGATTCCACAGTAACTAGGAACGGAGATATTGCTGACGAAATCATTGGTGAAGTAAGTAAGGATCGTAAAGTTGGACTTGAAAATGTCCATAAATTGCCATGCGATGTTTTGAATAAAGGTGAATTGGAGAACCCGAAAGATAAAGAACTTGGTGAAAGTTTAGAAATTATGAAACCAAAGCTTGTAAACAAAGAAAGGCGATTAGTTGATGAAATAATTGAAGACTTGAATAGATCGAAAATGAAAAATGACAAATCTTTTTGCGAACAATTAAAATCCCCAATGAAAAATAGTGAAAAGCGTTTAGATAAATTTGATGAGGATAATAAAAAAATACTGAAAGAAATTAAATGTTTATTTGACGATGAAGAAAACGAACAAGAGAAACTATTAAACAGAAAAGACAGTGACAATTGAATAGATGGAATAAAAGTCACAATAAAAGATACGTTGAGCAATGAAATTAGTGAATCGAAACTGATTGAGTTGTAAGAAAATATATTGAAAGAAGTTTCTGAAGGAAAGGATCTCTTGTTAAACTAAAACCGGCAGGTAATGAATCTCTGATCGAAATCCAATCTAACATTCCAGATATTGTGGACAAGTTGGAGAGTCTGGGCAAGACGAAATTGAAAGCAGTCGATGACTGATTGAAACAATCTTTAAAGAATTAGTAGTAATTCCAGAGAAGGATAAAATGAAATTGAAAGGTCTAGATTAATCAAAATTTTCAAAACCTATGAATGAAAGTGAGAGTAAGATTAATGAAACGCCAGATTCTGAAAGATCGAACAAGTGGAAGGACAAACGAGAGAAACAAGACAGGATAGAAATTGAGAAAGAATCATTTTGGAGAACAAGTTGTTTGGATCCAACAAGATATTCCAAGTGAAAAACGACGTGTTCACAGATTTATCAAAACTATGGAAAGTGGCAATCAACAAAGAAGAAGGATTAAAGATGAAAAGAAGAAAGTTTGAAAGCGAAGGAGAAAAGAAATTATTGTCCGGTGGAGAAACAGTTAAAGATGGTATAAACACGGATTTAAAGATTCTGTGCTGTGGGAAAGAATTGAAATAACCATTAACCAAGGTTTGTCCACTGGAATTAGACAGTGGTTGATCCATTAGAAGGGATTAAAAAAGGGGAAATGTTTTGGCATGGTTATAATTTTTTGTGTCTGTGTGCGCAATTTAATGTTCTTTGAAATAAATCGAACTATTAGATCATATTTATGTTGCTTTGTCTAGTCAATTTTGTTTTTTATATTAAAGAAGTTTTCGATTTGTACATTTTATGGATTTTTGATATTAATAGAAATTTCGAATATTTGTGGATTTTTAAAATGAATATATGAAATTTTATCTATGTTGGATTTAATAAAAATTTAATTAAAATTGATTTTGATCTTTTGAGTTCAAATGAATTGGCTTTTCAAGTTAAAATCGCACAAATGAAGAATATTTCTCCTCCGAGGATTAATTTGAAATTCAAGAGAGGCTTTAGACAAGATCCGTTACAATAGTTTAACAGTATAACGCCAAAGAGTCATTGATTAAAAATATCACTGATAAAGATACCGGAACTTTAACTATTGTCGACACCGGTATTGGTGTGACGAAAGCTGATTTAATAAATAATTCTGAGACAATTGCCAAATCAGGACCT
The DNA here is from genome assembly GCA_022537955.1 of Schmidtea mediterranea. Taxonomy (NCBI): domain Eukaryota; kingdom Metazoa; phylum Platyhelminthes; order Tricladida; family Dugesiidae; genus Schmidtea; species Schmidtea mediterranea. The sequence goes on along the minus strand of CM039679.1, from coordinate 65,218,514 downwards.
ATGGCAATTATGGAAGCACGGCAAGCTGGATCTGATGTTTCCACAATCGATCAAATTAATAATTCACGACTCTGGTATTCTATAAGAGCAAACATCAAATAAAATATGTTAGTAGTAACTAGAACATAAACACTCAAATATACTTGAGGTTTTAAATGTAAATGAATTTGAATAATTTATTTTCAATCAGTTTTTTTAGTCGAATAGAAGTTAAATGAAATGTTAAAATAAATTATTTAATAAATTTATTTATATATGAACTAAAATCAACTGAATCTTTATAATAATTTAAGCCATCTGTCAGAAAAGTTTGTAAAGGTAGGCGTTGAATACTTAATTTTCGTGACCACTTTTATTAAAGTGGAAAAGCAAAAGAACGAAAAAACAGGCCTTACCCGAAAATAATGTGTGAATTATTATTATTTCGTTATAAATAAGAAACATTATTACTCCACTAAATATTATTATTATTATTATTATTATAATTATAATTATTATTATTATTATTATAATCATTATGATTATTATTATTATTATTATTATTATTATTAATATTATTATTATTATTATTATTATTATTATTATTATTATTATTAATATTATTATTATTATTATTATTATTATTATTATTATTATTATCATCATCAAATCGGTATAAATTCACTTTTTACATACATAAATTAAATTAATAATAAATTTCCACAAATTGAATTATTATTTGTAGACATTAGAAGCTCATAATAACTTCAATCAACTTTTGGCATAACTTGATTAAGGTCCTTTGAAATAAAAATATAATTACTCAATCTTCGCTGGCTTAATCTCATTGAATGATGTAATATTGCTTCATTTGTCTCAGCCATTGTTCACTGAATTTGCTAAGAGATTAGAATAAATTTCCATCTTTTGTTTCTCAAAGAAAGAATTTGAGTCGAATTACATAAATGACATTTTACGATTAATTTCGAAAAAAATTCATATTAATAAAATTATAATAACTAATTTTTCACCATATTTTTTTTATCATAAATCTGAATTGAAAATTTTTATATCGATTAGATGACAAATTAAATTATTAATAATTATTAATAATTAATTGATATATGTAGAAATTATTTTTTTAATTAATATCTTTTGAAAAATATTTAAAATATCTTTTTTAAGAAATAATTTTTTTATAATTCGTTTTAATGCGCTAATTAAGTGATTTAAACAAAATAATATTTAGCTTATTTTAAAATGTATGGTAAAATATCAAGTTTTGTCATGTATTACAAATAAAAACAATGATATGAAATAACATTTTAAAAGAACTTTTCGATTTTAATTAAAATCTAAACTTTAGCTTATTTTTGAAAAACGCCAACTATATGTGCTATATAACATTTCACTATATATTTCGACCGTTTATCAGTCTTCTTCGGATTGAAATCATATAAAAAGTTCTGAAAGAAAATAAAAAAATTTAAACAAATTATCCAATAATTATCGTAATAAAATTACATAATAAAATATAAAATTATTTTAATTTAAAAAAATTAAACATTCATTTTAAATATTATTCTAACAAAATTCTAAATTCTAAATTAAATTAAAAATATAAATTATTTTTAGTTAAAAACAAATTAAAAATTATCATTCATTTTAAATAAATTAATAAATAAAATTCTAAATAGAAAATTTAAAATTATTTTTACATAACATACCAAACAAATTGCATCAAATACACAAATTCACATTTTATTATTTAAATACATTCAAAATACCTGTACACTTAACATTTTGAACATTAATTTTAGGATTTAAAGATTTTATGAACAGTGCCTCGCAAGTTATTACTCAGATTTTTTGCAATTATCTTGGAATCAGAAAACTAATTTATTTATTAGTTTTTTTACTTTTTGAATGGCTAAAATTACTATTTTAATTTTCTTCGTCTGAATCTATAAAATATTTGCATAATATATTTTAATAAGTAGATATATCCTTTATGGATAAATATAAACTTGTGTGTTATGCCCCACACTTATTGAAATAAATTGTGTTTATTTTTAATTTATTCCTAACTTTATATTTATTATTGCGTAATTTTATGTTTTATCAATTTCTCCGCCAACTCCTAATGATGTTTTTGTTTTATGTGCTTTTCGAAAATCATGGAACTTATCCCTATTTATTCAACGTAAGTCGTCTTTTTTATGCGGTTTTCTGAGGAACGTATCTACCGCATAAAAAAAGAATTGACTTTATATGTATGTGTGTGTTTTTTTTAAAAAAATTTAATTTTATGTTAAAATTTATATTACTTTACCTAATAAATTAGAATAATTTGAAAGATAATTAAAATTTTTGTATAAATTAAAATCTCTAATTATATTTTTATCATAATACAATATATATATAATTTTATTTTATAATTTGTGAATATTGTAAAAGTGTTTTTCTTTTGATATTTTTATCTTTAAAATATCTTTTCTTTTCTTTATTATTACGTTTTTTAATTGATGTGCTTTCTTGGAGTAAGTTTATAACTTTTCTATGATTTTACTGAACGCTTTTTATAATCGCTCCGAATTGAAATACAAGTGACCCCCTTACAATTTATTAATTTGTTTATGAAAAAAACTAAATAAATTATTTGTAAACCTTATGGGAATCTATGTCTGAGTATTAACAAACAATTAGTCTCCCAAAGGAGGCTTGAAATTTAAATATTTGTACATTTAGATTGCATTTAAATAAAACTGCAAACTTTTTGAGACAGATTTAATAAATATTCCTATGGAATACAATGGAATCTGCATCACGTTAAACCTAAATCACATTGAAAATTGTCCAAATATTTAGTTTTTTTTGTTTAAATATATAATATATTTAAATATAAAATATCCAATATCAATTTGTCATTTCATGTAGTTTTCTTCATCTAAATGGAAAATGTAACATAATTTCTAGTGTAGGATTTCAATTAAAATTGCAATTATTATTTGAGAGTATTTAATGAAGTTTGTTTTTATTTAATTTACCATAACTTTTATTTTCATTTTCATTTATCTGAAGAAAATTATATTTTAAAACATAATCAATTATTTGTTTGTTCAGTTTCAAGCTATTATTATAATGAAATGAGAAAATTATATTTTATTTGTGCAAGTAAAATTTAGCATAAAGTGGTTTTATATGAACAATTATTATTATTATTATTATTATTATTATTATTATTATTATTATTATTATTATTATTATTATTATTATTATTATTATTATTATTATTATTATTATTATTATTATTATTATTATTATTATTATTATTATTATTATTATTATTATTATTATTATTATTATTATTATTATTATTATTATTATTATTATTATTTTATTATTATTATTATTATTATTATTATTATTATTATTATTATTATTATTATTATTATTATTATTATTATTATTATTATTATTATTATTATTATTATTATTATTATTATTATTATTATTATTTTGTTTTCAATTTATTTCATTCGGTCTTATATTTAATGCATATTTAGTTGGAAAATTTTTCAATCCTCATTAAATTTTAATTTAATATTAAAAAAAATAATTCTTTGCCTAAAGTTTTAAGAAAATAGTTTACAAATATACATATAAATAATTTCACTGTCAACATAGAAAATGCAACAAAATTTGTATCATAATTCGGTCAGTCTAGTCCTGATTTGCAAAAATTGTCATGAAAACTGTATATTGAAACCCAGTTCGAAAAGGGAATTATTCTGAATATTTTACACAACTTGTCTGTTAGGTGGAAATCTAATATTTTGTTTTAATTCAATTTCAACAGCTGTTACATTTAATTTATCAATTTAAAAATTAATAATATAAATTCTGGGAATTCCGATTCATGTCCCTAATTATTGTAATAATCATCATTTTATTTTTGTTTAATTTCTACATTTCTCGTAATTATTTCTGTCATCAGATTTAGCAAGATTTATAATTTAATTATAAATTTTAAGAGTTGAAATGAATTATTTGTTTGGCAATTTGTGAAATGTATTTGTTTGTTTTAATTGAGTTACAGCTGTTTATATTTAGAAAATTTTTGTAAGGATGTCTTTAATAATTTTATTGATCTATAATGCCAGACAAAGTATAAAAATATTTTATAATTAAAATTTATTTAAGTATATTGAACTGCATTACGTTATATATCTTAATCGTTTATCATTCTTCTTAGGCTAGAAATCACATTAACAATAACTATATGAAAATATGGAAAATTCAATGAGCACACATTAGAGAGACGGCCCGTCATCTTTGCACTCGAATTCTTGAGCAGTGTTGATTGAATATGTTAGATGTTGTGAAAACACCTTCATTTAATTCAAAATCTAATAAATTTAAATTTAAACAATTAAAATGTAAGAAAATTTTATTTTTAAATGACATAATATTTTCTACAAAATTTGACTATGAATCAGATTTATTTATGGTATTCATAGTCAAATTTTGTAGAAAATATAGTGTCATTTATAAATAAAAAGAAATCATAGGTGAAAATCAAAAAATGTCGTTATAATAAAATTTTATTTTATTTAAAAAATAAATATATAATAAAGTTTTTATTTTATATAATAATTAGTATAATAATTTATAATCAAATATTTTAAAATATTTTTATCTAATTTATCAAAAGTTAATTTAAATCTTTTTTTTAATTTTAATCATTTTAAAACTTAATTTTATGTCCGTTAATAATTATGCCCAAATATCCTCACAGAATGAATTCATTAATATCAGTGATAATTTTCGGAATCGTATCAGTAAAAAAATAAGTATTTCTGATTTTAAGATCATTGCGAAAAGGTTGAGTCGATATGTGGAAAAAATAACTTGTGAGAAGTTGTTACTAAGATCATTAAACCCTACAATTAGTGTTCAGAGTGCTCAGTTTGAAAGGAATTTGGATATATTGAATATTACATTTTGTATATTGAATATTTGTAAAATCCTTTTTGTTAAAATTTTCATGTAAAATATTTTTAATTTTAATTTAAAATTTGATTTTATTATTCTATGAAAACTTGTTTGTGCGAATTATAACGAAACAATGATTTCTTAACAGCAGTATAAACAATTTCATAATCGAAATGTGTTTCATCCACATAATTTATACTTTGCAGCAAAGGCTTATCTTATTAAATACTTGTTTGTATTTCTAAAAATAATTTTTTTATAATTTTAAAATATTTAAAAAATAAATAGGGCTATGTTGTTCAATATACTTTGTTGTTATTCAATTATATATTTATCAATTATATATATAGTAAAACTACTGCAAAGTTATCTGAAATTATTTTTCAAGTTTTTGTCAATTTTTATAAAATTAAAAATTCACGTGTTTAACTATATTCACAAAGAAAATTTTTTAAAAATATTTATGTATCTATTTTTATTATTTTCTTTATCACGAAAGTTTGTTCTATGGAGTTCGTATAAAGAGCACTATAGAATTTTCTGATGATCGCGAGATAAATATCAAGTGCATATTTTCAAAAAACAAAAAAAAATCATAAAAAAACAAAGTAATGCGAAAAGTAGCTATTTTTTAATTGCAATTTAAATGTAGCTTTGATAATATTTATAAAATATAAATGATATTTTCAATTTCAATAAATTGCATCAGATTGACAGTTTTTCTCGGGATTTGTAATAAAATTATAATTTTAACATTTTTAATTCTATTAAGCTTGATATTAATATTTTTGCTCGCTGATTTCAAAATTTACAACAGGGAAAAAAGAATTTCATGAAATATCTGTAGAAAATTTCTAGAGAAAATATTAATTAATATCGTTTATATTATAATTATGAAGAAATATGAAACAGAAAAATTGATCGATTAAAACAAAACTATGCCGCTTTTGTTTAATTTAATTTATTCGTGTATTAAGTTTTTAAAATTTCCTTTTTTAAATATTTAGTCACGATTTTTATGGGAATTAGCTACAGTTCTTTTAGTATTAATTATATCCATAGATAAAGGCAAATTAGAATTATTTTTTATTAATTCAAATCATATTATTCCACATAATATTATTCAAACCAAAATCTTCTGAGAAAAATCTTTTAATGTAGAAATAAGGAAATCCACAAACCACATCAAACAGTTACATACATTGACACAATCTTTAATTAAATTATTATTTATTAAATTGTTTAAAAAACTAATTAATTTAATTGATCAATTAATTAATTTAATTAATTAATTAAATTACATTTCCACAAATGGATTGTAAAAAATAGTCGGATTTAAACAAAAAATACCTGATTACATAATTCTTTTAATAAAAATAGCAAAATCAAGAAGTTTTCCTTTCTTTTTGGTCTTTGTATGTTTCATAGTGTAAGAATTAAGTGAAAAGGAGTTAGTCGTATGAAGATAAGATTAGTTAGTTAGGATGATGGAGTTAAGTTTCTTGTACAGTTATGTTGAACTTAATGAGTATAATATATTGCTAGTGATTTTAACCCTTTGAGTGAAACGGAAACCTTTATATTTGTTATATATAAAATAACTAAGACCTATATTATTCAAACCTTACTTGTCACATTTGTTTGTCACGAAACAACAAAAAGGTTTTGATTCATGGCTTCATATATCGTTTTCGGCGATTTATAACTTCCATGTAATTGAGAAGTAAGGTTTATTGTATGTGCCCTGAGTGCCAACAACCCCTGAGGGACACGGTACATTTCTGATGACACTTAATGTGCTAAATTTGGATAAAAACCAATTTCATATTCTTGTTATCCATTATTTTTTTTAAGCAGAAGCGATTTGTGTTGGACAATTCAATGGAGAAATACCTCAGGCAAACAGCTCGAACTTCTACAATACTCTCATTCTACCAGATTCCCGAATGTGCACATTTCCTTGCAACAATGACGAGTATCAGAACCGAACCTCATCAATCAACAATACCGATTTCCATCAGAAAATAGCATTACTGGATTATTCGAATTTCTTCAATTCTGAAGAATTTAAAAATCACGAAAAAGAAGATTATTTTCCCTTGGATCACGTAATGACCTCCAATCCTACAAACAATCTCGAATTTAATAAACGAATTATTACTAGTCAACCTTCACATAGAGGCGTTGAGTCTGAGACCCCCGATAATAGGCCAGAATTCAAAACCCCCCTATCTCAGAAACGATCAGTAAAAGTTAACTCTAGCTTTGTTTGAAAGACTTATTGTAAATTCTTAATCGCATTTTTGTTTTTGTAAGTAGTTGGTTTTTATTTTATAAATACACTTGTACATTATTTTGTTTGATATTTATAATTTCATTATTATTATTATGATTATTATTATTGTAAATGTTATTATTATTTTTATAATTAAAAATATTATATTTATTATTATTATTATTATAAAAATTAAAAACATTGGCATTGAATTAAATAAAACAAAGCACCAATCCAACATATATATGATGCTACAATATATGTTTTAATATGTTTTAAATATGTTTTAAATATTAAAGAAGAAAATTGTTTGAAAAAAGTAATTTATTATGTATAGTTCCAAGTTCAAATCTACTTGACGATGACAATGTGTCATTCGAAATATATTGTAGCATAATATATATGTTGGATTAGTGCTTTCTTTTATTATTAATATTATTATTACTATTGGCATAGTAATTACCTTGTTATTTAACTATAAATCAGTAATGATATCAATGTTTTATTGATATCATTACTGATTTATAGTCAAATAATAAAAAAATCCTTATGTCATTGCAATTGGAAAATAAAAAATAATTTAAGGTGAAAACCCAAAAACAAGTTCTTTTAATATTATTATTATTATTATTATTATTATTATTATTATTATTATTATTATTATTATTATTATTATTATTTCTAGTAATATTATTTTGAGAATTGGTTAATATTTTAAACAATAAATAAAAGAAAATATTCGAAAATTATACATAATATTAAAGTCCAATAACACATCCTGTTTACGAAATAAATAAACAAATTTATAAAATGTTTGTCAAGCACCTTCCATAGACCGAAAACCAAATTAGCGAGGCCTGGAATAAACTGGCGGCCTTCACCGTGAGATTTATGACTATTAATTAATTTGTTAATAATCAGACAATTATAATTTGTAAAGTGAATTAATATATTTCTGTGAATTACTGTCATTTTCCTTAAAAGAGCTTGTATATAAATGGAGACCGAAAGAAATCTAAATGATGAGATTGAGTCGCAATTTATAAATTATAATTTATAATTTAAAAATAATAATTTATTTTATATATTTTTTGTAGTAATTCTATGTGACATGACCCGACATCAATGATAAAATACTGATTTGCTTAGTAAGTCTAATATAAACAAATCTACTGTTTCTTTAAACAAAATATTAATTATGCAGTTGAAATCTAGTTTATCATGAATTTGTTTTTTATGGGGAAAATTGTCAAAATTGACAAATGGTTTTTTTTTGATTTTGCTGAGAACATCTAGCAATTCTCTTAGCTCACCATTTATAAACTTTGCTCAAAAAATTAAACAAAGTTATTCTTAAAACTCCACTGAAGTTAGGAAGTAAATTTTTGGAAAATGTCTACCAAATGCCAGAGATGGAAAATTTGGCACCGTTTTAGAATTGTAGAAATTATTAGAAGATTGATCAATCTCCAAATATTTGTTTCAAAATGCTTTAAAAATTAAAATTAAAATTGTACTCACCGTAAATTGCAACATTGCGATATGGAACATTTCATTTTATGATATAATCAGACAAAATATTACTAAATATTGCTCAATATCTGCAAAAAGAAAGTAAAGTGAAGTGTGAATTTGATACTTGTTTAAAACAACTCCCCTATATAATAATACACAATATTAATTAATTAAAAAATAAATTTTAAAAAACAATTTGTATACAACAATAAATATTAAAAACTTTTTAAATTTAAATTTTATGCAATATTAAATAAAAAGTTTAATCTGGAACATGAACATATTTAAATGGAAAAATAAATTTTATAGTCATTACAAATTGTTTAAGTAATATGGAAAATTCGGAGCAATAATTATGCGTGATTACGGAAGGATGACATCATTTGTTTGTGGAGATTTGTATGTTTTAATGAAGTAAAGAAATGAAGTGATGTGTAAAATATGTTAGTTTACTGAATGTATATGAAAAGTTAAGGATAACTTCAAAAAAGAATTAACAAAGTTATTTTGTTCGCTAGGATTGAGGAAATGTAGCGTAAGATATTGAAGCTAGAGTTCTGCGTGATTTATCAATGACATTTTACATTGATGACATAATAATGTACAAGAAAATTGGAGAATTGATGTAAAATAATTCCGGAATCAAGAAACAAATGAAGGAAACTATAATTAAATAATATTAAATGAGTGGATTAATTAGTTAACTGAAATGTAATTGATGAAAATTTTGATTTAACGAGTGAATTATTTATTTTGTTTTAATGCAATTATTTTGTGTAATTTAATTTTTATCGTAAAGTCGATTCATTTTTCAAACAATTTTATCTATTAATTGAATTATTATTTTTCTCAATATGCCAATTCAAAAACTAATGAAATTTAGATTTAATTCAATTTATAAGTTTTTTTAAAAAAAAGTTTATCAGTCAACTTTCTTCCTGTTCCTGGACAAATATCAAAATAAATTTCGATAAATCACTTTGACTTTTTTTTAAATCAAAATTTTCTGAAATCCGGACTAATCGATAAAGAAAAATATTTTAAATAAGTTGAAATATTTGAAAATTGTTTTAATTAATACAATTAATAATATAAACGTAACTTTAGTGATCGTAGGAATTCTGTTTATGGCAGCACTTTCATGATTTCCTCTGAGTAAAAAGAAATTTTCGGGATATTTGATTTTATAAGCCAATAACAAACAAATGGTTTCGAGAGAAAATTTACCGCGATCAACATAATCACCAAAAAAAAACAATCGTAATAGATCTGTAAATAGTATATGATTGTCACCACAAATTTTAATTGAGCTTCTAATTCTAATAAAATATTTTGGTTTAAAAGTATTTCCTTGCTTTTCAAACATAGTGCTCGTATCTCATCTTCTTTCATACCTAAAATACTTTATACCTACATCCTCTTACTTCTAATAATCTGGTTATTAAACTATCGACATTTAAATCCGTATCTGGCATTTTAATGAACAATAATTATTTAGATAACATTTTTAAACAACCATTTTCTTAAACCTTATTTAATATATTTTTTTAACATAAGTCTTTTTTTTTAAAAAAATCACGATTCTTAAACAATATTTCATGATATTTTTCTTGATCATTATTATTAACGTCCTGTGAAGGAATTGATTCATTGCTGTTGTGCGAATAAATTGCATAAGACCTTGGCACTTTAGGAGTTGATTTGCGATAGAGATTTTATCGGGTGAGTTTTGGTCGGCGAAACGACGGAAGAAGTTTTATTTGTTGATTTTCTGCTGGTCGGTCGCCTTGATAGAATTTTAGATTTCACTGAGGTCGTTAATTAGTTCACCACAGTAACATAGTATAACAATGAAGCTTACCTTATCATTTACTTGTTTAAAAATAAATAAAGAAATAATAACATTAAAAGATAACACCAATCAAAAATATATTATACTACAATATATTTCGATAAATTCATTATCATCATTAGGTAGAATTGAAATTCTAATTATATTGATTTAAATTGCTTTTTAATACAAACTAATTCATTAATTTTTTAAAAATATATTCTATTAAAAGATTTAGATTTTGCTACATTGTTAATATTTATTAAATTATATTATAAAAATAATATAAAGATTTTAGTTTTAATGAAATTTTAATAATATTTTTTACATTCATAGATTACATAATTTTACATTTATTTTCTTATATGTGACTTCAATTTTTGTGTTCATTAATGTTAATCAGTTCTTTCAGTCGTCAGTAATCAAGAATTTTAGAACGAAGATGTTTAGTAGTCATTCTAATGTTTGTGGCATATATATTCATTACTTTTATCTATTCATAACAAGATCTAAACACCATTTGAGCGTAAATTTGAAATTTGCCAATTTTGTAATGCAAAATACACACCGGTAAACAAACCTCACTATTTATATACCGCAAAGTCAGTCCAATCATTGATATATTTTCATTAATTGAATTCCCACATCCTTTCCCTAATTCCAAACTTTACTTTTGAATAATCGAACAGAAGAAGTATAATTTTAAAAAATTGCAACTGTAATTTAAGATATTTTTAATTATTGTCGCTGACTATAATTTTGACTGATATTGGTATCTAACGTTTGAGTAAAAATAATGTATATTTTTTTACGTGCATTGCACAGAAATTATCTACATTCCAAAACTATCAAATCCCTGAAGGTGATTAAAAAATGTTTTGTCTTTTGTAATGTTTTGATTTCTAAATATAGAAAAAATAAAAATAAATTGATAAAGAAAAAATATATTAAAGATATATTATTTTTAATATAATTAACATAAAGTAAAGTTTTGCATAATTATTAAATTAAATAAAGTTATTGTATAAAAAAACTAGTTTTCAATTTATTTTAAGTGCGAGCTTATGATGATTTTTAGACTGAGATAAACAGCTATTAAATAATTGTTTAAACATTATATATCAAAAGTACAGTTTAGAATTTAATTTATGAAGATTATTATTATTAAATTCATTAATTTAAAAGATTTTAAAAATCTAATAATTTTTCAACAAATTCAAAGAAAGAGTATTTTTTTAAGAGTTAGAAAAAATCAAATATTTAATTCTACAAAAACTATATTATTTTAAATTAAAAATTTATTTTTACCCTTAAATTGTTAACATATTACAATTATGATGTACATATAATACTCATTAAATACTAAATTCATTAAAATTAAATTAAATTTTGAAATTAACTTGATTAAAAATCAAAATTCAATGACAATAACAAATTTACTTCTATTTGGATTTTTATAATTAATTTTTAAAAATAACAATGAGTTAATTTGCAAATAAAATATAAAATTGATCAAAAAGAAATAATAAATTTAGACATGAGCGAATTATTAGGTGATCAAAAATGCAGTATTTATTTAAAAAATATATTATAAAAGTGTAAAATATTTTCATTCATTTCGTGCCCCTAGGCGTGCACAATTACTTAAAAGCGACAGTGTTTCAATTTGATAAAGACTGTACCGAAAATTTGGGGGGTAAATTTATTTTATTGATCTAATTTCATAAAAAACAACTAAAATCGATAAATTGAATTTTTCTTTAAATAAATTTTATTATCAATTGATCCATGTTTAATTGAGAAAGATTCCCAATGTGATTCAAAAAAATTTTTTTTAATTATTAATTAAATTCGCTTTAATAAAGTTTATTTATGAGGCAATTAAAGCTGATAATTAAAACAAGTTTATCAAAACAAGTATTTTAGGCAAATATTTATTTAAACTCGAAAGAATATCAACAGTAATAGAAAATAAACAGCAATTTTCAAGGAAAATAAAACGTAAATTTTTTTTCTGGGGATTTGAATTTTAATTTTTCGGATTAATTTTCTGTGTAAGAAGTTGAATTAAAAATAGCAGAAATCGAGAGAAAAAAACAGTTTTTTTCTAACAATTCCGACACTGGATCAAATTTTATTGAAAGTATCTCAGTAACCGCATCAGCATCGTCAGAGCCAAAAGAGCAATAACACAAAATTGTAATAACTCCCTGTTGGTTATAAGCCAGCAACATATTCTGATGTGCTTGTTTCGGCATACGGAAAGTCTAGTTTGAAAGTTTTCCCATTCTGAGCCTCGTGTTTAGATGGGGGAGCTGATGAGGATATATATGTATATGTATATGTATATTTATATGTATATGTATATATGTATATATCTACATGGATGTATGTCGTGTCAAAATCTGTAGGAAACTGGATTGAGTTCGGCAAGTCGAGCAGGGTGTGTCTGTTTTGATACAAATACAGGGAGACTGTATCATATATACAATCAGCATTATCAAAACACACTTATAGAAATAAAACTGTTTCGGGGGCTTTTTCACGATTTTCTTTCGCGTTTAAACGGGTTTTATGACTCAATTTCAAACAACATCAACTTTAATTGACTTGATTCGAGAATTTAATTAATCAAACAATCAACAATTCTTTACTTGATATTGTGATAAAAAATTGACTTCAACTTAGCCGACGCATCCACAGCTCCCCGTTGCGATATACATACATATATATATATATACGGTTTTGGTAGTTTAAGATCTTTTAAAAATTATATAATTTAATTTAAAATTCTTAAATGTGGGAAAAAACGTACAAAAGGTTTTATTGTTTTAATGAACATAAATAAATTAAAATTTAATAAATATAAAATTAATAAAATAAAGGGAAAGAATGCAATCTGTTTTAAATATCGTTTTTTTTCTGTGAAATAACTAATTGTTTCAAATAATATTTCTATATTGTCCGGATAACTGAATTTTCTTTCATTTTCGTCACCTCAAATACACAAGCGTTTTTCAATGATTTCAAACCTTCCGGCCAAAGACGTTTTCAATGAAAAACTCAAAGCTTTGTAATTTTTGGAGCTTTTAATTGAATCTCTTTGTTCTTCGGACTCTAAATTGTTGAATGCCAATGTTGCTTTTAAATTCATTCTCCACGAATTTTTAATTCAAATAAAGCTATTGAACAAAGGAATGAATTCGGAATTAATATGCAGAAGTAGACACCGACGAACAGAATATTCTGATTTTTACCATATTTACATTCGTCAGAGAACAAAAAACGGTAGAAATCTGACAAACAGTGGCTATCAGGTTTGGATCTAAATGATCTGTCAGATCATGATGTGGATTTAAAACAACAAAATTTACTTCGATGATAGAAGAACTTCAACAGGCAAAAAAATAAATTGAGATATTCAGACGTAATGAGAAAACCTATTATCTCGGATATTGAAACTTTAGATACAGTCATAAAATAATTTTGTTTTAGATGCAAATATTTACCATCAAACAAACCAACAAGTGTAGAATCACAGTAGGGAGTCACTTGTGAGATAACCTCCGGATGTGCTTCCGCCCACATCGTGTTGTACCAACGGCTAAAGTCGGTGAACTGACGCTCACGAGTATGGTGGTAGAAATTAATAGTCCTGTTTGGTATTTGGGCACGAATACACCTAGACATGATTAAGTTCATTTTTGCAAAACCCAATAACAACAAAGTTGCTAATCTTTGTTATTAGAATAAACCACTTCTGTATTCAATCTGCAATACCAGACAAATATGTACACTACAGGATAGTTAAACACAAAATCTTTTTGCAACATAGAGACAAAACCAAGAGACAAAAAGAAAATAGATCCGACTTTCTAGGTATACAACAAATGACAAACAATTGCAACATTTCGTGTAATTTCTTTTTTACCCAAAAAAAAACGTCATGTGAATATGAATTGTCTGCTTATAGAAGATTCAACTTGGAAATAGTGTATCAAGTTTTGTGTGTCGGTATAGTCAATTTGCTTTTTTTCAATTTTTTTTCCTGGATTTGAATATCTCCTAGCATGGAACTTTGACTTTTTATGAGACGTTTTAAAAAGGTGAAAAACTATTAACGGATTCATGGAGCAATTTTGTCTTTGTGTTTTGTCTAGTCTATTCGGTATCAATTTTCACCTCACTGATTTCAGCCTCTAAAATATTCCACGCAGAGTCAAAAACAAACTCTCTATAGTCAAATAGGTTGATTTTCTTTTACTATAGTGAAAGCCAGCCCCGTAACTAGTCAGGTACAACAGGTGCACGATAGACACAGAAATCTGAGGGACCGTGAAATGGTAAACCAAAAAAATTAAGTGAAAATAAAAATTGTTATAAAAAATTCGGATCTCGGTGAAAATTGACGCTTCTAGATGATCCGAAAACTCTTTTAGTGCAGGCAAATTTTTCGTTTTTTTATATTTCATAGATATTTCATATTCGATTTCAAATTGCATACTATACCGCAATCGAATGTTTCAATATTCAATTCCAATTCCAAATTGTCGCGAATATATTTATGTTTATCATGAATGAAATCTCGATATCTAGTGAGCAATAGAAAATTACTCACTAGAAACGTACTGCGGTGTGTGGCTAGTACCGGATTAACCAATAAGCACACTAAACACATGTTTATGGCACCGAATTGAAAGGGGCACCACGACGAGCTACTACATTTTTTTTGCAATTACTAAATTAATGCATGAACTAGCGTGATTTTCATTTTAAATAAATAAGTCATATTAATTAACTAAAAATGTCCACGAATCACGGTCAATGTTGTGTAGCCATAGAATTATTTATTTAATTTAACTTATGATTAAAGGTTTAAGCTCTAGCTGCTAACTTCTAACTCTAGGCTTTATAATTAATATTCCTTGATAAATTTGGTATGGTGTTCGGGCACCATACTTGGTAAGTGATTATGGCCCCTGAATATGTAATTCCGGCCTTGTGTAAGGCGTAACTTTTTAAGTTGTGTTTCTTTGTGTTTAGTCATTATGAAAGCAGTATAAAAAAGCTTATTGCCAGTTTTTACAAGTTACTACTTTCAATAAATACCCTTAATATGTGTATAAGAAAACTAACAAAACGCTATATTTTAACATAAGAACATATTTTATATAATGTTTTAATATAAAACTCATTGTGGTCCATATTTTCTCCGCTGATCCACCAATTCTAAAAAACGGAAGATAGAGACTGGATAGAGGGGTTGAAAAAAATAAATCCATTTTTCTCAATAACCACCACTGTTTCCGCAATTTCATGCATTGTGTCGTGGTTTTTGGAGAAAGTATAGAAAAAGACTTTATGACTTTCAGTGATTATGTTCGCATTTGCGTACGAGGTTGCTGTAGTTAGAGGAATTACGGTCATTTTTCAGCCAAATTTGAAAAGGTTGTGTGATTTTGATCTCATGAATTTGTTTCTCCAAGGAATTTCTATTTTTTTGACTCATGCTTTAGTTTAGGAACATACAAGTAAAAACTTGCTTCATCCGCAGTAGTGATATTTCTCAGGAAATGATAACAAAATGAGTATCATTCATTTCGATTTTCACACATCTCAGAGGAAGAAACGCGCGACTAACCTCGATGCCAATTTTTTACTACATATTCATCCAGGATGGCCTGAATACATCGGTACTCGCATTCAATTGCTGCGAGATATCATTGATACTAATTCGGTGTTCTCCTTTATAGACTTTCCTTTCTTTTTTTGATAAGAAATTTTACAAGGACGGTAAACTTGCTAATCATCAAAGACTGACTAACCGCCATATTTGAACTGAAAAATACTATTGTAGATTTTGGTATGAGAAGTTGTTGGCAACTGATTCAATATTTGTTGATTGTTATCACCATACAAAACCAAGAATTTAATAACGCTTCGATACTCGACAAGATATTGCATGATTTGATAAATAAATTGAAAATGTGCTCTCGCATGCTGTTTTGCATATGAGCATTAAAACAAACTATATTTTTGTAATCATAGGTAATATATTATTATTTTACTAGAATATTATCAAAGCGCTATTTTATAGGGTATTCCGAGTATTTATTGAACACTACACTTGTGTTAAAAACTAAGATAACCCCTTTATTTAAAAAGTAGGATAAGTTCATTTTTTTAATGAATAGATATTTAGAAATTTGGTTATTAATTCTTTTCAAAAAATTGTTTTGGAATTATAAAAAATGCAAATTTTTCGAATTATTTTTTTAAAAATGCATTGAAAAATAAAAGTTTTCTATTCCCAAATGGGCTTGCTCACTTTATATAAACGGTTCATATCTACATTTTCCTATCAAAATGGATTAAAATAACCCATTAGAGTTTAGTCAGTATATTTACCGCAAATATTTACATAAACGATATAGAACATCTCGAGATATATTTTTTTAGGAATTTAATAATAAAATCAACATATCATAATATTTATCAAAATTTTGTTACAACAATAGATACATCGACGGAACTAGTGGACACATGAATCTTTGTTGCGGGGGGCACTAGCTTTAGGGGGTGTTACCTAAAAAAATTATAATCTCAAAAAATGTTATACTCTAACAGTCTGTTGGGTTACTATTATTGAAAGTCGGTTAACTCTGACTCCTCGTGTCCTTTTTCGATCAAATAAGCAAACCCAACACAGAATAATTTTATTTGCACTTTATCACAATAACAGATCAATCCGTTTTATTTCAATATTTGTAATCACAATTTCACTAATTGATTTGCACCTTTTAACCACTGTATGGCTCGAATTATCTTAGGGTAGGTTGTCCAAGGGAGAACCACCCTGTCTGATAGATAACCCTTTTTTTTGCTTGGATTTGGATTTCTCTACTAACCTAGTAAATATATCTTTTACACATATCTTTTTAATATGTGTAATATTTATTTTTTGTTAAATTAAAAAAATCCTTTTGCGGAGGGACTAAATTTTGAAGTTCCGCCACTGAATAGATCAGTTAATATTTTACGGATAAGTACAAATTCTCACCACCGCCTTTTCAAGTGTTATTTTTTAATATAATTGAAAACAAAATATTTTACTCACAATGATACCAATACATAATTTGGATTTAATATATATTCGAAAAAATTATTACTTTTTAAATATTTTTACTATAAAACTTTAACTAAATATTGTTATTTCTGATTTTAAAATTTTATTGAAAAGTTTAAATAATCACTGGGAACGTGTTAAATGTGAAACATTGTTGATAAGGTCATCGGATCCAAAGATTAATTTGCAAAATACTGTGAGTACAAATATTTTCAAATAGTTTGATTATGCAAAATTGCGATAAGTAAAAATGTTGTTGTTTGTTTACAGAATCTTAAGTTTTAATTTTAATTTAAATATTTTTATAACATAAAATTAATTTTAAGACAAAATATTTTTATAAATATTTAAAAAAATCAAATCTATTATTTTTGTTGGTTTTGTAATATATTATATATATATATATACATAACTTGATGAAAATATTTGATAGCCTTAAAATAAATTTTAAAAACTTTTATTTTGTTTTTCTACGAGAATTTACACGCGGTAATTAATCATGATTTAATCAAGAAATTATTGATTTTTATTTTACGGAATTGTCACATAGAATTAGTTTGATTTAATTAACGTCGTTTGAATCATACATATTTAAATATACTACTTACAATTAAAAATAGTTTTAAAGTCAACAATTTTATGTGTGATTATTTTCTGAAATTCTTAACTGTTAAAATTTTCATATTTTGTTTTAATTTAGTTTTATATTTAATGAAAGTAATTTCTTTTAATAATATCAGAATATTAACCTGGAAATATTAAATTACTAATTCTATAACTCTGCTTCAGAGACAGCCAGGTTGGGGGGGGCAGATGTCCAAGGCACCAGAGTACTGGGAAACCCAAATCTGGTTTGAAAATTTCGTTGTAATGTATATTTTTTACATTGTTTTAATGTAATATTTTTCATAGTCTACATACGGAATAAACTTGGAAATATATATGGATAACTCATAAATACGAGGGCTATGAATATCTTATCTCTAGCATATTTTACTATATTGCAAATGTAGCACTTCACAAACATGCGAATTATACTGTAAATCCTCCTAATAATTTCAGTATCAATAGCTAACCGTGAAAGTTCTTTCAGAAAGCTAAAGTTGATTTTGTCGTATTTCCGCGCTTCGATGCGACAAGATCGTTTTAGTGAACTTGCCGCAGTTAAATCTAGGAAAAAAATCTTCATATGTGAAATTATAGATAATTAGTTATGGAATAAAATATAATATTTTCAGTTTCTTTTTCACTTTAGTGTTTCAGTGTGATTTTTTAAGTTTTGATGTGAAATAATAACTTTGTCCTCGGGTACCAAAAACCCTAGAAACGCCTCGGCCCTTCATAAATGATGGAAAAAATAAATTCTACTTTTTTCTTTCACTAGACTTTATCCCGAAATAAAGATAAATACTATTCTAATTATAATTAAAGCCATTAGAATAAATTTACATCGTTACACAAAGAAGGTATAAACTAAATGTTTTATTTTTTTTAACGTATATTTAAATTTTCTGTTTACTGCATATAATAAAAAATTGACAAGTTTTATTAAGATAAAAAGTTCACCAAAATGCAAATTAAACTTGTGAAATTAATGTGAAATCTGAATAAATTTCAATTTTACTATTTTTGATCCGTCAATAATTGTGAGAAACTTTTTAAAAATACATTTTTATTTTGTTTTTCTACGAGAATCATTGCGCGGAAATTAATCAAGATTTTATCAAAGAAATTGATTTTTATATAATTCAGAATTGTCAAATAAAATTAATTTGATTTGATTAGCTTAATTTGAATCATAAATATTTAAATATACTACTTACAGTTGAAAGTAATTTTTAAAATATCAATTTTGTGTTTGATTATATTTTAAATATATTTTATAAATTGCAATAAATTGAAAGAAAATATTAGTATATTTTAGTTGATTCGCTTTTATATTTAATGATAAGTGGAAATGTTATAGTTTTCAATTTTCTTACAATCGGGTCTGTGGAACATTTCAAGCATTTTTCTTGGAATTTCCAAGAATCTTCGATTAAAATTAACGGTAATTCAATCCGAATAAAAATATATAAACTTGAATCGGCTGTCACCTCTTAACCAATCCAAAGTCTTCAAGTTAATTTGAATTAAAACATGAATTGTGAAAGAAGTCTTTAAAGATAAATATTCATTCTTTACATTTACTGAGCAATTGTGTTTATAGGGTTTTGGATTTTTAATATTAATTTAGTTATAATTTATAAATTAAAAATATACATAAAAATGTCATGGTAGGCGTGGGTCACTAAAACTTAAAATCTGTTGCAATTCTAAATAAAATTCAAAATACTTCAAACCTTACAAAAAATATATATGGTACCTTTTATAAGATGAAAATGCTGAATTAAATAAAAAAATAATAAAATGAATAGCAACCAAGTGATCATTAAACTTATAGGAGAAAGTTCTTAAATTTTTAAATTAAAATATATTAAACTTTAAAAATACAAAAAACAAACACATTTTTGTAATTAATACACCCGAAAACAATCAAATTATCCAAAAAAATTTCATTTTGTTGTGCCAAAACTCAATGATCCTAAAACTTGTTTTAACGGATCGACATAACAAGCAAATATACAACAGAGAAATTCAAAAACAAATCTTCTAAACACCAATTAAACATTTAAGAATCTGAAAAGAAACGAATAAATATATAAAAATAAATATAAAAATCAGAAACATCAAAATAAATACAAATAAATACAAATTATGCATCAAGAACCGCACGAAACTTACAAAGACACAACACAATAACACGAAAATATGACCGAAAGTTCAACTAGTTTTATGAAATCATAATTAATAACATTTTAGAATCAAATAATTACAATTTAAATATAAAAGATAAATTGGTTGAATTAAATAAATAAAATTAAAATTGAACTATAGTAGAAAATTCCAGAAAGTCAAGTTGTTTAAACGCAGTAAGTTACACACACCGATGCACATCAACTAGAACAGGAATAGATAGCGATCCATTTATGCAGACTTTAAGTACTTTTTCATCTTTGAAAATAATAATTTTTTCGGTTCGAAAAATTGTATTTTCATTTTGAGAATCACTTTGCATCTACTATTTTGTTGTGAAGAATTTATTTAGATTATATCGATAATATTTCCAGGACACGTTTCTAAATACCTTTACAATGTACGTTCTTGCTTAGACGTGCCTCTGCGAATGTATTGGGTTCATTAATGTTGACATTTTCACGGCTTACAGCCGACCCACGCCACAAAAGAGAAAAATCATACACAATTAACGGGATCGTATAAGCGCACTTCCACTGCAACAGTTCCGTGACCGTGAAAGCTCGACTATGCGTAAACTTTTCAATCTTAAAGTGGTGAAGGGAAGATCGGATGAAGGTCTTTTGGCTCTTCGTCCTTTAGCCATACGCCAGAAAAATCGAGTTAAACTTAATTACATATCATTTCAAAATTATAAACACCTAGTAGTCCAGTGAGCGCTCATTAACTATAATATAAACACACCTGATTTTCCTAAGATAAAAGTGAAGGGTATTGGGAGCAAGGAAATAAATTAAATCGCTGCAACGACAATTTAAAAATGCAAAAATACTAAGCCGTAAGAAGAGATTCTGAACTAATTTACGAATCAAGTAATGTGTAAAATTCACAAATTTAATGGCACAGTTTCATAGAAAATAAGGGCGGGGCGCTACGAAAATCTCTGATAAATACCCGAGTTACTTAAATGAAAACGTTTGATCCATAAAGATCCACTAAATTAACAAATATTAAAGATACTTCCATGACTGGATACCACATTTTAGCAGTAGGATGATAAATTCACTTGTAATCAAATAAGATCAGTGCTGCTCAAAGTAATCAAATGTAGCGTTTGGAGCTAAAATAAAAAGGGTAAATAAAATGATAAAATAAATTGGATCAAGAGATTGATCAGTTAAAAAAATTCTCACCAAGTTAGTGGATAATATCACCAGCAGTACGAAACCCATCCTCGATTCGGAGTAAATGAAATATTCAAATGAATGGTTCCCAATATTGTGAGACACATACGATACCCGTACAGACAAGATTCGTCGATAAGCTAATTATTGACATTAGATATTGAGGTGCACGGTCGATAATGGAAAATTGAATCCTCTTAAGGATGAAGAGTTTGTACAAATGTCTTTGAATGGTTTTATAGAGAAAAAACTTATTAATCAAGATGTAAGTAAATCTATTCGTCCAATAGGATCGCAGCCAGCAAAACTAGTTGGGCATTCAAAAATCCATAAAAATGGTGTACCTATGAGACCATTGTTGTTGATGGTTGGTACTGCAAGTATAAAATAGCAAAATTTTTGGATGGATTATTAACCCCTTGTCATACAATGACGAGTCTGACTCGTCGTAAGTTCTAAATACCAAACAGTACCAAGACGAGTGAGACTCGTCATGAAATTATTTATTGCATTAAAATTTTAGGGAGCCATGTTTGGGAAAGTCTGAGTGTAATTTGATAAATGAATGTGAAGTGAGTGTAGATTTAAATAATAGTAAAAATGTATATAAAAAAATGAGTCTAAATTTGTGTTAAGTATTGTCGTACTCGAAAAGTTTTGCAAATTATAAGAGAAAGTTAATTATACAGATTGAAATTTAGATTATAAAATCTTTTCTAATTCGTGTTAGGTACACAATATGTTTATTAATAAATCAAAAACTCCGGTTGGATTGTTTTCTGACCTCGCTTATCAATTTACATGCGATGGGTGTAATGCCATAAACATTAAGGAGACTTCCTGTCATCTCTGTACTCGAGCTTTAGAGCATTGTAGATTGAAAGGTTTGACCAATATTAGTGTACACAATATAAGCTGTAAAAGTAAAAATGTCTGATTTTAAAATTTTGTTGAAGTTTTATTAATTATTGGAAACGTCTTATATGTGAGGCATTGTTGATAAGGTCATTAGATCTATAGATTATATACAAAGTGCTACATGACCACGAATGTTTTGAATATTTTTAAATAGGTTGAGTATATTAAATTGTGATAAAATTGATGTTTCAATATTGTCGTACAAATTTTAAAATTTTAAAATTATTAAAATAATATAATTCAATTACTACTTTATTATTATTATTTTATTAGCATTATTACTTTAAAATGTTATTATAATATAGATAAAAATTTTAAAAAATTAGTTAAAAGTATTTAAATATTTATAAAAATATTTATTTATTAGAATATTTAATAAATATAAAAAAACTTGTTTTAATTATATAAATTAATTCATAATATTTTTAGTTGGTTTTTTGTGCCAGAATATAAAAATTAAGCTCTCGATATATGTCGTACAAATATGTCAAATTAATTTAAGATTGTCTGAGTGTAATTTGTTATTCGGTGCAGTTTGTTGAATTCATTATTTATAAATTGCTACATTGCGAGATTGTCATCAGAAGGTTTTGTTTTAATAATATTCTCCAATTTTAAAATAATAAAATTTAATAGTTAATGTATCAAAAGCATGTTACCTAAAATACATTTATTTTGTTTTATGCATGTGTTCATTTGTGATTTCGGAGCGTGAATGATTTACGTAGACTGCACGTTGTAGTGTCTCATTAGGTGCAAAGTATAAAACTTTATAAATGAAAACAGATTAAAGGTTAGATTTAAAGATAGACGTATTATAATCTACTAGATACGCAGTAAGTTAAATAAAAAGTTGAAAATGTGAAAACAGCTATCAGGTTAGATGCACTGTAAAAATAAAAATGAAATTATTATTCTGTTAATTTATTCATCCATCAATTGGATTTATAAACTAAATAATGAGAATGTGAAACTTCAACAAAATTTTGTTTAATGAAAAGGTTTTGCGATGCAACATTCTCCTCTTCTACTTCAATAAGGAACTCCATTTTACACTCCTTCACACATTCCCTAAAACCTTTTATCAACATCTCTGCTAATTTCTTTCCTCTGTATGCTTCTTTAATCGTCAAAGCCCCAAAAGTACCAGTAAATAGAAAAATAAACTGTCCAACCATTTCATTAGTTTCAACATCCCAAACTCCCATTGAAGGCCAATTCTCAATGGAGTTTTTGATCCAATCCCTTTGTTCCGGTCTTCCATGTTTCCAATTCTTGATAACTTCGTCGATATTTTCTTTGGGAATCTTTCTCAGTTGAAAACCTTCAATCAAATTTGGAATATTATCACCACCCCGATTGTTGTTAAGGTAGGTGTTGCAACAATTCCGAAAAATCGGTTTCAATTGATGTTCATCAGACTTTGACAGTAGATATTCGAAAATATTAGTTGGTAGGCATAGAAATGTGACAATCATGCCTTGATTTGTAAATACCTTTATTATATTTAATATCTCTTCAAATGCGCATTCCAATTCTTTCATTGACCACTCGTCATTCATCCAGAATTCAATGTATACCTTATGGTGTTCTTTCATTTCGAATGTTGCCAAAATGACTTTCACGTTCTGAATATCGTACACGAAAATGTTCTTTTTGACAACTAGATATTTGAGGCCTTGATAAGCTCGTACCGTATGCCAGTACCTGTCCAAGTTTTGATTCTCCAAATACTGAGCCTTTTTTGATTTTAATACATTGAGAATCGGACTCTTTTTAATATCACACTGAAGCTCTTGGAACGTCATTGTGATTCAAATTGTGAAATTGAAATGAATAAATTATTGCAAAATCTAAAGGTCAATATTTAAATTTAGAAAAATGGAATTTGAATTAATAAATTATTATTAATTTATCTTATCTTATATTGACAGATTCCACAAACATTTGACATTCATTTACAGTCAGTTAGGACAACGAATAAGATCTGCATTATGGTCTAAATTAGTGAGTCTCAAATCTGATGATACCCTTGTTCCAATTTTGCTTAAATTACAAAATCCGAGCTTCTTTGGATTTTATTTTGTGTGACAACCTTAGATTGAATCAACTCTTTCAGCATGACCTTAAAAACGTCCATATTTTAGACAAAAACAAGTCAAAATTGTGGATTTTCTCCAAACATGCTATGATTGCGGAATTTTGTGGAAGCACTAATAAACCTTTAAATTTGCGCATTAATTGGGTCACGCAAACGTAACACTTACTAAGATTAGGTGTATTTAATTTTTATATTACATTTTTTTCGACTGAATAACAACTCGTAGAAAAAATCAATAAATTTTTATTATAGAGTTATTCGGACTTACTTTTGTGTAGTGATGTAATTTGTTCGAATGAATAATAAAGTGATAATTTAGAAGAAAAAATATATTTAACACACAAACATAAAAGTTAAAAATGCATAAAAATCTTCTTTATGTGAAATGGTTCAAATGAATAATTATAATATTATTATCATATATTATGTAAATCGAAGAAATTTATAATTTCTATAGAATTAAAAGCCATTAAAATTGGCTCTTACATCAACTTCGGCAAATTTTCATTATTTTTAGTTATTCTAGTTGTCGAAACTGGTGTATATTTAAGACTAGGGAATTGTCCGTCCTAGGATGGATAGAATTATGGATGGGTAAACGTCTTGTTTATATATATTCTAAATAAAAAACTATAAAAATTATTTTAATATTATTAAAACAATTGTTGGGCCAAGACAAGATTTTGTTTAAGTGAATCGAAAATAACATGCAAACATAGCAATGCAAATTCAAAATCAAAACCTATAAACATCAATTAAGCACCCTAAAATATAAGAAAAAATATAATTAAATATAAAATCAAAGAACATAAAAGTAAATTAAAATATACACAAATATGCACTAAGATCCGCACAAAATTTACATAAATATAACATCATAACATAAAATTTCACCGGAAAATGAACAATTTATAAAAGACAAGGAATTAATGAATAAAATAAGGAAAAATGGAATATTTTTAGTAGAAAATATTCAATTAAAAAATTATAAAAATATATTGTTCATTTAATGTAAGAAAAAAAATAATAAAATTATTTTCGGATAATACAAACAAATTTAAGGTCAAATTTTGTTTCAACTCACCAAAATTTACAAGCAAGGTTAGGGTCACAGAATAGGTATATATATCGATTCATTTTTGCAGAATGTTAATCACTCTGTGAGCAATCACTTTTACCTTGCAAAAAGCTTAGACTGTTTTATGCTAGCAAAAACTACTATTATTCATCGAGAAAAGTGCTGGTAAGCGAAACTCTACATTTTTGCGAAACTATAGTGCGAGTGACGGAATCTATTGAACTGAAGTGTTGAAAATTTTATAAGTAAAGACGTAGCTATTGAAAGATTTATGAGAATGAACTGATGATGTAAACCTGTATTGATTATGATCTAAATTATACTATTTTAAACAAAACTAACATCTTAAATGTGTCAAAATTTTTCCCGCTCACGGCCAAACACCGCAAGATAGTAAAATCTACATACTATTCGAGAAGTGTAAGAGCAGGTGTTTTCGCCAACATTTCGTGTCCGGGAAGGTCCAGTCATGCGTAATGACGGATCCAAACGTCAATTATTAAAAAATATAAGGGCAGATGGAGGATAGATGTCCAGTCTTTTGGCTGACCCTCTGTTATCCATCTCCCAGAAATCTACCTAACATCTCATTTAATTATTGTCTCAAAATCTGTTAAATCGAGTTGTCCGGTGGGCACTCATAAAAAATCATAATATCACCATAAATGTCATAAGATCAATATAAAGGGAGGTGAGAGGGTAAGTGTGTGAAATCTTTGCAACGATAAAATTTTTATTAATATAATATAATCGCTCATTTTTTGGTAATAAACGTTCAAATAGAAAACCAAATTTTATGAGTAAACTTATCAATAAGCATATCATTGGTTTCATTTACTATGACTTAAATAAATAGGATCAAAAATTAATAGATAAAATTCTTTATTATAACCTGATTGTTCATTTATAATAAATGTTTAAATAGTATCCTTAATCAGTGGCGTCGTGTGGTTAAAATATTTGGGTGTGCCCAAAAATCAATTAATAGCAGAGAAAACTGATTCATTTTATATTAATAAAAGTATTAATAGAAATTTCATGTAAATCATATCACCAATCTTCAAGACTTACCCGTAGGCTTATTTGTTTTTACAAACATCCAAATATCCAGTCTAATAAAACAAAATTGTTTTACATTAAAAGTGTTTCATAATATTTGAGTTTACATATTTAAATATTAGTCATAAATTTATATATATTTATTTATACAAACTCAAGATAAATTTATATAAATAATTTATGTAAATATTGAAATACTTCAGCATCACATCATATAATCATAGATAATTCTTAAATTTTTAAAGAAATTACAATTCAAAAAGGTCGAGTCAAAAATAAATCGATGACAAATCGGATAATAATTAAATTTTTCGACCGTATTTCCCGATAATGAATTAAGAAATAAGTTAAACATTCAAAATAATTGCATCACATAACTTATAATTAAAATTGTATAGGATAGAGAAGTGAAATAAATAAAGAGACTCCACAAATACTCGCATTTCGATACGAAATTCTTTTTTAATATCAAATAAACTCCAAGGCATCATTTATTATATCAATTGACCTTAACCATAGTAACAGCGAGGTTGAGGAATTTTTGTGAGTCACGTGAAGCCCTTCCAACAAATCAGGCCTAACTCATAGTAGATTGCATTAGACCACGTTACCAATCGAGAGCCAAGTTCGAAGATTGAAATCATTTTGACACAGATTCATGTGAACCTAAACCAACACCATCCATTCTAGTCTGGGAGAGAAAATAAATTCAAATAAAACAAGAGGAGAATTTCCAATAACTTA
Organism: Schmidtea mediterranea; assembly: GCA_022537955.1. NCBI lineage: Eukaryota > Metazoa > Platyhelminthes > Tricladida > Dugesiidae > Schmidtea > Schmidtea mediterranea. Next base: position 65,190,913 of record CM039679.1, on the reverse strand, counting down.
CATACTGACATCGTGCGACTGAATACCAACCCCCGATGAACACATCATTCAAGATTTGATGTTTCATCCACTAAGAGACCTTTGAGACATTGATACAACTAGTTAGCTTAATACCAGTTGTTATCAGAGGAACCATAAATACTGACCATTTCCAAATCAATTGTTCCGATGATATCAAATAATAAAATGAAATAAATATCAATCCACATTGGGACAATCATATAATTACGCGGGAGATATCCCATCCGACAATTACAAGCAATTTCTATAAGTCAGAGATAATTATATGGCAGCTCTAATTTCCATTTGATTTTTAACGGACTATGGTGTACAGATGACATTTAATCGCAACAGTAATTAAAACGACTAACTGCAGCAACTGAATGACTTATTGATTTGATTAGCAAACAAATGTCGTAGAAAACTCCGAAGCGATAGAAATGAAATGCAGAAAAATTATTTAATTGCCCAGCCAATTTAATTCCAAATTATAATCACCAACAATCGATGCTGAGCAATCAGAATTATCCGGTGCTATAAATATCAATGTAAGAACCAGGCAGTCAATAACTATGCACCAACAAACTTCTACAGAAAACAAAGAGATGACTAAAGCGAGGTCCTCTATGACCCCCTTGATGGACAGAAGCCGTGAACGAACAATACGTATGGTAGACAACCGCAGAGCAAGATATGTCCCCGAGACAAGAAAGTCGCACTTGCCAGGTGAATAGATTTTGTACTAATGCCTACGCAAAATTAATTTAATTTAAATGAGAATAATAGCGATAATCCAACAACGAAGGCGGAAGATGAAGATCAAAGTAATAGTAAGAGTCAAATGGATTCATACTTGAAATATTAATCTCAATGAATGTCCTCTAGAACCAAATTACTGAAGGAAGAATTTGAATGATGTATTGAGAAATTAAGTTCACAAAACAACTGTAATTTAAACATGTAGTTCTTGCACGATTTCCAATAGAGCAAATAGAACCCTCTGACAGCTGAAAATAATAATAACTGTATTGACAGTTATGCTATTATAAATTTTACCATAAAAATACATTTCTAGCGTTACATCTGTATGGGATCCAAATATACTACTGAAGCAGTATTGCGATAATTGTCACTCCCAGTTCGAACATTAAGTTATGATGGTTTTGTCTAGTGATAGTGACAACAGGGAAATCTAAGCATGTTATAAACCGAACGTTAATGAAGGAGTTACCATTGACGGAAAAAATCCAACCAAGTACTAAATAGATAGATATGCAAAGTATGACTAGGAGAGTTGACAAGGATATTTGTTGTGAAGTCAGGGTAGTAGGTGACAAAACTAAATTCTAAAACGAATAGGCTAGATTGAAGCGCCCACTAAATAAACATCCCATTGATCAATAATTTATCCTTATTTAAATTCAGCAGATAGTACTCGGTGAGAGAACGAATCATGACCAAGACGAATCAAGAATCACGATCAAGATTCTAACCAGAACAGCAGCTTGCTGTCGCAGAGTTGCCCAGCGTGACGATAAAACGGGCGCCTGGGCGAAACCCGGCACGAGAGGCCCGTCAAAAGTGGAATTTGAACTTGCAAGCTTGGAAGCCAAGGGCGGGAAAATCGATGACAGACCGCAATGGCCCGAAATCAACTAGTGCGAGTGATTGCCAATATCGCAGCAGGTCGTATCTCCAGTACCGATGGATATGGCCCCAGCTATGGAATGTCGTATGAGCTATATTACCGACGAACGTGGTCATGCCCAAGCGTCTCATTCACACATCGACACTCGAGAGGATCGGCGTAAGGCATTACGAGGATGAACATGCTTATTCCAGACGGCAGTCAGCCTACCAGCGTCGTGGTCAGGGACGAGGATTTAGAAGAGATTAACGTTATGTGAAAATTGTGAATCTGTTATGTTTAGTAGTAAATAAATGTTTAGTTGTAATTGACTTTTGTATGATTATAAAATTTATTTGAGTACTCTACCCTTCAAATTGTGTGATGGTAAAGGAAAAATTGCAAATAGTAAGAATGAATGAGAATAGAATAGTCCCGGAAGATAGGTACACGATAATCTGAAAAAACGAGGGGAAGGAAATCATATTCCGCCTGCATTACTTCGAATAAAATACTAAATATTAGGACACTTCGTTTATTTTAGTAAACATTATTAAATTGTGCTTATTTCTATTTTTAATTTTTAGAAATGGAAATTATCCGTTCCATGGGGGAGGAATTAACAAAGTTGAGGAGCGAAAATAGCGAATTGTATACTCAACTGCTACAGATGAGCCGGCAGTTGAAGAAGATAAAATCCACTTGGATCGAACCCTCCCAGACTCCCAGATATATCAAAACGGCCGCTCATCGAGGGTGGGCCGAAGGAAAAAAATTAAGCAAGCCCAGCGCACTAAAATACGGAGCCTTGAAGTCGCCTTCTCGGCTTGTCAGGAAGGCAACGCGGTCACTTACCAGTTGGTTTTCGCCCTAGCTCAAGTCGCGTATCATGAACTGAACCGGCCAACCACATTGGTAGAAGCAAATAAGTAAATAAAACGAGGTTATATAGATTTTGGATCGGATGACGAAATCGACCACAAGCTTTCTATCGGATGCTTGTTAAACCCATCATGAGGCCGAACCTTAGCAATCTTTAAAGAGGGCCCACCCTTGGCGACCTCATAACCAGTGGTTACATTACTAACGTTGCCTAGCAAATGGTAACCATTGGAGGGAGATGAAGGTTGTATTCATGGGTTACCAGGTCATGGACCACTAATCTATCACAATTCTATTTTTAAAAACACTTTAATATTGGCGTTTTAAGGGTATTTATAGCAAGAGATATACCTGGACATGACAATAATGATGATGCTTTATATCAGTTATATTGACGAACTGGCTAAATTAAATTAGTCGTTGAAGTCTAAAATACGCCTACAACTTACTAAAGCACAAAACCTTTTTCTGAAATTTTGTTTAAATTAAACCTTTTATTATTTCATATCGTTGTATTTATCTTCTCTCTTTCTTACAATCCAAGCAATATATTAACATAAATGCTGTTTATGCAATTCTGATAATAATGTGTCGCATTACCCTTTTAACATTCTTCTCAATTGTTTTAACATATTCATCCATTGGTGAATTTCTTTTTCTATAACTTCAAGCAGTTTGTAAATATTTAGCAAGATTTTTTTTGTTTCGAAGGCCTAACGTGTTTGGAATTTTTTGTCTGCTTCTAACTAGGGTTTAACATACGAATATATTCATCGAATACTATTCGAATAATTCAGCAAATATTTAGTATTCGATAGTCGAATACTTTTTATCATTATTCGTCGAATATTAGTTAATGATTATGAATAGTTAAATAATTTATGCTTTTTAAATTGAATTTCAGAAAATTACGGTAATTCTAAGAGATGTTGCTATCATGTAATAAATTCAAAATTTTTTTGTGTTTTTCTTCGGCCAAATTACAAGGCAATAAAAGAAGTTCGAAATGTAGATTTCTTTAGACGATTACCCACTAAAAATAGTATTTTGCAGCGATATGTAATAATTTTAAAAGGAAATTGGCTTGATAAGATATATTAAAACCAAATGGAATTCTCTTGACGCTATGATTGAGAGATTTATCATGTTTTATAGCTGTATAAAAATCAGTCTGACTGAGATGAATGCTATTCAAAAAATCAAGAAAATAATTTGGTTATTCTTAAGGATATTTTGGTTGTACTGTCTCCATTAAAAGCTTCTTTTGAAGCAGTAAGCAGAAAAGATGCTGCATTATTACATGGTTTCAGTATTTGCCAAGAAACGTCACATTAACATTTGCCAAAGAGCTAATGAAACGATTATTTCCAAAAGAAGAAACTGCACAGCGAATTACTGATGAAGGACATGCAGAAACTTTATGTATTCATGATGAAACTGAACCCGAAACTGGAATTAGATCAAAAAATATGGATTTATTATATAATGCTCTTTTAACAGTGAAACCAACATCAACAGAAAGCGAACGAGTATTTTCAACATCGAAATCCGTAATAATTTGCATTATTAACATATTTCTGAGATTTAAAAATTTTCTAATCTGAAGATATTTAAACAAACTTATTTTGAAAATTTTGCCTTATTAACTAGATATTTTAAAATAAATTATTTGATGATTAGTATTTCACTATATAAAAAATTTTAAAAAACATAAAGCAGTAATCAGAAGTCGCATTATATTTGTGAAAAATATATAATATTTAATTAAATAAAATATATTTTCATTATAATAATGTTCATAGGGGTTATCTAAAAAAACAAATCTAGCACTATCTAAGATATAAAAATACTGATTTTAAGAAATACATTGGTATAAATGCAAATAATTGCAATTTATTTTCTTTTGATTCCACGGCCATTTTCTGGTCCCCCGGGAACGGAATCTCCGTGATTTATTGAAGCCAGTCTTTTGGTATGAGACAGTTCCAAAATTGATCCCGTTCGACTGCGAGCTGAACTAGCTCGACTGTGAGTAAGACTTTCCCAACCGTCACCTTTAATTTGCGATCCAGCCAAATTGGAATCGGATATTGTAATTCGCTCTCGTTCGAGTTGGGTTATCAAAGACGCCACAGCCTTCGGATTTTCTAAGTTATGACCATCTAGCCAGTATGTTTTAATGTTTCCTTTTCCCTAGAAATTAAAGAAAATATAATGAAAGTATGAAAGTATACACAAACAGAGATTTCTATGTAGACAGCGGTCAATTTTGGTTCTCGCGTCTGTGTGCGCGATTGTAGTTTCTTAGTTGTTTGGATGCACACAGAGACGCAAAGCATTTTATTTATGGTTTTCGAAAATACTTTTGAATTAAAATTGTTAATTTTGGAATTTAAGATTTTTTTATGTTTTTGTTTATTCGGATCAATGGTATAATTTTGTAGATATTTTTATCAGTTAAGATTTTTTATGTTTGATTTGTAATTCGAATTATATAAAATATTTGGAGAAAAAAAGAAATTTTGAAATTTGTTCTTCTGTTTTGACGTCGATTTATCTCAAATGTCTGGTAATGCTACCGCTATTGATTTGAGTACTACCTATTTTAGTGTTGGTGTATTTCAACATTGAAAAGCTGAAATTATTACTAATGATCGAGGAAACCGCACAACACCTAGTTATGTTTCATTAACAAATACAGAATGATTGATTTTGAATGTGCAAATTATCCTCAATAATATGATTTTCGATGCAAAATTACTGATCGGAATAACTGATAAAAATATAACAATGAATATGATAGAAATTATCCAGGCACAATGGTACAACGAATTGTAAAAAATAAATGGGTGATGAAACGCTTTCATAGTTAAATGTGTATTTATTAAATATACTAATCTATATTATTCAGGTAAGTGTACAAAATGTATTCGTTAACAGCTTCTAAGTCACAGCAATGTTATTTCATAAACTGGCAGATTTTTATGTACTTATTAAATGGAGGTTTTGGCATATTACATTTAGATGAAATGACAAAGATTTTTATGATTTAACTATGAATCAATAATGATATCGATATCATTACTGATTCATAGTCGAATAATAAAAATTCTTTATTGCAAAATAAAAAGCAATCAGAGCTGAAAACCAAAAAAATGTTCTTTTAATATTTAAATGAAAGTTAATAAATTTTAAATATAGTTTTATAAATTTCAAATTTAATCTAATTTTTAAATAATAAACAAAAATGATCGAATGAAAAGATTGTTAGGCAAGAAATGAAATTATTTTAACACTTGACATTTTTTAAAACTTTTACTTTCACTAGTCTTGTGCAACAAAGAACCTCTTCGGCTGACCCAGCTACGTAAACAAGTTCCTAATTTACCTCTTGTAAATGTTACAGTTACAGAAATAATAAATTTTCTTAATTCAAAAAGGTGTGTACATTTATATATATAAATTAACAGAAGACAATGTCTTACCTTAATGTCAATATGGCCTCTTTCACTGATTTTGTAAGACTGCAGATCGGTGACTTTAGCTTTCGTAGCTTCACTGATGTGGATCTTTTGTGGCTAAATAAGGTCATTTAAATTTAATTAATAATTTATCGGATTTAAAGAAAATAAAAATTATTAACTTTATCACTTTAAAGTTCATTTTATAACTTTTATTTTATTATTTACATCTGAAAACCATAAAAATAAATTTAATTCAATATTTTAATTGTGTTTGTTAGGTTTTTCACATTTAATCTGTTTTCATTTGCAATTTCATTTATCTTCATTTAGTTTTCGACGACAAATCAATGTTTTATATTAACACAAATTTTTCAGAATAAATTCATTTGAATTATTATTGTGTATAATGAAAGAAAATTTCTACAAAAAGAAAGATTAAAATACTAGTTTTTAATTTTTTGAGATATTGAGTGTAAAATTAAAATTTTTGAAACGTATTCATGAAGCACATGGATATATTTTGAAAGATGGTATTATTCTCCTAATCTTAGAAAAAAAATCTTAAAAGACATCTTTTTATGACTAAAATGTTTGAAAAACATCCTCAATAACGATCAGAATCCATGTTAGTGTTGCTATTTTTTCTTTTTAAACTAACATAATATTTTTCTATTCAAAACTTTCGAATGACTCCTAGTTAGTTTCCAATACGACAAGTTGAACTCTACGTACCAAAAATACCTGTTGACTACAGGAAATGAGTTTCCGACCTTCAGAAGTATTACTGACAATATTTTCACCATCACCAAGAACGAATTCGTTAGACTTAACTTTTATATTTTAGACACCGAGTACTATTGTATATGAAAAAGATTTTTGCCTTACTTGTGCATTTTGTTTGATTATTACTCGTTTAAAACAATAAATAATTATGATAGACTACGTTTTTAATTTTATAAAAATCTAAATAAACAATATTTCATAATTAATAATTAAATAAACATGTCAATGATTTAATTACAAGAAATCGCCATTCAAGCACATATTTTTTACTATATATTTTGGCAGATTAATCCTCATCATCGGGTAAAATAGCCAAGCAAAATAATATGAAGCTAAATTAATATATTCAAACAAATTATTAATTGTTTAATATTTTAATAACTTGTTTTAAAAATTTTAAACTATTTAAATTAGGTTTTGAAATTTTTATTTGTTAAAATAACTTATATTTTAAAAATTTTTAAATAAAAACATTTTTACCTATCCCAATTACCTAATGATGACAGAGAATCTGTTGAAATATATTATAAAGCGTGTGTTTGAATATCGCTTTCTTGGAATATTTCATAAGACAATTAACTATTTTTTTACATGTTTAAAGTACGAAAACCTGGGATTAAAATATGTACTAGGATTGAATGCCCTAGTTAAGATATAATACTATAAGCAATTTACTTAAATTAAATTGTAATAAAGGGAAAAGAATTTAAACAAACATTCGTTTTTCTAAATTTTGATTTCAACATGTTATATGATGGTGGAAAACTCAATATAATTGAAAAATAATTGAAAATTATTACTTCCTAACTAAATAACTCTGGATTTTGTTTTTGTGAATACAAATATAGCCTTTCAAAGCTTGCAAAAAGTTTATAAAATATTTTTAACAAAAACCTTCGAGTGAATATCAGGTGAGAAACCATAGGTTGTCAAAAGATTTGTGAAATTACAATTTATTAAAGAAGATTAAAGATATTTTTTTATCTTCTCATATGACCAAGGATGAATAATGTACCAATGCACAGGGAAGAAATGTCCAAGAAAAAATTAAATATGCCACATTCAAAAAGGATAAAAAAGTTTTTAAATGGCGTTTTCTTTTCATTTGGATCAAACTAAAATTGTTTTGATTAATTGTCTAAATAAATTTTCCAGAAACGCATTTAATCAGTTTGCTGGCTTTTTAATTAGAGCAATAATGAAAATTTTTATTGATTCACATTCTGACTCAAATCGTGTTCTTTGGTATCAAATCAGTGGACTCCCAAAACTATTTGGATTTATTGATACCAAAATTTACAACACAAAATATGACGCTGAGCTTCAAAATTTACGAATAAATTATAAATAGTTTCAGTTCTGCCTCTTGAGTTCCAATAAGGATACAACGGTTATGCAATTCAATGATGAGACGATTCGGTCAGTGAAATAATTTATTTAGTACTTTATTATTTTAAAAAACGCAGATTAGTTAATTTTATAAAATTATTTTTGTAAAGTATTTTTGTGTCGTTGAAATTCCCTTCACGTTTCTTTTTACTCCCAAGTTATACATAGATCTAATAATCGTTTCCTTCATGTCCGCCTCCGGTTTTGCCATGTAGGAAATGATTAAGGAAGCAATTTCCTATTTGAAATTTGTTTTTATAACCCTATTTAAAAAACAATTTAGTTAGTAAATTTTGTAATTAATATAGGCATTTATGTGCCTCTCTCTATTTTTTACATTTTGATGGTCTTGAGATGATAATTTTTAATATAATTTTTGCAATTCTTTAAGGTTAATTTCAAATGCCAACAAGTTAGTAGTCTGAAGGCAAATACTGTCTTTCAACGAAGAAAGTTAAATAGAAAAAAATTAAATTGAATTTGACTTACTTATATTCATTGGACTTTCAGATGTAATATATAAAAATAAAATAATCATTTTAAACAAATTAATAATAAGAAAAGTCTTTGCTGAAAATTGTTTGATTATTTGAAAATTTTAGATTATTATTATAAGGACTTTTTTTGTTTTCACATCTGATTTCTTTATAAGTGACATAATATTTTCTACACAATTTGACTATGAATCAGATTGATTTAAGGTATTCACTTGAAAAAAGGCTGTGCCGAAAATTCGTGAATACCATAAATAATATAATTCATAGTCAAATTTGTAGAAAATATTATTTTAGATTAATAAATGATATTTTTCAAATTTTTGATTTGTTGTCATTATGGTTAATTTTAGATTATTTGTAAATGTAATTTTTATATTTGTTATATTCTGCTGTTATTATTATTAAAATTTATAAACAAATTCATTTTTTAAGAAATGTTGAAAATATTCAAAGATAAAAATATAAATCATTTTAATTTATAAAAATTGGAAGAATAAATTGATTAAACTAATTAAAAAGTAAAAAATTACTACTAAAATTATTTTCTAAAGAATTGAACATTTTGGTTGCCAATAAACGGCGAGTCCTCAATTACAAATAGAAAAGAATATTATAATTAATGAGGTTGTTAACGCGGGTGTTTTTTTTGAAAAATCAAATTTAGCTGATATTTTATTACCTCACTGTTTGATTCCATCCGCGAGGCCGTATTAACTGTGTCCCCAAATAGACAATATCGGGGCATTTTCAATCCGACTACTCCCGCCACAACCATGCCTGTATGTATTCCTGAATTTAGAGAAGAAGTAGACTAGATTTTGTAATTATTATTATTATTATTTTTAATAAAAATAATAATAATAATAATAATAATAATAATAATAATAATAATAATAATAAATTTTTAATAATAAACATTTATCGTAACATAGGAAACAAAATTTGATTTAAAATATGGCGGATTGTGTAATGAAAGCAAAACGTTTGTAAAATTTAGTGTAGAAAATTTGTGTTAAATATAAAAACATATTGATCGATAATTTCAAAAATAAATAAATACTGAGAAAATATAAAATGTTATATTCAATTTATATATAACACTGATTGTCTTGTTGTAATTATACACACATATATAATTGGATACTTATACATGTTTTTGTTATAAATTAATAAATTTTATCATAATTCATTAAAATATTTAAGAAAAACTAAAGTTTTATATAAATTGTTAGAATGTTGTATTAACTTAATGTTGAATTGAAATAATGAACCATCAAAAATTTATTTAAATATTACCAACAAATAATAAATTAATAATTAAATAAATTTGTCAACGATTTAATTAAAAGAAAAAGCCAATAAAACAATCTTCGTAGGATATATTTCCACAGCATAACTGTCACCATCAGGTACACAAAACCAACTCAATATTATGGATTATTTATTTTTATTTAAACAAATTATTTTTTTATTAATTAAATATTCTAATTAAATTAAATATTTTAATTAAATATTTCAATAAAAAATTATTTTAAAAATGTTATAAATATTAAACCTATTAACTTTATTTAAATAAAGCATTGAAATAATGAACCAATTTTAAAAAATTTAATTTTGTAAATTTTAATTTAAAAAATTGCAAATAATATTAAAAAATAAGTTGTTTAAATAAATATAAATAATTCATAATATTGAGTTGGTTTTTGGTGCTTGAAGATGACAGTTCAACTGTCGAAATATATCGTACGAAGAGTGGTTTATTGGCATTTTTCTTTTAAAAAATAAATTATTTATGTTAATTAAGGTAAATTTTTCAAGTAAATTTTTTCTGATAAAATTATATAATAAAATTATATATATATATATATATGAACGTTAGATGGGATTATTTCTCTAGTATTATAGAGTGTATGTCTTTTTTATAAGAAACAGTGTAGTTTAAATGTTTTGTTTATTTCTAATGTCTAAAGTTTGTTTAAAGATATTGAAAATTATAGCAATATTGCTTTGCATTTTTGAAGTTGAAAGAGTGTATAGAGTATATGAATGACAATATTTCGTGAGGTTTAAGTTTTTGTTTCAGTCAAGATTAAAATTCTACATTAATAAAAAATAGCACAAATCAAAATTAGTTCTAACCAACTCGAATTTGTAGACTTCTTGAATGATCTGAAGGATCCATAAGAAAACCTATAGATTTGATCATATCCAATGACATTTCAATTATAAATGGTGCATGATATTGGGTGACAGTTGGGCATCCAGATGCGATCATGTACGCATCACCAATAGTTTCAACCTTTTATAATAATTAATTTTATCATTATTATTATTATTATTATTATTATTATTATTATTATTATTATTATTATTATTATTATTATTATTATTATTATTATTATTATTATTATTATTATTATTATTATTATTATTATTATTATTATTATTATTATTATTATTATTATTATTATTATATTATTATTATTATTATTATTATTATATTATTATTATTATATTATTATTATATTATTATTATTATTATTATTATTATTATTATTATTATTTTTTTTTTTTTTTTTTTTTTTTTTTTTTTTTTTTTTTTTTTTTTTTATTATTATTATTATTATCATTATTATTATTATTATTATTATTATTATTATTATTATTATTATTATTATTATTATTATTATTATTATTATTATTATTATTATTATTATTATTATTATTATTATTATTTATTATTATTATTATTATTATTATTATTATTATTATTATTTCACAGAATACGGTGAAAAAACATATTTATGTTTCAGTGTTCAATAGATTGATGAAGATCTTAGTTGTAGACTTAAATAAATGAAAACATTTAAGTTCTCTACAGGATCACTAGGTAAAGGTCTTAATGCCATCAATTATGTAAATATGAGGCTATTAATTAGACTGGTGGATAAGTTGTATTTATTTAATTTTTTGTACATTTACTTTTAAAGTGTAATAATATTTCAAGCTTTTTGTTTTCAAGATATTTTTTGTAACATTTTAGATCACATAAATACTTTTTTGAGTGTTTCTAGAGTGACAAAGAATAATGAATCAGTCCCAGTATAATGGAGTACATATTTGTCCAGAATACGGAATTACGTGATTTCCAATTCTACCGTTCAGCAGAAAAATAGTGCTGCTCATACGTTTAATGTCCTTATTACAATTGCAAATAAATAAATAATAATATAAAACTATTTATAGGTTATCCCTATCATAACATTTTTATTATTATTTAAATTATCTTTAGTTTCCTTTGAAACCGCATATGGACTAGGACGCCCTTTCGGGAACACAGACGCGTAATTAATTCCGATTTCTTCAAGAATCCGTGAAAATAAATTACCCATTGTTTCCTTAATTGGGCAATTTTCTCCACAAATATTATCAAATAACCTATAGGAAAGGAGCTTAATGACTGACTTAAATGTTCTTATTTGAACGATTTGATGTTTGTAACAATTTGTATTCAGAATGACGTTACCTTGATATAAACAAATGTTTATTGTGGAATTCTCTATGGTTTACCCTCAATGATAGGCCCGACCGACGCAGTACCCGCAAATGTACGAGAATATACAATATTACAATATTACTGACAACTATACATTAAAATTTTATGAAACATCTTCTAAGGATCTGTGAAGAAGGGTAGCATTAGATAAACCTCAAATTGCTTGAGATAATAAAAAGGATGAGATATTATAATAATAAAAAGGTCCGTTAACTGTAATAATTATAATTATGTAAAATTTACTTTTAATTCAGAATAATTTCAAATTAATTTTGTTATTATTTATTGAATTTCTGAAAAACATTGGGAAAAAACAGAAATAATATTATTTATTCAGTTTTAATATATTTAAATAATTGACTCACTTTATAAACTTTGTGTTTTTCAGTGAGCTCATCAAATACTGAATATAATTTATTGAGCATTTCCACTACATCAAATGGATTTATTTTAGAGCATATAGTGGTGAAGCCAACCACATCGCTGAACAATATCGTTACTTCGTCAAAATGCTAGGAAATAAACAATCAAAAGAAACAGAAACTATTGTCATAATAATAATAATAATAATAATAATAATAATAATAATAATAATAATAATAATAATAATAATAATAATAATAATAATAATAATAATAATAATAATAATAATAATAATAATAATTAATAATAATAATAATAATAATAATAATAATAATAATAATAATAATAAATTATAAGATCATTATGTGAAAATTTAAAGCAAAGGCTTATCATATCATTTATTTATATAACATTTTATTTAATAATGTTACTAAACTGGCATTTTTAATATTCTATTTACAATTATTATTTACATATAATGTTTTTGTTTTACTTGATTCTTAAGTCAATTATTATTACTATTATTATTATTATTATTATTATTATTATTATTATTATTATTATTATTATTATTATTATTATTATTATTATTATTATTATTATTATTATTATTATTATTATTATTATTATTATTATTATTATTATTATTATTATTATTATTATTATTATTATTATTATTATTATTATTATTATTATTATTATTATTATTATTATTATTATTATTATTATTATTATTATTATTATTATTATTATTATTATTATTATTATTATTATTATTATTATTATTAAATTATTAAGAGATATCTCAAGATACATTACTTATTAAAAAAAATTCTACTTCACAAGTGTCAACAGCCTCTGATCCGTGTCGTAATCGTTCCGCCACGCTTTTTGGAATCATTTGAAACAAAAGCTCGTCGGTTTTCTTCATTAATTCATCCAGTTTATGTAAACTTTCTTCCAATTTTTTACTTTTTTCACTTTCCTAAAAAAACAAACCTAAACCTTTTTCGATGAAATTTTGATTAGGTATTTTATAGTTTAATTTTATTTTCTATTTTCTGTGGAAATTAATTTCATAAATTATTTTGATAAATGCAATTTAACACATCTTTAAGAAACGTGTCTTTGTGTAAAAATATTTTCTAAACTTCTAGTGGCACGCAGGTTGAGGATCATTGATCTAAATATTATTACAAGTTTTTTTACTTTGCAGGTGAAGTTTAATTTATGTTGCTAGTCTAAATTTGCGGGAATTGAATAAATTCAATTTCATCTGCAAGGAAAAAAAATTGTTATACTATCAATCATCCTCAACTTGTGTGCCACTAGAAGTTTAGAAAATATTTTAAAATACTAAGGTTTATAAAAATCTTTGAAATTTGCAAGATTTATATTTTTTCAACAGCTTTTTATTCACAAAGATTTTGTTCTTTTTTTGTAATGAATATGATGAACATATTAATATAGTAATAGTTGTTAAAATAAATAAATTTTGAATTTTCATAATAATAATTATTATACAAAATTTATTTTGAGAAAGGAAGAAGATAGGTCCAAAAAAAATCGCATTACATACAACATTTATGCTATAATTATTGTTAAATTTTCCCAGGGGTGTTAAAGATTTTGTCTCAAGCTAGTCATAAATATAGCCTTTAAATCATATGAAGCAGCCTTTTTAATCATATGAGCTTTGAAGCATATAATTTGGTGATTTATATATAAATTTTGAAAAATGTATTTTTAACTCCATAAATCACAAATATCATTATCTATAGATTCTTTATCTAAAAAGTTTACTTTCTTTCTTGATGTGTAAATTATGGGGAATGCTTGGTTCAAGACCTTGAAGCCATAAAATTTTGGAATCAGAACTGATTGCATTCTTCAAAACTTTAACGGATCTATATGAACTTAAATTGGTGCTGTTAGAGCTTTTAAATTTTTAAGGGCTCCATTGATATTGAAGTTTAGGCTTTGCAACATTTTTCGCACCAAATTAGTTTTACTCAGAATATGATCTCAACAGAACATAATTGATTGCTAGTTCCAAGGGCCTCTGAATAGTCTCTACTTATTTAATCATCCCAGAAACCGATTCCCCTCTGGCCTTTCAGTAGATGTCTGAAAGTTTTTTTCACTTCCTCTCCTTATTAATATTGGTTTGATGAAGATTATGGTGAAAGAACTGAGAAACGTAAATTCTAATCGAAGTGTTTAGTTTTTTTATATCAATTTTCAAAGGATTAGAACAAGTAAAATGAAGAATTGAATTGTTATTATGTCACAAATCTGGGAAGTTATACTGAATATGAAATTTCAAAATGGTTTTTTTGTACTAGAATTTAATACTTTATTAACTTTCAAATGGGCATCGGTAGGCTTACTAAGGATTATCAAGTCTCTTGCGCATAACATGAATTAAAAACCTCCAAGATGTATATCAAGAAATGAAGTTTTGGATGTCATAAAATTTTTCATCCACTCATGGTTCAATAGGTGACAAACTAATGTAAAGTTTTAGAAGGTGAGCATGTTGGTAGTCCATCGTTGAATGTTGCACCCGAAAAACTCAGATAAGGTTTGTAAAATGAAATTTAACTCTCATTTCGCTTTCTGTAGAAACTTACACGTGTTTTTCTCTATATTCGGAAGTATATTAATTAAGTGAATCTATATTTTACTGGGTGCGCCTAACAAGTAGTGAGGCACACATAGAAATAAATAAATAAACGCAAAAATATTTCTTATTTACAATTTGTAGGTCATGTAAAGTTTATTTCTCAAAATAATTTCCTTTAGCATCAATAGATTCAAGCACACAATTTGCTCTCTGGTTTTAATTTTCATATCAGTCTGGATAATTTTTCTCAGGTCTTCCTTTATTTCCTTTTGATTTTGCAAGGCTTTGCTGTTTTTTCTCATCATAAATTGTAGGTTTACTACTTCAGTAGTAATTTTACCAACGGCAAATTGTTGCTTTTGAATGAAAACTAACTACTATAAACTGCCATCCGCTTTGTGTTGACTTCATCTTCAGCCGTGCCTTTCATAAAGAGAAAACGAATGACACGGCAATATCGCACAATTACTTAATTTGCTAAAATATCTTAATTAATCAATAACTGATGAAAATAAATATCAGTATATTTACACGACTGAATATTTTTTTAAAGCTTTGTTTATTTCATTAATTTAATTCTGTAAGAGTCTCACTACTTATTGGGCCCACCAAATATTTTTATAAAATGTTTCCATGCAATATAATTAGATACAACAGTAAATTTTTAAAAGATTATAGAAAACTTTTTTTTCAAAATATTTGATTTTACTATCATATTTGCATTCATGAAAGTATAATTATGTCTAAGAAAAGAAAATGCTTGCAATACCTAAATAATTTATTCACAATGGACTTTAATTAACTTTTTTGTCTAGTAACATTTTACATTTTTCTTTCATTGTGAATTTTAATAACCCATAAACGTACATTCCATTTATTATACGTATATTCAACTGTATATAGTAACTGTATATAAAGAAATTGTTCAGCTTAGCAGAGTCTACGTTAAAAGATGTGTATTAGAACTGCTAAGCTACTTGTTGTTATCGGTAGGTATTGTAGAGTCCAACATCCTCACCTAGAAAAATCTGTCTCGTGAAAGTTGGGGTAAATGTTATATTAACTATTTAGAGCGTTATTCAAACACAATTACTATTCTAAAAAAGACAATAAAAATAAACAAAAAACACATTTAAAATAAATAATAAATTCAACCAAATGTTATATACAATAACCCTAGTTTTCAATGATATTGGATAAAAGAGTCGGTAGGAAAATTCTCAGAATAGACAACTTGTAGTATTATTATGAGTCATTTATTGGTTTGCACACAAACTTGTATCAAAGACGGCATTGTTTCATAAAACAAAGTGTTATCAGTAGTGAGCTAAAAAAATCAAAAATGGTTTATACAAGTAACTTTAATAATAGACTTTGACTTCTCGTTTCTAATCATAAAGATTAGAAAGTGTCTACGACGGTTTTAGTTCAATAAGGAATTATTCGTTTCAAGATTCAGAATTCTTTCAACTTATTTCAGAATTGGTGGGTTTACCAAATTATTAGACAAAAATTACCTGCTCTAAGGCTAATTTCAATTCGGCAGATTGCTGCTCTCCAGCAAGTACTAAGTCACGGCTAGAGTCATGCATACTCAGATCATTAATAAAAAGTCCAGCTTTGTACATGCTTTCAACATCCCTCATTCTAAATAAGTGAATAAATATAAAAATAAATATATCTTAATAATCTTTTGTTTACAAATATAATGTACCTCAAATTTGAATGAAAGTAGTTTACTATGAGCGTTTTGTGACAAGGTTATTTTTAAGTTTAAGTTGAAGGTCGGCATCATAAAGGCAAGATTGATTTGGAATTATTTTAAGGTTGAAAAGGGTCAACATAACAGGTTGAAGAATCAAAATTAAGATTAACTTAGTCCAATAATCAGTTATGTTTCAAAAGGATTTAAATTTAATGTTATTCAATAATAATAATAATAATAATAATGATAATAATAATAATAATAATAATAATAATAATAATAATAATAATAAAATTAATAATAATAATAATAATAATAATAATAATAATAATAATAATAATAATAATAATAATAATAATAATAATAATAATAATAATAATAATAATAATAATAATAATAATAATAATAATAATAATAATAATAATAATAATATAGCTTTTAAAAACTAAAGGTCGATATCAAAGCGTAAATTTATAGATAAACAACAATAGTTTATTCCAGTATTGTTAGCATTGACGCAATGTTATTTACAATGAGTTGGTTTATTTGAACAACCATTATAAACAATGGAGAAAACAGTGAAACAATTCCCACAATTTTATAATAAAGATTCGTGTTTCAATGGAAAGCATGTAAATGAATCTGAAGGACGAAGCCTGTTTCGATGAATTCAAAAAGTAAAGAAAATAGTTTCAAACTCGAAAAATGAAATGCAAAATTGCTTATTAGATTATCTAGTACATAGTTTACACAAGGTGATGTTGAAAGGATTTCTCATAAATAAATAAAACATATGGTATTAACAATTTATGGAAAATTAATTTGATGAACATGATAGCATTTTCGAAAATTCACAAGGGATGCGAGTATATTTTGACATGTATCGATTTTTACACTAGATTTGCTCGTGTTATATCAGTCAAAAAAGGTCAGTCAAAATGAAAATGTTATTTGCAATAAAAACATTGTTTAAAATAGGAAGTCCCAAGGATTTATAAATTAGATTTGGCCCCAGACAATAAAATTTAAAAATACATTCAGGGAATACATCATTATTGAATATTTTTTCAATTCACAGCATCCCATTTTGAACGATATGATGGATTGCAAATATATTTTGTCATCAAGAAAATTAAATGGGCATAAATGTTTTGCTGTAAATAATTCATAGTTACAATCATTAATTCCATATAGCCTTGGTTCGCAAAGCGCGTATAATTCAATTAAAAATGGTTTGAAAATAAAAATCAATTTAATGTAAAATTTACACGTTCCATTCGGCTTTGTATGAATAAAAATATCTTTTCGGGTAGAAATTACTTCTTGTAAACATAAAATACTATTGCAGTTTTCAAAATTCTGCTTAAGCCGATTGCAGATTAATTATAGATTCCACAATTAAAGTCTGACGTCGTTACTGATCCCGGGTACTCTTTCGCTAGGGAAATCACATTCGGCGAATTAGTTGAAGAACGCTCTTGACATCCGTAACATCTGTGATTTTATCGAACATTATTAATTTTTATTGCTCTTTTGGTTTCAAAAAGGTTAGTAACCCGCGCCCCTGTTTAAAAGTTTATGTTGTAGATTTTCCACCTAAAAATATATCAGAATTTTTCCCAACTTCAAATGGATTGAGAACCAAGGCCATAGATGTTAAAAGCGATTTAGACAAATTGATGTAACATCTATGATAACTTTGAAAATTACGAAAATAATAAAAAATCAAAAAATCAAAAATGTTTGAATATCTAAACTATTTATTTCACCATTCATGAATAATTTCGATAATAAATAGAGGGATGAAGGTTTTTTAAATAACAAAGATTAATACAGCCTGAACTCTGGACATGCATTTCATTAAAGATAGTGACGATAATGAAGTTAGTCATGAATTCTATGGACAGGATCTGCAAGATATTCGCCAAACTTCTGTCTAAATAAATTTTTAATTTCTTCCAAAAATTGAAGAATGAAAAAAATAACAAAAGTTTCATTTGTTAGTGACATAAATAAACAGAAAATAATTTTAATTTTAATTTTTTCTTTTTTTAATTAGTTTTATATTTTACGGAGGTTAATCTTTAGTGTAATTCTTCGACAATTAATCCTGAGAAGCAAAAAAAATGATCAATCTTTATTTAATTATCAATTTTAATTGAAAATAAAGGAGAGAACATGTTAAAGGGCTACGATGTAAAAAATTCAAATTTTATTATTAATGAAAAATTAAATTATATTTTAATTATTAGTTCTGAAAATGTCGTGATAAGAAAGTCTGAAATAGATTTTCAAAGCATAATTATCTTTATTTCAAAGCGGTTAATTAAAATTGTAATTATTGTCCTTTGAATTAAATAATAGACAAGATTCGATATGAAGTTTTGTGATTAATTCAAATTAAGTTATTATTATAAGTGATTGTGTAATTAATTAATGAATAATTAATAAAATAATTAATTGAATAAACGATGCAAAGATAAAAATAATAAAAATGTTATTTAAATTAGATATTTATGATTATCACATCCCAAAAGATGAACTGTAGGAGTTAGTAGCCCACAGTTTCCACACACAAAATTGCAGTAGCCCCCCCCTTACTACCCCCGTGGGATCAATTATGCAATGATGTAATTTAATCTTGATTGCATCATTTCGCAATAATTAATAAAAAATTATTTTTCAAACACTTTTCAAAATTATTTTTTGCGCATTTTTTTTCAAATAATTTATTTGAATTGTTTTCAAAATCTGTCATAATTATTTTCGAATTTTTAGTTTTATCAAGGAATATTTTCATAAAAATCTATGCTTTCGATGAAAAAAGCATAAAATAAAAAATGGCTTGAATCTGTTATCGAAAAAAATGGTTAGATGGAGTTTTTGACTCTTGATTAAAAGTCATGCAATATTTAGTCTCTGTATTTTCTAAAAGCAAATATAGGCTATAGATAAAAATGACTTGAATCGCCTATATATTAAAAAATCTTAAACGGTTACACTATAATCAGGACTATTTGTATCTTATCAATAAAAACACACACAATGTTTAGTCACACGATTTTCTATAGGTAAATATTGTCTCTCGATATAAGAAACTTAAAATAAAAAAATGGCTTGGATAGCCTACCAAAAAAAGCCTAAAATGATCGCACTATAGTCAGAAATATATTTGGCTATTGAGTAAATTAAAGAGTCAAAATTACCATCTGACTATAGTGTGACCATTTTTTATTGGAAGTCGATTCAAGTCATTTTATATTTTAAGTATTTTTATCAAGAGCATATTTTTGTTAATGAAAAAATTATTTGAAAAATTAAAAAATTCGAAAAATAAATTTAAAATCTTTTGAATTAATTCTAAAATTATTCAAAAAAAAGCGCGAAAAATAATTTTGAAACATTTTGAAAAATAGGTTTTAATTAATTATTGCGTAATGACTTAATCAAGATTAAATTACACCATTGCGTAATTATTCCCCCCATAGTGCTTTGGGGGGCTATGTGAGATCGTGTGTGTGGGAACAGTGGGCTACTAACTATCTACTATGAACTAGTTCCTTTAGGTTATTAAACGCCTATAAAATATTCTAGTGACTATTTTATGGATGTTATTTATATTACTAACGCGATTAAATATTCAATATTTATTGTATAGTTAAAATTTTTAATTTTTTAATAAAAGAAAAATAGATTATTTTCTACAATAAATAAGTAATTAATTAAACTTACATAGGAGTACCAAGGAAAACTATCGCATCCCATTCCGGCATATATTTCATTTGTCCTCTCATCTTTAGACTAGGATTATTTCTAGATAAAGTACGCTTTTTCGATGAGTGATTTCCTGAACAAATTTCAAATGTAAAATTACCAAAAAAATATTTCAAACAAAAATAATCAACATTGAGCTGTGTTATTTTCTGAAAATTTATAATTATATTTGACTAGCATGGCTTATCTTCATTAAATTTCTCTTTTTTATAGAAAAAAGCAGTTATCATTTTTTTGATAAACATATTATTAATTCAAACAAAACACAAATAAAATTATCAACTTTTCTTGTCTAATAAAATCAAACAAACGAGAAAAATTTTAATTAGTAGAAGAAATTTATAATTATTATTATTATTATTATTATTATTATTATTATTATTATTATTATTATTATTATTATTATTATTATTATTATTATTATTATTATTATTATTATTATTATAATTATTATTATTATTATTATTATTATTATCATTATCATTATCATTATCATTATCATTATCATTATTATTATCATCATTATTATTACCTTCTCGGAGAATTTTTGATGAGCTAATCTTAGGATCAAGATGAATCAGTTCAAATATATTGTTCGTATGGAGCATTACCTGCAATCAAAAAAGATAAAATAAATTTTTTTAAATTTTTTCATAATTTTCCATTAATTTGATAGTAGTAAAGAAAAACTGTAACATATTTTAGTTTCTATGAATAAATGGGAAACATATTTAGAGCATAAGCTAATTAAAAAATAATAATTTAACATTGTGTAAATTATATAAACAAAACTGAAAAATATATATTTATAACAATTAATTATTATTAATACCGCTACACGATATTAATTGCCTTATACATTACCAAAATAAATGCCTCTCGAGCCGAATTCTTTCTTTAAAGAATGTATTCAAAAGAAAATATTTTGAATTAAATGGTTGCTATAGTTATGCAAGGAATGATAGCCTCCATTTTTATATGTAAAATAAAAACAAAAAAAGTCCTTATAACATATATATATATATATATATATATATATATATATATGTGTGTATGTGTTGTTTTTAATCAAACAAATTTTTAAAAGTAATTAATTATTTGCTTTAAAATTTCAATGATTTCAATTTAAATTCTATAGTTTTTTTCTTTCTAACCTGATTATGACAGTAAATCTGTCAAAATATATCGTATAATTAATGTTCAATTGGCGTGTTTGAAGTTTTCGTTCATTAATATACACTAGTTTAATATATTTATAACTACATAGACACGGAAAATATTTAATTATACTATTGCACCATTGAAACAAACGTTATACAATATATTTCGAAAGTTTTCTTATCTTCATCAGGTACGATAGATAAAACTATAGATATTATAGCTTTAATAATCAATTTTATAAATTATAAAATTTATAAAAAATAATTTATTTTTTATTTAATATATAGTCATCCCGGTAGAAACGTTTATTCACAAACACCAATTAAATGGAAAACGCGTTAAACATTATTCATCCTCTTTTGGTTGCTTTCTTTTAACACTATAACCGTTTTATTTTCATTACTGGTTCGAAATGGCTTTCATTATCAGCAGAACAATTGGTCAGTTCAATCACACAATTAGCGGAAATATCCGTTTTCTTAGATTGTTTTTTATTTTTTATAAATTTTTTATAAATTCTTTATATATTTATAATATGTAATTAATTATTTTGAGCATATTTAGAAAACTCATAAATAAATAAATAAATTATTTAAATAAATTATTTTTAAATTTAGGTTATTTTCAATAAATATAATTAAAACTTTATAATATATGATATTTGCAATAATATCTTTCTTTTTGTATTATATGGCTGACCGTTATATGAAGAGACTTTAATTATCCGTTGCCCGCCTCTCATAAGGTTGCCAATGAGCATTAAAAGGTTTTGTTTAGTTTTTTTAAACATTGTACTGTAATTTATGTTATTATTAAATTTATATTGTTATGTTATACTTATAAAGAAATTTAAAAGGTATTTTCGTGAAAGTGAACCAGAAACGAATAATTCCCTCCCTTTCCGTGGCTATCGATGTGATTCTAGTAAGCAACGTTCGGTAATTATTCCACAGATTAAAGATACAGTTAATAACAAATTACTCAATACGAACCGCATCCCAAGTGAACTCAATTAACGGTCTGGTTAAAAGAAAATATTCTGTTATTAACTGATGAGGTAGGTCTGGAAGAGCATTCAGCATTCCTTTCCCACAATTGATGGCTCTCATCCCCCGATTGAAAACAATATTGAATGGGAAAACCTCGAAGAATACTTCCGATGGAACAGGAAGTAAATCCTCGATTTGAATGAAGTTCTTATTGTTGAAATGCAACCTCATGATGCAATTGGAAACGTTATCCTCACTTGTTTGACTGACGATTTCTATGGACATTTCTGTACTGTAAAACTGTCGGGCGATTTCAGTAATTTGTCCCCGGACATAATGTATATATCCGCTTCTTCTGGTGCGATATTGCAACGTGATTCCGGTTTTGCTTTCATTGACACAGAAAAACGATGGCGGTTTCAATTTAGGATAACTGAATCGAAGGTACTCGTGAAGATTGTCTAATCCATTGAGAAAATCTCTCAGATCTCTTCCTAAAACTCTAAGAATTCCATCGTATCCATATTGAGAGACAAAGTTTATAAAAAAGATCCCATTTAGGAACATAATTTCATCGACAGTCATGTTGAGAAATCTTGAGGCTGATTCAATGATGTTTGGGATTAATGTTTCTCCGTAGACTTCGTGCGTTCCGAATGTGATAACGTCAATATCGGCAGAACGTAGGATGCTGTTCCAATGATCCTCTCCATATTTCGAGCAAATAAACTGTCGAACTCCTTCTAATATCAATCCATACATTGCAAGTAGCATTTAATAATTGCTCACAATTTATTTATAGTTCTATTAGTAAACAAACCAGCCAACTGCAAAGGAGACGAGTCGTTTTCCCATTAAAAACTAAAGGAATTCATTTCCAGAAGTGAACATGTCTCGATCCCATCGACCAATTGAATGTCAATGATCACTTTTCAACTTCCACTACATGATGCTCGACCGATTTGTTTTCCTTTCTCTTATTGTTGAATTTAATTAATTAATTTCTTTTTGATGAAAAAATAAATAATTAAATATTTCTTTTATTGTCTAGACTTGAAATAACTTGTCACGTTTTTGATTTTTGTTTCACTGGTTCTCTCTGGTTCCTTTCTCTAGGAATGATTGATAAATGCCATTATAGATGCCTCGTAGACATTGATTAGTTGTTCAGCGAAATTGATTATTAGCAGAAATTGTCCAATAGCTGGATCAGTATATGATGCGACTGATTTATTGACTTTCTCCTCGACTTTGTGAATCATTCGAGCGAATCATCCGCATGTTTTTCTGACTGGGGAAAATTTATTTAGTGAGAACAAAATCCGTTGAGAAGGGAGAATATCTTACTAGCAACGAAACAGAAAAATATAGAATTTATTCGAAATATTTATTTATATAAAACAGTTAAAGAATGAACTGGGAGGAGTAAGTTAGTTAATTAGTTACTCTTCCTCTCTGAGTATTATTATTATTATTATTATTATTATTATTATTATTATTATTATTATTATTATTATTATTATATTATTATTATTATTATTATTATTATTATTATTATTATTATATTATTATTATTATTATTATTATTATTATTATTATTATTATTATTATTATTATTATTATATTATTATTATTATTATTATTATTATTATATTTATTATTTTTATTATTATTATTATAAATTTAAATAAATGATAAAATAAGCTTTTGGGGGTGAATAATGTAATAAATTAAATGAGAAAATTTTCAATTATAAAATAATCCTTTACAATCTCTGAAATTGAGCCATTTTAATGTTGAAATGCTTTTTGGTTTTCCATTTTTGTTCATTTTCTATCTTTCGCTTCGGCTTAAATTCAATAAAATAAAATTTAAAATCATTAATTAAAAAATTAAATATAAAATTGAAAACCAAAGTATAACATTCAAAATTGAGAAAGTAAAAAAGATAGCCGCTGGACTTGGATTTTTATATATTTGTATTAAGATTTGTTGTCGCTTATAATAAATGTTTCAAAAGTCTTATTATTATTATTTAATTATTTAATTTTTATTTATATTATTATTAATATTTCAACCAATAAATAACTTTCTTGGTATTTTAAATATTTTCCATAGATTTCCGTAATTTTGTGCCAATTTGAGTTAGAACATCTCAGCTACCACTTTCTTCTACCCTTTGGATAAATTTAAATTCTATTATTTGAATAGCAATATTTATCATAATTAAAAAATAAAAATAAAATACTAGTACTGACCACTGAAAATAATTTTCAAAGTCAGAACCAGATTGATCATATGCTTCATGAAGCCCGTTATAATTCTGATCCATTTGGTTTGGTGGTCGAATAGAATATCGAAAACCTTCTTGAACGAATTCATTGTTTGTTCCGTGGTTTCCAAGTTGTATTTTATCGGTTGGTCTTCGAATATCTTCTCGGCATGTTTCACCAACCACTAAATGTTCTTTATGACTTCGTCATTTTTATCATTGGAAATTAATCCATTTGATAAATGTATTATGAATTTAATTGATGTCATTTTATAAACAAAATAGTTGAAATGTTCTTCTATTTATATAAATAACTTTGAGATGTATTATGAATCCGTTCGGTTAAGTTCATACTATTATCCCTACTATAATAATACAATACGTGCTTGTGATAAGCAAGGACATGTGAAATGTAAGAGGATGACAAACAAATAACTTTCTTACGACATAGTACTTGTTATTATACTACCTGTGTGTTAAACTTACATATGAAAAATCTCACATTTTATTAAATTTGCACCTTTAAATTTTGATATTTTCTTTAATTTTGATTATTTTGTCGATAGGATCATAAAATGTTAAAAAACAACCCTGAAAACACCAAATAAATATTTTAAATATAAAAATGAAATTAAAGAAAAAGTAAAAAGTTTTGTAAAAAAAAGAAAATTTTTTAATACAATCTGAATATGGAAACTAATCTGATTTATTTAATTTCTGGATTGATTTAAATTAATTTTGTTGACAAACAAAAGCACATCCGTTTTTTGCCTATTTCCATAATAACTTGAAACATCACAAGTATTTATACACTTATCCCCCGATTTACACGGTACTTTTTTTGCGTGTTTTCGCTTTTAGACGGTTTCAAAAATATTATAATTTTTTTTATTTCACTCTTATCAATACATATTTATAATAATAATATACATATGTATATACATATTTATTTAAAAATAAAAATATAAGCATAAGCAGGGAATTCCCCCATTTAAGTATTCGTGTTTTAACAAGTTATTATTGAAATTATTTTTTCAATTTCTGCGCTATTTACCGTTAGAATTAACTTCAACAATTGTTCGGTAAGGTCTTGAATTAAGTGAAAAATTAGAAAACTATTTTTTAAATCATGATCCAGTTGTTGAGCGAGCTAATCAATTTCAAAGAGAACTTAATCAATGTTTGGCGAAATATCAAGAAATCTATAAAGATTTGACAAAAAATAGCACTCAGTTGTTAATTACAGATTTTGTGACAAAGATCACATCTGAAGAAGTTCCTACACAGTCTATAAATGATTCAGAAATATCCATTTCAAGCGAAGAAAGTGAAATTATTTCATTTCGAAAGAGAAGGCATAACATTGACGATTCTGATATTAAAATTCAGTAACACTTTACTGTGTTTTATAAAAATGTCTTTGTCCCCATTTACACGGAATTCTCATGAACCAATCTACCTTGTAAATTGGGGGATAGGTGAACATTTTAATTGAATTAAACAAAAGTTTTACAAATTTTACAATTTGTGAAAAAGTCAACTAAAATTAGTTTTTGTTACTTTAGAATAATTTAAAAATTGATTTCATAAACAAATTATCATTTTAATTACAATGAATTTTCTAAAATTGGAAAGTTGGAGAGAAATAAATAATATTTATTCGCTAATTTGCAAAAATTTCAATTTAACTGGGATATTTGGAAAGAATTTATTTTATAAATTTGTTGTTTTAATTTATTTTTTTTGCCGTGATGTGTTTTTTTTTCTATTTCTTTGTTTTAACTTTAGAAAATTACTGTTAAAGAAAGAAAACATCGATTTATAATCAAAATGAAGATAAATGAAATTTTAAAGTTATAATTAATTATGTATTAAAACCTCCTCAAAAATTTGAAAATGATGTAAGTTACATTTGTATCACTATTTGTAAGTACAACAAAGTCATGCGTTGCGTTATGACGTGTTTGGTAAACCGTCGCCCAGTGAATAGGCACATAAAGAACAGATGAATTTTTTTAATCATTGTTACCGAATTTTTGAAAAAAATATGAGACTTTAAAATTAGTTCGAGAGTCGACTTCATAAAGTAAACTTTAAATGAAAGGTAACAGATCAGTTGGAGTACGGTTTCTTATTGTTCCTTATGTCTTGTTGGTATTAAAGGTGAGAAAAATGCATTTTTATAAAAATAATTTAATTCAACTTCATAATTACTAAAGTATCTTGTGATCGCTTTTAGAGAGTTTCAAAGAGCCAAGGAAAACTGTGGCCCAGAATTTGGGAATCACAGGTCTTATGAAAGAAAATAGTTTAATAAAGCAAAGATTATATAATAAATAAAACACAGATTCTTAGAAGAGTGATTAGTGACTAAATGAAGTTTCCATTGTTCTTGGTTGATACTAAACATAGAATAAAGAATATTAATTAAAAGTTAATTATCCCGATGAAGAAATAATCACTTGCTTTATATATTATGTTCTAAATCCTTTATAAACCCTTTTGTTGA
The DNA here is from genome assembly GCA_022537955.1 of Schmidtea mediterranea. NCBI lineage: Eukaryota > Metazoa > Platyhelminthes > Tricladida > Dugesiidae > Schmidtea > Schmidtea mediterranea. Next base: position 65,163,316 of record CM039679.1, on the reverse strand, counting down.
TTATGTTTTGATATGACAATTAATTGTTTTAATACTTTCAAATAATTCTATTGTTTTCATAGTACATCAGAATGTAATAAATTTCCTAAAATTTTATTTTGCAAATAACATTAAATATTTTACTTTCAATTATTTTCACATTCGTGACTTTTGGAGAAATCGACAGAAGAGATTTGGCATTCACCAACCGTCAACAATTAAGTACGGTTATGGCATATATTGAGAGATATTTAATAGAACTTTAAATTATATTAAGGAAAAAATGTATAAAATTTAATCATATAAGAACATTAATTAAAGACATATGATATAGAAAAGACAGAAAATATTTTGAGAAAAGTAATTTTATAAAGATATGAATAACATAAAAATTTCCTATAGGCCAGGTTGATAAATAACTCAAAAAGATACAATAAAAATGTCTTTAATGCAAAATTTGACTTCCTTTAATTTTTTTATTATTAATATTAGTTATTCTTTAACGTCATTTGTTTATTGTGTGAAATTGTGTTATCTTATTTCGACCAAGTTCAACATATCCTGTCAATTTCAAACTTTGTATACATATTTAGCTCCAATATTTTCCACTCAAAATAATCTTGAAATTAATCCGCCAATAGAAATCGGTATCGAATATCACTTCAAAACTTTAATATATTCTGTTAGTGAGGTACTCGTAGTGAATGGTATTTCGCCGGGTCAGATCACCTCTCCAAGCGCTCAATATCAAACCCTCAGTAGAGAGCGAATGACTATGAGAAAGGAGTAAATATTATACATGAAAAGAAAGAAGAATAAAAAGACTAGTGAGCAAGAAGAAAGTGAAAAGATTGTACAGAATAATAATGCAAAAAGAATTTTGAGAGTGTATAAGAAATATGAAGATTAGTAGTCAATCAATGAAACTATTATATTGTCAAGTTTATTCATACTAAGGATAAAAATCGATGATAAATACACAGGTTTGCATAAAGTAAACTTCTAATTGAAAATAAAATTTAAAAATATTAATTTTTTATTTTTTATTTTTAAAAATTGTTTTTGATAAACATTCTATTCAGGCTCACGATGATAGTTTTGGGTTATTTCGAATTTAAGGGCATATAGTCACCAGAAACCGTTGTGTAAAGAATATCGAAAGTGACAATACTATTCTCAGTTTTGAGAAATTTAATTTAAATTGTGACTCATATTTTTATGTATTATCATTATTAACCTTGATTAATTTTATTAATTTATTTTGTGCTTTCCATCATTGAGGAAAAGAGTTTTAAGGAGGATCGACGACAGAATTAAAAGATACAAACGGGAATCTCAAGAATTGTTCAAATAACATTAAATAAAATTTGTGATTTTTATACATATTCACATACTTGATGTAGAATGATAGAATGAAAAAAAATTCCAAACTAAAAATTTATTAAATCTAAATTTTGTGATAACTGAATAAAATCTTCGACTAAATAATTTATTGAAAATGCTAGATGAAAATTGAATACCGAGATCAGAAGTGTAAGAATAAGCTTCCAAGGCGAGGTGAATAGGTTGAGAGAAATTCCACAAAATTTAGTGTTAAAGTTTTGAATTTTGATTGGTGAAATACGAATTGACGAAATCTAAAGCTGGGTTAAATAGCGAAGTTGATTCCATTAAGAGCGACGAGTGATGGAGTCGCCACGAGGAGCCTAATAGATTATCTAATATCTACCTATAATAAAATAAGATTTACCAACCTGTCGATTATGCCATTGATATGAATTAAACAGAATTAGACGATAAATCTCGAGAATCTCGAAAATTCCAAATAATTCCGGACAGTGACCTACATAAAAACAAAAAGAAATATTAAATCAATAATTAACTCCTGATAATTAACATCCTTATCATTTCACATAACGTTCCAAATACGATTATCAATTTGAATTAAGTCCGCTTCTAAATCATTTTATTGCAACCAAATCAAACTAAAACGATAGACACAGAAAGATTCCCACAAAACGTAGTCCATTACAACAACGAGGACTTGAAACAGAGCCAGCGAGCTGAGTCGATGAAACGAAAATGCCGTTGGATAGAGGAAACCTGGGCTTGACCAGAACAGGCAAAGAGATTGAATCATCAGAATGAGTTATCAAATACCCAACACACCGAGAAATTAAAGAAGGAAAATTATTAGCTAAAGTTACAAGAGACGATAAGGGCAGAAATCGGGCACCACCCCAACACGTTCTTAAGCTTGAATCTAAGCATCACATGGCACATCTCACACCCCACTCCAGTAGTGGGATACCGGCCCTCTAGCTCAAAGGCCCTCTAGCTCACATACCCCCAACCCCCCCCGACAAAAAATGTTTTCGCGCTAAGTTGAAAAGTACAAATTTTTTTAGAACAAAGACAATGACTCATTCAAGGTCATTGAAACAAAGAGCATGACTCATCAAAAAATTTCCAAGGTCATTTAAACAAAGACCATGACTCATTCAAGGTCATTGAAAAGTAGGTCAAGGTCATTCAAAAGTAGATCAAGGTCATATTATTTTTAAACATTTTTAAATTTTAATTTACTACTTATAAAAATAAGTAGTATATATTTTGTAAATTTATTTTATTATTATTATAATTATTATTAATATTATTATTAATATTATTATTATTATTATTATTATTAATATTATTATTATTATTATTATTATTATTATTATTATTATTATTATTATTATTATTATTATTATTATTATTGTCAAGGTGATTGGATGACTCATGATAATTTTTCAGGGTCATTGAAAAGTAGGTCAAGGTCATTCAAAAGTAGGTCAAGGTCATTCAAAAGTAGGTCAAGGTCATTCAAAAGTAGGTCAAGGTCATATTATTTTTAAACATTTTTAAATTTTAATTTACTACTTATAAAAATAAGTAGTATATAATTTGTAAATTTATTTTATTATTATTAATAATATTTCTATTATTATTAATATTATTATTATTATTATTATTATTATTATTATTATTATTATTATTATTAATATTATTATTATTATTATTATTATTAATATTATTATGTAAATCAATTAGAGCTTTTAGGGAAATTTTATGATAATTTAAGTGATATCTAGTTTTACGATGTATTTATTTTAGTAAAATTTAATCATCTTTGTGAATTTATGGTTTTCTTTTGAATTTTAATGGATTTAGGGTTTGATTATGTTTTAAATGAAATTATTGAAGAAATTAGGGTAAATCTATAATTTTAGACACTTAATTTCTTGAAAATTTATTATATTTGACTTGATTTTAGGATTATTTTAAATAAAAGTTAAATTTAGGATCAAAATGTTTATGAAACATCTATTTAAGATAATTATTTAAGAATTAGAATCAAATTTGACTGATAGATTTAATGATATTTTAATTATAATTTTATGTTCTATTTAAATAGTTGATTAAATCAGTTAATTTTTAAAAATATTTTAGTGAAACCTAAGATTTTAATTGATTTTACAGTGTAAAAAAGGGGGTCAATAATTACTTTCATTTTCAATTTTATTGATTTCATAGATATCAATCACAAAAGTAGTATAATTTAGGGATTTTTAAGACAATGCTCAGTGTGGTTATCAGTATACTTATGAAAATCATTGATATATCTCTATGGGTTGACTGGTAATTTTTATTGAATTTATACTTGATTTACTGATTAATTTTAATTATTTGAGCAACATGATATATATTTTACAATAATTTAATTTATGTCGGAAACATAGACTTTATTCGATTTTAGTCATTTTTGATGAATTTTTTATTTGATAGAATTTTTTGCCAGAATCAAATTGTGGTGATTTTCAACGGAAAATGTTGGGTATCGATAACAATTTTGTAATACTAAAGAAAATTTATTTTTATTGGTAAAATTCAGATTTTTATGATAATTTTAAGTGGGAATTTGATTGGTTGAATACATATAGTAAATATGATCCGAATGATGGATTTTTAAGGATCTTATTCGGTTAAATATAGATTTCTAAAGAAATTTTACCTTGTACTTTTTTACAAAAAATATGTATATTGTTGGTGCAGTGAGGAAAATTGTCATTTCAAGGGAAATTATTGATTTAGAGGAAATTTTATGATATTTTAAGGAAATAATCGATTAAGAACAAGTTTGTTGCCATTTTTAAGGGTATTGAGTTGGTTGAATATCTGTGTTCAAAGGTAAATATTTTCTAAATGGAGAATATAGAGGAGGAATTTATAATATTTTTAGGGGGATTTGTTCAAATAGATATTAATATGTGTGTAAATCTTTTGAGAGAGTGGGAATATTGTCATTTAAAGAGAAATGATTAGTTAAGAAGAAAATTTATGATCTTTTAAGGTGGAAAGGATTGGTCACGAGATGAATTCTATTTTAAAGGGATTTCAAGAAATTTATTCGGTTGAATATCGATATAAGTCGGTGATTTTTTATGAAAATAATGAATATAGCTTGGATTAATGTCATTTAAAGAGAATTGATTGGTTCAGAGTAAATTTTATATTATTTTAGGGGAAAACGATAGGTCAAGAGGGAGAATCTTACTTTTAGGGTGATTTATTCGGTTGGATATCAATGTCAAAAGATGGATACTTAGTGAAATCGATACATTTTCATTGACTTAAGGGTTATCAAAATATAACAATAAGATTTTGGTTAATTTTAATGATATTATTGGAATCTGAATAAAATATACGATACGTGTTCAGTTCTAAGAAATTGTTCGATTCATGCATTCAAGTATTTATTTGATTTTATTATTATATTTGTAATTTATTTAAAAACTAAAATTGATTAGTATTTAAAAAATTTATGTTACCCATTACTTATGTTGTTATTGACAATTTTCTGAATAATTTAAATATTTACGATTATTTCCAGGAATGAAGAGAAATTGTACGATTAAAAACTATGAGCTGTTGATAAAATACATTAATTTTTATTCAACAAGTACCTAGAACAATTACCTAACAATCTTAAAATTTTTGAAAATCTAACAAATTTTTTCAATTATTTTACAACTTAGTTAATTTAATTAACTGATAAGTACTAGTTTCTTTACGATTTGCTACTGTGCTGAAACTTTTTTTTTTTTTAAAAATTCTTATTCAAAGTACTAACAAATTTTATTAAAGATCTATCAAGACTTGTCAAAAATTATAAAACTTTGGTAATTTTAATAAGTATTACTCAATAACTACTATTTTCTTACCAATTTGCTGAAGGTCTTATTTTAAGGTCTCAAATTTAGCCACTTTCTCACAACTTTAATCAAATTCTAATCCCATGATAATCATAAATTACGTGTATTTTCTTAAAAATTGTCCATAGTTTTTCTTATATCGGTAAAACAAACACCTATATTTCAATCAAAAAACACGTGTGTATCATAAATTATTTACATTTTTCTTAACAATCTCAAACTTTACATAAATATTGAACTATTTTTGTCATTTAACATATACACATTATTAGCCATAAAATAAATATTTCATAAATTGTTGAAAAATAACACATATTTTCATTAAAGTTTTTTCCATAAACACTGTAACATATCGATGGTTTAACACACACATTTTAGCCATAATTAGTTTTGATATTTATTTGCACATATTTTCTTAATAAATATAGAATTTTTCTTTAACTTTTTACAAACATTTACAATTGTTCTATCCCTGTATACTATGAACCACAATTGAACAAACTTTTTCTATTCAATATTAATTTTATATACTTTGTTGAAAATTTATATAAAATAATAATGAAAATAATAATAATAAAAACTTGTAATATTAATAATAATAATAAAAATAATAAAAATAATAATAATAAAAATAATAATAATAAAAATAATAATAATAATAATAATAATAAAATAAAAATTAAAAAACATTAAAACACTACTTATAAGATAATAATAATAATAATAATAATAATAATAATAATAATAATAATAATACTAATAGAATAAAAATTAAAGAACATTAAAACACTACTTATAAAAAATAAGTAGTAAATTAAAATTAAAAATTTTTAAAAATACTATGACATTGACAGTAGTGGGATACCGGCCCTCTAACTCAGAAACCATCTAGTTCACATACCCCCCCCCGGCAAAAATTTTTTTTTGCGCTAAGTTTAAAAGTACAAATTTTTAGAACAAAGACAATGACTCATTCAAGGTCATTGAAACAAAGACCATGACTCATTCAAGGTCATTGGATGACTCACCAAAATTTTAAAACAAAGACCATGACTCATTCAAGGTCATTCAAGGTCATTCGATGACTCATCATTTCCCAAAAATTTTTCTACGTTTAAAAGTACATCTATTTTCAAGGTCATCCAAGGTCAAGGTCATTCAAGGTCATTCGATGACTCATCATTTTTTCAAAATTTTTTCTATGTTTAAAAGTACATCTATTTTCAAGGTCATTCAAGGTCAAGGTCATATTATTTTTAATCATTTTTAAATTTAAATTTACTACTTATAAAAATAAGTAGTATATATTTGTAAATTATTTTATTATTATTATTATTATTATTATTAGTATTATTATTATTATTATTATTATTATTATTAGTATTATTATTATTTTCAAGGTCATTCAAAGTCAAGGTCATTCAAGGTCAAGGTCATTCAAGGTCAAGGTCATTCAAGGTCAAGGTCATTCAAGGTCAAGGTCATTCAAGGTCAAGGTCATCCAAGGTCAAGGTCAAGGTCATTCAAGGTCAAGGTCATGGAATTTTTAAACATTTTAAAATTTAAACTTACTACTTATAAAAATAAGTAGCATATATTTGTAAATTATTTTATTATTATTATTATTATTATTATTAATATTATTATTATTATTATTATTATTAGTATTATTAGTATTATTATTATTATTATTATTTTCAAGGTCATTCAAGGTCAAGGTCATGTTATTTTTAATCATTTTTAAATTTAAATTTACTACTTATAAAAAATAAGTAGTATATATTTGTAAATTATTTATTTTTATTATTATTAATATTATATATTGAAAACCGAGACATATACAACAAATTTATTATAAAGAGACAATTCTACTATAGTAGTATTGTCTAAGAGCTTTATTCAAAGCCCATTCCACATACTTCCGATATCGGGCGGCGCAGCAATGACATCCATCACCACAAGGGTATTCGGGTTCCATATCTTTGGACAAATTGTTTTGTTCGATATCCCATAGGAACTCATCTATTACAGTAAATATCCATATTGATGTATGATTGAATATCAAGTCTGGAATTATTGATGCAGGCTTATCCATGATTCCATGTATTTCTGGATAATAGAATTCCAGACGTTCTTTAATAACTTTAAAATAATCATCTAAAAGCAAGTAATAATAATAATATTAATAATAAATTACCGTAATGTTTAATTTCATTCATAGCTTGAACTGCGCTCGGTACAACCATTTTAATGATAAAAAAATGAAATAACAATTACTTTTATACTAATTTAGACACACACACACAAATCTTTAGCTATAAACAATAAATATTAATTTATATAGATTTGAAAATGATTAAAGAAATTTTAATAATATTATTAGTTTTTAATATGGCCAACTCAATTGTTGTAACCGTTCAAGGTAAAAATTCAACAAGATGTGTATTTCCAGATACCGCTGTATTGATGGATATTTTGTATATGATAGATAGGCCTAGATATTTGAAAAATCCAGTCAAAAGATTATCTGAAAGAATGAGTAATTTAGAATTCCGATTTGAACATACATATGAGACTTTAAAAAGAGCTAAAAACGAATTATATGATGATATTATATATTTAAATAAGACCATTGGTATTATCAAAAATGAATTAAGAAAATCAGTATTAGAATTGAAAGAAAATCGTAAACTTAATGAAAAAATGATGAATCAAGTTCAATATAGTATAAAATTTTATTCTAATAAAACAACTGATCAGTTCAATCGTATAATGAAATTACAACAACCAGTTAACAGTGGTGGCAACAACTTGAAAGAAGTCAACAGTGCCAACAAATCATCATTGCCATTTCCATTATATATTTTTACATATTTTCTTAGTATTACATGATTCTGATTGGTCGAATATAGTATAAATAAGCTTACACTTTCATATATTTTTATAAAATGCCAGAAACTAAATTTTTTATAACTTTGTTGAATGAGCTGGTCTCTAATAATAGAGAAGAAGATGTTATCATTAAAAACATGAAATTTATGGTAAACCGTACCGAGAAAATCGTTGAAGACATCGCATTCGATTATGAAAAAATTCTCAATTTGCCACCATTGGAGAGAAAGAAGGCATTCCAATCAATATTTAGTTACATGTTTGATGAAAATAATAAATGGATGCGAATAATAGTAGGATTAATGTACATGAAACGCATGATATTAAAATCTGGATCCGACTATGAAAATTATTTCCAATGGTCTATAGAGGTATATTACTTTATATTCTTATTAATTTATTATTATTTAGGTGATAGAAACAAAAATTGATCCGTGGATAGAATCAAACGGTGGATGGACAGCTATTATTCAAGTTGCCGCAGAAGCCAAACGCTCTGATATTTATATCGAGAATTGCAAATTTTTATTAAAACTATTCACTGGAGTATCTGTTTTATATTTATGTAACAAGGTTTATCATAGATTTTAATAAATATTTCTTTGTTATTTTTATTAATAAAAACTATATTTTAAAGATTTATTGATTATTACATGTACATTGTTCATCACCACAAGATTCTATCATAATATTTTCTATAACATGATCAATACAATTCTTAAATTCGGTAGGCTCATCTTTTTCGGTAGCTTCTTCAACATTAATAATTTCTTCAGAATCATTAATAATTTCAGTATCTCCATCATTAACAATTTCATCACTCTGACATTCAGATTCACAATCCGATTCTTTACTCAATGCTTCAACTAGAGTCAACATATCTCTAATTTTTACACCGGTTATTTCTTCAAGTTTATCAAACAAAAAGTTTATTAAATATTCTAAACCAAAATTAATTAATTATTTATATTTTATATTTAACCTTTTTCAGACATCATTTTAACACTATTTTAAAACTAATTATAATTTTGTTTATAGAATAACAAAGAAACATTAATACATTTATTAAACACTAAACACTAAAATAACTGTGAAAGTCTAGCAGTAACAATTTTCCAGATTGGAGAAAGCACATCGTTTTGATCTGCTTTATATCCTTGGATTGTTATTGTTATATACCAGTTTTCCTGTTCTTTGAATCCAATTTCTGTAAATGCATCATAATATCTGGTATATTGACTCGTGAAGAACGCATTTTCATTACATTTTAAATTGGAATTGATCTTTTTGAACGTATTATCTATATCCTTGATATCTAACATTGAGAAAGTGCCAGCGAGAGATTGAAATTGAGTCTTATTGAGTTTGACCGGATTTGCCAATTGCATATTAATAGGCTCCTTTAAAAAATACATTTTATAATTGTGGAACATCTGAACTGGTTGGACGCTTATTTTCTTGGTCATGTTTGATTTATGATCTCTATAAGGTGGTGACGCACTTTTATACCCTTGACAGAAACTGATTAACCAATCAGAATCATGCATGATAAGTGCATGATAATTGCATGTTAAGCGCGTGACTATATGTAAATTAACCCGTTGAGTTTTATGATTTTACACATATCATCTATATAAAATTTATTATTATTTTTATTATTATTACTATTATTATTACTATTATTATTACTATTACTATTATTATTACTATACTAATAAAATTACTATTATTACTATTATTATTACTATTACTATTATTATTACTATACTAATAAAATTACTATTATTACTATTATTATTATTATTACCAAAACTAACAAAAAATAAAACTATTACTATTATTAATATTATTACCAAAACAATAAAAATAAAACTATTATTACCAACACTAACAAAACAAAACAAAAATAAAATACAGAAACATTTATTACCAACAATAAAACTACCAAAACAATCAAAATAAAATACATTTATTTTCGAAAAAGTTGGTATTTCGAAGAATTTCTAACTGATTTTGCCAGGCACCATTCCACATAGCGCTGGTATCGAAAATCGCAGCAGCTACACCCCAAAATGCAGGGGTATTCGGGTTCCATCTCCTTTGGTCTTCTGTCAAGCTTAATATCCCATAGAGCTTGATCAATTATGTTAAAAATCCATATGTTGGTGGTTGTATAGACCAAATCTGGAATTACTGATTCAGGCTGGTCTTTGACTATTGCTATGAGTTGAGGATAGAAGAAGAATAACCTTTCCAGTAATACGGCCTGATATTTATCTGGAAACAAAGATATTAATATTAATAAATAATAAATAATAAATTTACCATAATTTTCGATCTCTTTTTTGCTTAATTTTGTGCTTGAAGTATTTTCCATTTTAAAAATGAAATAAAATGAATAAGCAATTTGTTTTAATCAATCATTAGCCAATCAGATATCGACCAATCCGGTGATTTCATTTTGTATGTCACAAACAATATTTTTGTACTCTAGATTTCGCACCCCTAATATGACTATTTTGCCACTAGCAAACACGTTAACACACATTGGGTTGTATTTTAAAAGCATCAGTGCAGGAAATAATTCTGGTTCGAACATACAAAGACATTTTGTTGACATGTTGTATAGATTGATAGATTGTCCTATATCCATGGTAACTGTAATTGACTGTATTTTAAGATCCTTTATTCTATATTGTAATTTATTGACATCTAAAGGTTTCTTACATCCCATGATTCTGCATTTGCCGGATTTGAAAAATATTATAGGGTATTTTCCACTCCTATCTACAATTTGCTGGGGTTTACCATTTGGAAACGTCATTTTTGATACATCGAAAGTTCCTTTATAATTTATATTTGATAACATAATTAAACAATAAAGAAATATTAAGCTATATATATGAGTTTTTAGGAAGAGTTCATTAAATCATATAATATAAACAAAAACCTATAATTATACAAATTAATAATGGAATTAAGAAATGATGCTGTATATCAAATCGTCGGCCCAAGTGGTAGTGGTAAAACTATGTTTGTGTGTAAATTACTGAAATCTAATTTATTTCAAACCAAATTCAACAAGATTTATTGCATAAGGGTGCAGATGAAGAACATGGATTAACTCAGGATAATTTCTGTAAATTGAAAAACATGAAAATAGTAAAGGGTTTCGATAAAAACTGGTCAAGTCGTTTAAGGAAAGGTGATGTCATCATTACTGATGATTTGTATCAGGAAGCTAATAAAGAAAAGGATTTTAATAATTTATTCACAAAAATCAGTAGACATGTTGGTGTTACTGTGATCTTTATTACTCAAAATCTATTTCATCAGGGTGGCGCCCATCGAACAAGGAATTTAAATGTTCAATGTTTAGTTATTTTCAAGAATCCTAGAGATGCAACAGTTATTGATTTTCTTGCTCGACAGGCATACCCTAATAATCGTAATTTTCTCATCAGTGCATTTCAAGATGCTACAAAATCACCACATGGATATATATTTCTTGATTTCACACAACAATGCAATGACGATTTACGGGTAAAAACCGATATTTTCAATAAAGAAGGTGCCATGGTATATAAACAAAGCTGAAAACTTTAACATGTAAAAATGTTTATGAAATCCAGGCTTAAAAATACCCGAAAACTTAGACAGAGTATTAAAAAGACTATAAATAAAGTTCCACCAAAACCAGTTATACACCATCTAAAAAGCTAATAACCGAGAATTACCCTGCAATGAATCTAATTTCGAAAAACATTATTAAAAAGAGTAAGAAAACAGATAAAATTGTAAAAAATCATAGGAGTTTCCCATATTTTAATGCATTGTTAAAGGCTTCGAATATGAAAAGAATGTCTATTTTACAATCATTTCCAACTTTTGTTGTCGATGATTTACTCAAAATTCTATTAAAAGTAGTCAGAGGTAAAATTAAAATCAGTAATTCTAAAAAACTAGTACTGAATAAACATCGTAAGCCTTTGTTATCACTAGTAAATAATAAAAATCGTAAGCAAATGAGAAAAATCATATATAAACAACAAGGTGGTTTTATTGGAGCAATGTTACCATTAGCATTATCATTATTATCACAATAAACGATGGGGCAATCATTACCTAATGTTAAATTAAAATTTAAATCATCTTGTTGTAATGGAGAAGATTTGGACGAACCCAGAAGACGAAGCAGGTTTCGGTGGAGTGGCAAAGTTAAAGAAAAGAGTCCCAAAGTCGAAAAAGGAAACGCAAAAGTGGTTGTCAGATCAGCTTGCGTACAGTTTAAACAAACCAATGCGGAAAAGATTTCCAACGAGAGCTTATAAGACATTCGGTATTAATGATTTATGGCAAATGGATTTGATGGAGATGATACCGTATTCGAAAATTAACAAGGGTTATAAATATATTTTAACGTGTATTGATGTTTTCAGTCGTTTTGCTCGCGGTGTACCAACAAAGACAAAATCTGCAGAGGAAATATCTAAAGCAATTAACTCAATGTTTAAAAATGGGCATCCAGATAATTTGCAAACCGATTTAGGTATTATTATTATTATTACTATTATTATTATTATTATTATAGGCAAGGAATTTTACAATAGTAAAGTTAAGCAAATCCTGGATCGTCTCAAAATAAATCATTATTCTGTACATTCTCAATACAAAGCCGCTCATGTTGAAAGATTTAACCGGACATTGAGGGATAGATTGAAGAAATATTTCGTGCATCAAGGTAATAAAATATGGATAAATGTATTACCGAAAATACTTGTTAGTTATAATAATTCATCACATCGAGGTCTGAATGGCTTGAGACCCGTAGATATCAGCTCGAAAACATTAGCTAAATCAGTACGATCTAAAACAGTTGCTATTACAAAACCAAAATATAAAGTTGGTGATCACGTTAGAATTAGTAAAATATCTGTTTCACCTTTCATCAAAAATTTCGATAGTAATTGGAGTGATGAGGTATTTCAAATTACTAAAATTAATACTAAACAGAGTCCTGTAATGTATGTTATTAAAGATAGTGATAACAATTTAATACAAGGTAAATTCTATGAACAGGAATTACAAGTTATTTCCAAACCTACAGTGTTCAGAATTCAGAAAATATTGAAAACTAAAATGGTGGGTAAGGATAAACAATACTATGTCAAATGGCATGGATATCAAAAACCCTCATGGATATCATCAAAAGACCTAGTAAAATGAGTTTCTATACAATTTTACCGAGTAATAGTTGTCCACTAATTCATCCGGAAAATCAAGCAAGTAAATTTATGGTTGATCTTCAAAATCCCATTTATTTACATGGAAATTGGGAAGTTGCTTTGCAAGACTTTACATTTGTGTACAATACATTCCCATTTTATAGTCATTGTAAAATCGGATTCAAGAAACGTGTTCCCAAAACCTGTAGTGGTATTTTTACAATCAATAATTTTGAACGATATTGTCATATTCCAAATCAAATTTTAGATGAAAATAGTGGCATGTTTTTCAAAGATGGATTGAATGTTAGTTGTGATTTTAGCCCATTTACAATAAAGTTTGAAAGTATTGAGGATGCCAAGCGAATGGGTTGTGATAAGCTTAGCATTGTTGTTCCTGGAACTGAATACCTAATACGATTCAAAACATTTGATGAGAAAAGTGTAACGATCGAGAACATCAAAATATCTGTATCATATATTAATGAGGTGGAAGATACATTTACATTTACTAATGAATTATATATTGAAACACTTGAAGAATTACATAAATATATTTCATTAAATTGTTTACACATATTTAAAACTATTGAATTTCTTAAAGATGGAATATGCAAATTCAGTCTGAATAATAACATTTGTGAAGTTACATTTGATAAGAATTTGGCTAATACATTGGGATTAGATAAGCAAACTTATAGGGCAAGTGCTTTTGGTGTACGCAAACCAAAAATAATAAAACTTCATAGGCAAATGTTCATATATACTAACATCATCGATCCTATAATTGTTGGTGATTCTCTGGTTCCTCTTTTGAAATCTGTTTGGGTTGATAAACATGACCAGGATGAAGTTGTCAATATAAATATCGATAATCCTATGTACTTACCGGTATCAACATCATGTATAAACAATATAGAAATAAATATTCGTGATGATAGTGGTAAATTTATTGAATTTAGTAAAGATACAAAAACTCATTTGACATTACATTTTCGTAAATTAGATGGCCAATAACGATATTATTAGTATGTATAGTGGTAGCCAAAGTGGTGGCGAATTACCATATTTTATTGGTAAACAGTATGGATCAGGTTGGTTGAGAACAATTGGTAGATTTGCACTTCCTATTCTTAAACGAATTGGTAGTTTTGGCATGAAAACTGCTAAAGATGTGATAATGAATGAGCAGAAAATATTACCATCGCTGAAATCAAATGCATTATCCGAGTTAGGGAAAGTTCTACCTAGTGTTGCAGGTATGTTTCAAAAACCCAAAGCACTGGCTCAAAAACGTAAAAGACATCATAAACATATAAACAAACGAATGAAAGGACATGGAACTATATTTCAAAAATGATTTGCGGTAAATCTGAATTGTGTTTATTTGATAGACCATCTCCCCAAGCAGTAATTGAAATGGGGGCCTTTGAAGATGTATTCCCGATGAATTCTATTATGGATAGTAGAACTGATATTGAATTTTATATTAATGGTTCCCAAACTGAATATCTAGATTTGAACGATACATTGTTAACTGTTCAGATCAAAGTTGTAGATAAAGATAGAAATCCATTGGGTGAACCTAGTGATGTAATACCAAACAATTTCTTGTTTCATACACTTTTTAAAGATGCAGTTCTCGGATTTAATAATATCAAGATTGAGGGTGGTAACAGTACATATATTCACAAAGCTCTAATAGAAACTATTATAAATTACAATAGCGATACTAAAAATACATGTTTAACTCCTATGGGTTATGGTAGTGATGACGATAGGAAAAAGTGGATTAAAGCGAAATTATTTACCATGTGCTCATCATTACAACTCGATTTTATGGATCAACCGAAATATTTACTCCCAGGTGTTAATGTACACATTAGATTGAAAAGATCTGATTCGGCATTATCACTAACAAGTGCCACCACAACACCAATTCTTCAATTAGTTGATGCAAAATTATTGGTGAGAAGAGTTCGGGTTGAACCCTCTGTATTAGCCGGTCATCAATTGGGGCTTAATTCTAAGCATGCAATATATCCATTGAAAACAAAGGAAATTGTTCAATTTGCAATTGCTAAGGGATCAGCTTCTTTCTATAAGGAACAAATATTTGGAGATAGAAGAATGCCCAACTTTATATTGGTAACATTTCAAAGTGAATCTCAATATAATGGATCATACTTAACATCGAGCTCAATTTTCAAAAACTTTGGTGTAACATCGCTAACTTTATCGAAAAATAGTGATTATAGAGAAACATATACTCAAGATTTCGAAAATGATAATTATTGTGCTACATATATGCAGAGTATAGTTAGAAATATGGGTTATTTGGATAAAAACCTTAATTGTGGTATAGCTCTTGAAGATTTTAAAAACAAATATCCATTCTTCACATTTGTTTTGGCACCCGATTTCGATTTAAATCAGAGTCAATTACCTCAAAATGGAAATTTACGATTAGATATAAAGTTTGCTAAAGCTACAACTGAACCGGTACATGTTGTAATATATGGAGTATTTGAAAATGAGGTTCAAATAACTGCAAACAGAACAGTGTTGGTTTGAACAGAGTTCAAACATTGTTGGTTTGAACGAACATTGTTGGTTTGAATGGTATAAATGTATAGATAATTTATGATAATTTGTCATGGAGTAAGTTTTTAAATGTATTATTAATATTATTGATGTAGTTCTGTTCAGGTCTATCGAATTGGAAAACAAATACTAGGACATGAATTTTTAGGAGTTTTTCCTCTTGATAAAATTCCATATTTACGTAATAATCAAGCCATAATCGTCAATACTCAATCGTCTCATCTCGGTGGAGAACATTGGTTAGCAATATATATGAAACCTAGCAAGATATTAGTATTTGATCCTATGGGTTTCTATTATCCGGCTTTAATGGTTTCGAAACTTCAAACAATGGGTAAACCTATTGTCTATAATAAAACTATGTATCAAAAACCATGGACCTTAACATGTGGTCAACATTGTTTAGCTTGGTTATTATCCAAGAGATTTGATGATTAATAAATGTATTAATGTTTATTGTTATGTTTTAATTATTAATATTTTTTATTTATTATTATTTTTATTATTATTATTATTTTTATTATTATTAATATTATTATTATTATGTGTTTAATTAAAGCTAATGCATCATCACAAAGACAGTGCATGTTAAGTGCGTGATCACAAAGACAGTGCATGATAAGTGCGTGATCATCACATGATAAGTGCATGCATACACAAATTTGAATAAAGAAAACACATGCAAACTCAATGTATGTGATTTACAAAGAACACATGCCTACACACTCAAAACAGAATAAAGAAAACACATACAAACAAAAGTATGTATGTGATTTACAAAGAACACATGCCTACACACTCAAAACAGAATAAAGAAAACACATACAAACAAAAGTATGTATGTGATTTACAAAGAACACATGCCTACACACTCAAAACAGAATAAAGAAAACACATACAAACAAAAGTATGTATGTGATTTACAAAGAACACATGCCTACACAGAATAGGCTGCATGCGTAAAAATCTCTCACCTATATGTGTGTATTGCTAAAATGTGATTGGCTAAATCCTGAAAATATTATTCTCTTTATAAACATTGACAAATGTAGAATTTGTCACAATTATTTCAAATTTTACTCGCGGGATTTCAAAAAATTTAAAATGGAAAACGATAGTATTTTAAGAAAATTATTGGCGGAGGGAAACGGTAAGTTTTTATTTTATTATTTCTTTTATTTATTTATTATTAAGGTACATTTAATTGGTATGATGTCACCGAAAAAGATAACGAAGTTATTATAATCGAGGATAGCGGTAAATTTATTTATTAAATTATTAATTTATTATTATTATTGTTTTAGAAGTTATTGTAACACCGACGGAAATCATTGTTATCAGTGATAGCGAAGACGAAATCAATCATGGTAAATTTTTATTTTATTTTATTATTATTAAAGCCATTTTAGTAGATTTGGATGGAGATGAAAATGCTGATGCCCCGTTTCTGGGAAGATATGGATACCCACAATTATGCCCCCGTTTCTGGGGAAGACCACAATTATGGCCCCGTTTCTATGGATGCTGACGTTTCTGGGGAAAACGAGATTTCATATAAAAAATGTAGGATTTTTATTATTTTTAAATATTTTTAATATATTTTAATGAACATTATTATTTTTAAATATGTTAAGGAGCATTATTATTTTAAAATTTATCATTATTTATAAGAGTATTTTAATGAGTATAAGTTAATAATATGTAAAGTATTATAATACTTTAAATATTATTAATTTATAATAGAAATATATGATTTGAAATATGAATAGAAATATATGATTTGAAATATGATTAATATTATTTGATTTGTAATCAGAATATCAATTTATAATAGAAATATATTATTTGAAATATGATTTGAAATAGAAATATATGATTTGAAATATGATTAATATTATTTGATTTATAATCAGAATATCAATTTATATTAGAAATATATTATTTGAAATAGAAATATATGATTTGAAATAGAAATATATGATTTGAAATAGAAATATATTATTTGATTTGTAATCAGAATATCAATTTATAATAGAAATATATTATTTGAAATATTATTTGAAATAGAAATATATGATTTGTAATCAGAATATCAATTTATAATAGAAATATATTATTTGAAATATTATTTGAAATAGAAATATATGATTTGTAATCAGAATATCAATTTATAATAGAAATATATTAGTTGAAATATGAATAGAAATATATGATTTGAAATATGATTAATATTATTTGATTTGTAATCAGAATATCAATTTATAATAGAAATATATTATTTGAAATATGATTTGAAATAGAAATATATGATTTGAAATATGATTAATATTATTTGATTTGTAATCGGAATATCAATTTATAATAGAAATATATTATTTGAAATATGATTTGAAATAAAAATATATGATTTGTAATCAGAATATTATTTTATATAAATATTTGATTGTAATCAGAATATTATTTATAATAGAAATATGTGATGTATTTCATAATAGAAATTTATGATTTATAATACGAATATTAATTTATAATAGAAATAAGTGATTTGAAATAGAAATATATTATTGAAATAGAAATATATGATTTGAAATACGAATATTAATTTTATAAATATTTACATAATTATCATCATTTATATATTATATTTGATTCATATATGATTTGAATAATAATAATCATTTGATAATAATTACATATTTATCAGGTCGTTTGTATAAAACTATTGCCAATCTGGAATTGGTCATAACTCGAAATGCCATACGACTATGGAAAGTTACTATGGTCATAGATTCTATGGCATCGACTTTTTATTTGCCCTAAATGCGATACAGCCAAGACATTGAATATCTAGAGTTTTATAAGAAACACTCTAGCCATTTAAATCAATTTAAAATTAATAAAAAGGCATTATTTCAAATGATTAATGCGAAAAATGCTAGTAATAATAACACAAACAATACAAAGATCACTAAAAACAATAATACAACTGTTACTAAAAAATTAAAAAGACCTGCTGATAAAATCGTGCCGTGTATCCCTGCTAAAATTAAAAAAATAGAAATCATCATTAGTGATGACGAAACTGAATATAATCAAATAGGGGTTCTGTAAATATTGAAATAAACGATGAACCTGAAATAGAGATTGACTTAAGAGGTTCCCGTAAAAATATTCGATTTGATTTAGAAAATCAAAATCTTGTTCAAATCGCCCTAACTGATAAACTTGTAAATAAATTACAACTCGAAATAAAGAAAATGGGATCTGTAAAAGTTCAGTTTACAGCTCTCATTCAATTTGAAAAAGATGGGGAAATAAAAGATAATTTCTTTTCGAATAGCGCATGTGTCTTTTCCGATAGTTTTCTTGTTGATGGTGTGAGTCGGTTAAATGAGAAAATCGAAAAATTCACATATTTAGGAAGTGGGTGGCACGTAGTTAAGATTCGCGAAATCGATTTTATTTTAACCACGTATCATCCTGTAAGTCGATTAGCCGGGCATAGTTTTATCCCTACGCCTGAATCTCTAGTAGGTAAAAAGGCTATCGTAAACGTTAAAAACACAGATCATTCGTGTTTTATATATAGTGTCTTATCGATTTTAAAGCGTGATATAGTTTTAAAGAATAGGGAGCGTGTTTCTTCTTACACTACTTTTATGGATGAATTGAATTATGATTCAATTACAGATTGTCCAATGAGACTCTGTAACATACCCAAATTTGAGAGAAATAATAGCGATTTAAATTTAGCCAACAATTTCTTTGAATATAACAACACCCCTTCTAAACAATTGAATGACATTGATTATGTACCTCATCATCCTCACCTTGCCTTAATTCATCGAACAAAGGTTATCGGTGGTAACCCGATTAATCTTTTATTATTACAAGACGGTGATAATTTTCATTATACCGCAATTTTTAATTTAAATAGACTGTTGAATTGTCATTCGAGTAGTGAATGTAACACCAGAATTCGCGTAAAATGGTGTCCCCATTGTTTAAACGGTTTTTATTATGATAAAACCTTTAAGGCCCATGTTGATTTGTGCGCTAAAAATCAAATAGGAACAACCCTATACACGCTCCCTGAAAATAAAACTTAATATTTAAAATTATTCTAAAATGATTACCCCACCATTCGTAATTTATGCGGACTTTGAGGCTGTTTTGCCTAAAGATGTAAAACATCATCAAATACACATGCCGATATCAGCAGGCTTATTATTAATAATAATTTAACAAATACTACACAATATTTCAGTTTTATAGGCTTGGAATGTGTATTGGAATTTTTAAAGAAGGTAGAGGAAATTGCTGTCACAATTGTCCTACCATATTATGAAAATCATGGTAAAAAACCTATGAATAATCCTTACTTCTAATGAGGACAGCAGTTCATCGCATGTAGAACTTGCTATCTTTGTAAAAAACTTATTAGAAATAAGGTTAAGGACCATGATCATTTTACAGGTCAGTATCTTGGTGCTGCCTGTCGTAACTGTAATATAAATAGGAAAATAAGCAAACAGTTCCTATCGTCTTTCATAATTTGAGAGGATATGACCTTCATCATATTTTAAAGTATGGATTGAATGAATTTCCGTCTTGGAAATTAAATATCATTCCTACAACAACTGAGAAATTCATATCTTTGATTGTAAATATTAAGAAATTAGCTGTTAGATTTATAGATAGTATGCAATTTGTAAATTGCTCTTTAGCCAAGGCTGTAAAAACTCTTACTGATCTACCTCTAACTTGTTTCTGGTTTGATGGTCTTATTGTTAAGGCAAAGGTATCTTTCCTTATGATTTTGCAGTATCACTAGAGTCCTTGAATCGACCTTACGAACTACCTCCAAAATGGGATTCTGTATCTGATGATGAATATGCTACCGCCAACTAATTTGGACACAGCAAAATTGCACTACAATGTTAGACTATATGTTAACTTACCTAAAATTAGACGTATTCCTCCTTGCAGACTATTTCAGCAATTTCGCGCAAAGGCTATTGCTTACAATGGTTTAGAACCTCTGAATTTTTATGGAATTCCTGGAATGTCATGGGCGTCCGCTCTCATGACATTAAAGGAACCCATAGAACTTTTGCAGGACATGGAAATGTTTAATTCTATGAGGGTGGAATAACGGGGTGGTTTAACATTTGTTAACAAAATCATGTTGCAAGTCTGAGATACAGAAACTCCTTGTATTATCGACATTAATAAATTTATATGGTTGGGCACTTAGCCAAAACCTTCCGTATGGTGATTGTTTGGTGTGCATGATAATCTGAGATGTGCTGAGTGAATGGGTGAATGCGAATATTGAATTCCTTCCGTAATGGTTATACAATGGAAAGTTGACATCAATATCCCTGATCGTGTTGCATCAGATTTGAATGACTTTCCGCCGTGCTCCGAAAAAATGTGCCCGCCCAATTCAAAAGTTGAGAAAGTTATGCTCACTGCATTACCAGTAGAAGACCATGTTCTCACTGGAGACTTCTCAAGCTGTATAAGAATTGGGTGCAGATGTTGATGTATTCATAGGGCAATTAATTTAAACAATCACTCTATTTTAAAGAATATATACAAAGAATACAGATTTACGCTCAAACACAAGTGCGAGGCTTTATAGGGATTGTATAAATTATTTATAATAGGCCTATATGGAAGTCTGTTGAGAATTTAAACGGATGAATTTTGAGGCTATGGCAATTCAGCTGAAAAAGGATGATTGTATTATTTGCCTCCAACCGGACTTTCAAAAAAGTCATTAAAATAGTGGATGATTTGATTTCTGCTCATCTGAACAAGATTCTATATGTTTAGACAGGCCTAGCTACATTGGCCAATCAGTACTAGTACCTGTCTAAGCTTGCGGAAGCTTCCAATTACAATATAATGAGGCAAAATATCGATCAGAATTCAACTGTGATATTTAAATATCGTTGCTTGGCGGGACCACTGATCGTTTTTTTCTTGAGGGTTAAGCACTGTTAAGCTTGACATTCTTTTTGCCGGCAATGTAAGGAGACAACCTTTTAGATACCTCATTCGACCCGGCAAACTATCCCTTATACTCGAGGAAATTAGATTCTGTTGATAGGAAATTAAAGATAAGCAAGAGGTCTCGGGTATAAGGATGTGGGTTTTCTTAAGACCAAGTGGCTATAGTTTATTAGGTAAATCTGAACCAATGAGGGCTAAGGGGGTGAAGTTGTTTGGGGACTGACATTCAACATCAGGTCTTTATTTGGATTGCTACATAAAAAACGTAGTTTTCACAGTACCTCAAAGTAGGATAGGGACGCGGAACCATCAAGCTGTACACATTTAAAAACAGTAAAATCGCTTTGAGTAATAACGATGATAAGCGATTGTTGGGTGGGGAAAAATACCAGTATCGCATATTGGGCATTATTTTGGGGTTGATGCAAAATAGTTAGTGACCAAGTTAATTTCTTGGATAAGCGCTTTTCGGTGGTTCGAGCCCCAGTTTTGTGACTCTACCGAAATCAGCATATATGGACAGCTTTTCGGTGGTTTGAGTCCTTAGTTTTTGATGACTCACGAAATAAGTGATAATGGGACAGCTTTTTTGATGCGTTTTTAATGAGATAACACTTGATATTGATTGATGTGTATTTATCAGAATATAAATGTTTTTTTAAAAACTGAATTTTTTCTTACTTTGGGAATCTTATTTATCTAGAAAAACTTTATAGTTTTCATTTATTATGAAATAGAATATAATTGTTATAATTTTTAAATTTTAATTTTTTTTTATTTTTTCATGGCAAAAAACCGCAGCGTGACGAAACGGAAATATTACTTTTTAGAGGTTTTAATGTGATAACACTATGTATTATTTTATAATTAATCTTGTTTTGAAGTTGTTTTTGTAAGTTGTTGGTATATATATATATAATTTGTTTAATATATTATTATTATTATTATTTATTATATTATATTATTAATATTAATAATTATAAGTAATAAGTATTTTAATAATAATTTTTTATAAGTATAGTATTTTAATATAATTTTTATAAGTAATAAGCATTAATAATAATTTTTATAAAGTAATAAGTATATTAATAATAATAAATAATTACTATTAATATTAATAATTTTATAAGTAATAAGTATATTAATAATAATTTTTATAAGTAATAAGTATATTAATTAATAATAGTTAAAGTTTTTATTAAGTATTATTTAATAATAATAATAATATTAATAATATAATAATAATTAATAATAAAATAATTTACAAATATATACTGCTTATTTTTTATAAGTAGTAAATTTAAATTTAAAAATGTTTAAAAATAATATGACCTAGACCTTGAATGACCTTGACCTTGAATGACCTTGAAAATAATAATAATACTAATAATAATAATAATACTAATAATAATAATAATACTAATAATAATAATAATATTAATAATAATAATAATAATAATAATAATAATAATAAATAATTTACAAATATATACTACTTATTTTTTATAAGTAGTAAATTTATATTTAAAAATGTTTAAAAATAATATGACCTTGACCTTGAATGACCTTGACCTTGAATGACCTTGAAAATAGATGTACTTTTAAACATAGAAAAAATTTTGAAAAATGATGAGTCATCGAATGACCTTGAATGAGTCATGGTCTTTGTTTTAAAAATTTGATGAGTCATCCAATGACCTTGAATGAGTCATGGTCTTTGTTTAAAAATTTTGGTGAGTCATCCAATGACCTTGAATGAGTCATGGTCTTTGTTTCAATGACCTTGAATGAGTCATTGTCTTTGTTCTAAAAAATTTGTACTTTTAAACTTATCGCAAAAAAAAATTTTGCCGGGGAAGGGTATGTGAGCTAGATGGCCTCTGAGCTAGAGGGCCGGTATCCCACTACTATTGACCTACTTTTAAATGACCTTATAATAATATTATAACTCATCAAATAACCTTGAAAATAATAATAATAATAAATATTAAAACATTACTTATAAAAATAAGTAGTAAATTTATATAAAAATGTTTAAAAATACTAAGACCTTGTGAAATTTTAAATGACCTTGACATACTTTAAAATGACCTTGAAATAATATTATGACTCATCCAATAAGATTGAAAATAATAATAATAATAATAATAATAATAAATATTAAAACATTACTTATAAAAATATGTAGTAAATTTATATTTAAAATGACTTAAAATATTATGACTTTGAGAAAATTATAATAATAATAAAATTAAAATTAAAAAACATTCAAACATTACTTATAAAATAAGTAGTAAATTTATATAAAAATTGTTTAAAAATACTAAGACTTTTGTGGAATTTTTTAAATTAACCTTGAACATACTTTAAAATGACCATTGAAAAAAAATTAAGACTCATCCAAGACCTTGACAATAATAATAATTAATAAAAACAATAATTAATAAATTTATAATAATAAAAAATAAATATAATTAAATATATTAATAAGTAATCATATTTAATTATTTATATTAATAATCATAAATAAAACAATATTAATAGATAATAAAAATTATTTCCTATATAGAAGTTTATACATTAATATAATAATAATATTATTAAAAAATAATAATAATAATAATAAATAATAAAATAAATATAATAAAATAATAATATTATAAAAAGTTTTCAAAGTATTAAACATTAATTAAAATTTTAATAAATTTTATAAGTATAGTTTATTAAAATTAATAATAATAATTAAAATAATAAAAATATTAATATTAATAATAATTAAGTTTTTTTAAAGTATTAAAAAAATTTTTTTATAAGTAATAAATAGAATAATAAAAGTAATAATAATATTAATAATAATATAATAATATAATAATAATAATAAAAAATATTATTATAATAAAAAATAATAATTAAAATAAATTTACAAAATATATACTACTTATAAAAATAAGTAGTAAATTAAAATTTAAAAATGTTTAAAAATAATATAACCTTGAGAAATTTTAAATGACCTTGACCTACTTTTCAATGACCTTGAAAAATTATGATGAGTCATCCAATAACCTGACAATAATAATAAAAATAATAATAATAATAATAATAATATTAATAATAATATTAATAATAATAATAATAATCAATATAATCAAAATAATAATAATAATAATAATAATAATAATATTTATAAAAAATAATAATAAAATGAAAAAATTGTTACAAATTTATAAAGTTAATAATAATAATAATAAAGTAATAATAATATTAATTAATAATAATAATATTATAAAAGTTTCAAAGTATTAATAATAATAATAATATTATTAAAATTTATAAGTAATAATAGAATAATAATATTATTTAATAATAATAATATTATAAAAAGTTTATAAGTATTAATAAATTGTTATAAGCATATAATATTAATAATAATAATAATAGCAATAAAATAAAAAATAAAAATAATTAATAATAATAGAATATAAAAAGTTAATAATAATAATAATAATAATTATAATAATTATAATAAAATAATTTACAAAATATATACTACTTATTTTTATAAATAGTAAATTAAAATTTAAAAATGTTTAAAAATACTAAGACCTTGTGAAATTTTAAATGACCTTGAAATACTTTAAAATGACCTTGAAAAAAAAATTAAGACTCATCCAATGACCTTGACAATAATAATAATAAATATATTAATAATAATAATGATAATAATAATAATAATAATAATAATAATAATAATAATAATTATAATAATAATGATAATAATAATAGTAATAATAATATTAATAAAAATAAAAAAAAAATATTTTAAAATATAATAATAATTATAGTTTTTATAAGTATTTATAAATTTTTAAAAGTAATAATAATATTTAAAATAATAATAATAGCAATAATAATAAAAATAAAAATAATAATAATAATAAAATAATTATAAAAAATATTAAAAATAATAATAATAATTATAATAAAATAATTTACAAAATATATACTACTTATTTTTATAAGTAGTAAATTAAAATTTTAAAATGTTCAAAAAATAAATTGACCTTGAGAAATGTTGAATGACCCTTAAAAATTTTGATGACTCATCCAATGACCTTGACCTACCTTTGAATGACCTTGACATACTTTTGAATGACCTTGAAAATATATGATGAGTCATCCAATGACCTTGACAATAATAATAATAAATATAATTATAATAATAATAATATTAATAATAATATTATTAATAATAATAATAATAAAAATAATAATAATAATAATAATAATAATAATAATAATAATAATAATATTAATAATATGTTGGCGTACAGGGTAGAATTAATTTTGTTTTAATCTAAGCTCATTCATCCAAACTACTTCCTCGACTACTCTTGCACTTCCTAGGGTATTTCCTTTCTCACCCCGACGCCCCACAATTTAAAATCTAAACCACTGTATACCCATTGGGAAGCCCATGTTGGTACTTGTATACAAGCAGTTCGAGAGTCCACAAAGCAGGTGGAGCCCCGTTTCCAAGACTACTCCTTGTGTGATATCTCGCTTTCGGGTTTCCTGACGGCCGAATAGTGAAGACTTACGTTCTCCTAACTCCTCTAACCTTTTCGATTATTCTGTGCACACCTTTTCCCACATTAGTTCTATGACGAACCATGGCATACGTCCTGCATATTGTTTTCCTTCGTCGCCTTAATACATAGCAAAATATTTAGTACGAATGGTAGTGAACCCGTACCCTTACTAGGTTTTGTCACTTTTATCTATCCGTTATTTAATTAATTTAGGCAAAGACCCGATTTTTGGTATTTTAATTAATTGAAATTTAAGTCATGCTAATTTTAGAAACTTTACAAAAAAAATATTTATTAATAAACCTTAAAAATTCAGCTTCAATTATTTGTTAAATTCTTCGGCTTTTAACTGCCTAAACTCCTGAAAATAGGTAAATTTTCTAACCTAGAATTTGTTTTTAAATTCATAGAGTATTTTATTTAATAACGGGTGAAAATTAAATTATTATGAAAATTATCGAAATTCTATTATATCGCCGAAATTTGGGTTTTATCACAACCTCATTAATAATTTAAGAAAAATAAACTCCTCGAGAATGCTTATTTTCAGTTTTTAACCAAAATTGCTTTTTATCATTTAGTATCTTCTATTTAGTGAAACTGAAATTTTATTTTTTCGTTAACTTGAGATCTGCTTAATTCCGACTTTACGGAGTGAAATAAGAACTTTCCTCAATCTACTTCATGCATACATAAGTTCCATCAAAATCATAATACAATCCAACCAAACTTTAGCATCCATTTCTAAATTCGATTTAATTAGCGAAATCAGGAATTATTAAAATAACAAGAATTACAAAAATATACTTTTATTGGGATTTAATAAATTTAACAAAGGAATCAACAAAATTATAATATAGTATGTAATATAATAAATAATTCAGGAGAATAGAGGTCCATTCCTTCTTTCCATTTGGTGGTCATTCGTCGATATCGACGGGGAACTTTTCGTTTGTTCCGGAGGATTGAAATGGTGAGTTCCGACCTGAGGAACGGTATTATGACATAATTCCTCTCCAAATTTCTCCATCAGCAGCTCGCGAGAGTCGGCGATCTCTCTTTCATTGTCGTGGTGAATTTTTCGAACGGGTGAAATGTCTAGCTTATTTGATCTCATCAGTTTCCTTCCATGAGTTGGGTTAGCAAAAAACACAGGTTCTGTTGATCTTTTCGGGGGTTGAAGCGGTGTCATCTTCTTTCACCAAATTCTGGGTGCTGCTCTGCGGACGAGTTGCGGCGGCTTCTTCGAGCACTTGTGCAGCATTATTTAAGATTGTGAGGCCTTCAGCTCGGCGTCGTTCCGGCGACGACGATTTTGCTGGGATTGTGCTTTCTTGCTGTCCTATTGTAATGAGCTGACCAGCCTTGAGGTGTTTCGGAAGATGGTTCGCGGGAATCCAAATTCAACTTTAATACCCAGACGCGGACCCGCTAGTCGTTTTACCAGTTCGGCTTCCGTAAATGCATGCTACCAAGACGGCGCTTTGGTCATTGATTATAATTCGATTAGCCCGGTTCTCTGCAATTAAATCCTCCGGCATCTAGACAGCCGGTGGATTTTATTCCTGGAGGATTTGACCGCCTCGGGAGCGAACCACGTGGTCCGAGCGTGCGTTCGTGGCTCCGCGCAACAGCTTGTTATATCTTTTGTTGGGCATGGCATCATGGTTCAATTGTATGCCCGTGGTATCTTGATTTCGCGCATGATTTGGCAATTCTGTATCCTGGATGCATTTATTAGAAAAGAAATTTTGATTAGTGAAACGTTTGATGAAAATTTTTAGAAGGACTTTCTTGAGATTTTTCCTGACTAAACGAAGGGAGAGTTTTCAGTCCATTAATGGGTTTATATGATAAAATAAATTAAAATATAAATAATTATAAATTTAAAATTAATTAGTCCCGAACATTCCTCAAAACTTCTCTATCACATATCATTTCTGGTTTGATACTAATTGTGAAGATATCCTATTTTCATTAGGACTAGTAAAACAAAACATTTCGATGCAGAAAAAGAAAAATGCTGATGCTCCAATTCAATATTACGAGTTATTGAAAAATTAATTTTTTATTTAAAAGATGTTCTATAAACCATTCTTACAAAAGGCAAAAAATAAAAGAAACATTCAATTTGCTTAATCCGTTCATTTGTTTCTTTACCGACTTAAACCCTAGTCGTCCCTTTTCAATAACAATGCGACCAGGTTTTAAACAAAAATATGCATCCCTACCAAACATTCATTTGAATGTTTTCCCCTTGCTATGTCGATATTCCCGCATTTTATCCCTACCGCTTCGACCACATTGCAATGGCGCCATGGTGAAGTTACGACGGCGTCCTACTCTGCGATCAGTGTGACGAGACCTGACCATACCGGCAACACGAAGGTGGTTAGACGACAAGGCAGCACATCAACATCCCTCAAAATTAACTGAGGGAATTGAATCCTGCCAAGCCATCTTCCACAAAGTATAACATGCATAAAATAATATTAAATTAGGCGGAACCTGTCGTCAGATACTAAAAAGTACCTCGACCATCCATGATTTAAAATTTTAAAAACTTAAAACTATAAACATTTCAAAATTATTCAATGAAATTACAAGCTTACAAAGCTTCGAAATCTTAGATTCAAAATTTTAAGTTTTCAAAAATATTTTTTAAGGTTTTTTAAGTTTAAATATTTATGGACAATTGGCTATTGTATTTAACTGTTTTCGTGGCGTGTGTGCGACCAATCAGTAATTCGAATCTTTTTTTGGCATTTGTTTCGGGGTTTTTTTGATGGCTTTTATTTAATTTTATATTTTCTCTTTTTGTTATTTATTTTCTTTAATTTTTATTATTAATTTTATAAATTTGTATTTTATTTTTGCTGATCTTATTCTGGTCCGCCTCCTTCCGCCTGTGTATTTTCTAACCTTATTTTTGCAAGTTTGGCGGTTTTATAATTACTTATTTTTCTATGTATTTTTCTGTTGCAAAATTATTAATTATTTTTTATTAATTATGTTATTTTTTATATTTGTTTATTAATGGTTTATTATATTGAATTTCTGTTTCCGGTACGTGCTTTGTATTACAAAATAGCCATTCTCACCCAATTTTTCGACATGACTTTTCCCTAGTCATTTTGTTTTGTTTTAAATGGTGGCTTATAGCCAAACAAACCACTCCCGGGGCGTTTTAAATTGCCCCGCAATTTCTTCGGCTCCAAATTATTATCTATTTTGCCGACACATTTCATATGCTTATAATATCAAAACAAAAATAAATTTGTTTTCATACATTAATAAGACGGAGTAGGTCAAATTTTACCAAATTACGGAAAAGAGATCACATAAGGTGATTGGTCCTTAATTTACATCATTGCAGTTTTTTCCGAAATAATTGTTTTCACCGTGTTATTATCAGTTATTTCACATACCATATGTTTTATAATATACAGGTCTATATTTGTGTTACTGACTCGGATCACGAAGTGTCATCTGGATTTGGTTGTATGGTATAGTTTCCGATTGTTCTTTGGTTGAGGGGGTTGATTTCTGGGAGGTGAGGTAATGAGATTCTTTGTTGAGTTCTCGTAACTTGATGGTTTGGTTTGGGTTTTTTCTTGCTTGGTTGCTTCTTCGTCTTTTTTGATTTTAGATAATTTTTATGATTAGGATGATAGATAAGCATTATTTAGGATGGCGCTGGTCTCGACGACTGCCAGGCTTTATTAGGGATATTTCGAAAGTTGTTTGGTTTTTGGGTTTTCTGTGATTTGGTGGGTGGAGGGAGAAGCTTGTTAATGTTGGATTTCTTCGAGATGACTCAATTGGATTAATTTGTTGCAGCGTTGGGTATTATAATCTTTCGCAAAGAGGGTTCAATTGAGTTTTGATTTTCGGGTTAACCTGAGTTCAATCTTCATTATTTTTATTTCTTTCTAAGGGCTTCTGTTTGGTCAACGCATTGTCTTCGCATTGTCTTCTCAATGAGGTTATCTTTGGGTGTAAGATTGAATTTTGATGACAAGGCGGAATGGTTTATTAGGGATATGATTCTGAGCCATTGACATCATCTTTCTATACATTTATTACATTCGATTAGTGTTCTTTCTTTTTTATACATTTTTATTTACAATAGGAGTTTTCGCCTTTAATTTTGTTCGTCTATTTCAGGCCATGCCTATTAAAACAATGTTTCGGCTCTCTGAGAGACGACTTCTTATTTCGGGAATGTATCCGCAATAATTTTTATCTTTATTTTCTGTTACATTTTCTCTTGTTTCTCAGTTTAAATGTCTCCCAACGCGTTGAATCTGCTGTTCATGATATTGTAATTTCTGATTATTGTTTTTCTGCGTACGTTTCGAGTTTCTTATATGCTCGGTTTAGTCTTTTCATTTTTATAGTATTTCTCTTTTTGATTTCTTTGGGCTTCTTTTTTTCCAATAATCCTCTAGTACCATGGTTTTGCCCATTTATTTTGATAGTTCGACTTTTCAGTTTCCTTCTACTTTTTGTGCCCATTCACCGAGTTCAGTTTTACGTTTATTGGTTTAAGGATCTTATTTCCTTCTTTAATTCCCGTCGTTTATATTTGATACTTGAATTCCCTTTTAGTGTCTTTATCAGGTTTCTTCGATTGAACCATTGATTTGTGATACGGTCTATTCTCCTGACGTTTTGCTCTATTCGCATATTCTTCCATTTATTTTCTATCATCTCTCTTGCTCTTATTTTCCTTTTCTGTCGCACTCTTCGATTTTACATTCTCTTTGGTATTTGATCTCGTTTTCCACCCTCAATTTTTATTGGTTTATATACCTCTTTCTTATTGGTGTCCTTTCTCGCTGTATCTACCTTCCCATCGTTGTTTTGTTCATTTTTTTCGTCATTTCTACAATTTTATATACATCATTTTTGTATATTTTGTTATTTTTGATTTTTTTTTTTTTATGGGTTTGTTTGTTTTATCTTTTTATGGGTTTTTTGGTTTTCTAAATTTCTGTTTATATATTACTTAGTTTTTTATTTACACTTTTTTTCCACAATTTTTATTTATATGCATACACCGCTCCTTTTCTTTATTACTACGTTTCTTGAATCCCATCCACACCTTTCATTACTTTGCGTGTGATCTAGGTTGTGCATAGGAATTAATGGATACATTACCATTTGAGGTGTATTCATAAACTCGTTGATTTCTCGCTTGTAAACGTTCTTGAGGTACCCCACAGTTTCCTCATCCAATAAATATGACAATTGGTTGATCTCACCATTTAGGTCTTCCCACCTCTTCTTCCAGCATTGTCGTATTCTCTCGGATTTTAATCTCTCATTTCCGTTTCCACTCCTCTTATTACTTTTCCTTTCGAAGCTTTCCTTTTCGTTATTGGTGTAATGCTTTTTTGGCTATGTAGTGCGAGATCCCTTTGTTCGCACCATAACTTTATACCCATTTACATCTCGTTCAGCGTAATTTAACCTCTGCCTCTCTATTTCGACTTGTAAGTCGGCTTTGGTTCCTTGTCTATTCGGTTATCTCCCTCAACATGTTTTGTGTTTTGTTAATTGGTTGACTTTTCACGGTGGTGAATTTTCTGACGTTCTCATTCCCTCCTTTCTGAAGGTTTAATTTTGCTGCAGATCTCGGATTTCTTCCCTTTGCTCCTTATCTATCTGTTATCCCACATTTTCCAAATCGTCGAGAGGTGTCCATTTTCTGTAGTAGCTCCTTTAATTCTTGTGCCACTACTGATTATTTTTGTTTTCCAGTTTCGCCTGTTTTCTTAAGTCCCTTTTATCATTCTCGTCTCTGGTCCATCGCTTGACCATTCGTTATTTGTAAGGACTTGTTCTTTCTTATGCTTCTAGTTCTTCTCGAACTCTTATTTGCACGCTCCCTACTTGTTCGATTTGAGCTTGGAGTTCCTCGTTTCGTTTTTCCAGCACTCTCGACTCGGCATTGGTAGTACGCGGATTTGCCACTTTGGACTAAGGTTATTTTGCGCGCATTCTTTCCAAACTCATCCATCTTTCTCAGCAGTTTTTGCTTCCAATTTCCTCAATGTCCTCTTCTAGCCGACCATTTCTTTTGGGCTTTTAACTCCAAACATAACTCTTCCGAAGGTCAATTTTATCTTTTGCTCCTCACATCTGGGCGTGGAATTCTTCTCCTTTTCGATTGCTTTGTCTTGTTAGACTTCGTGATAGGCCGCGTCTATTTACTTCTCCACAGTAGTCCTACCTTTGCCTCTTCCAACTTGTCTTGTAGTTCTTCCACCTTTTGTTTTAGCAATTCCACCATCATTTTTTCGTTGATTATCTCCTTGACTCTTGTTTCCTCCACTTGGCGTTTGGAGTTTTTCGTACTTTTGTCTTTCCCTTCCGATTAGGCATCTCCGCATATGCCGGCATTCTATTGACTTCGCTATGGTATGCGGTTTTCTTTTCGCCCACCTTCCCATGCTTCTATGCTTACTCTGGATTGCTCAACTTTTGGACTTTCATTTTCAATTGGTTATACTTGGTTTCAACAATTCTAACAATTACTTTCCATAGCTCGTTCTCCAATTTTGTTCCTGGCTACTTTTCGCATACTTCCTTTAGTTGGATTAACTTGATCTTTCCTTTTCGTGCGTTTTTTTCCCACCATTCTGCTTTTTCTACGTATTTTCTCGGTTTGCTTTTTTGGATTGTTACCGTTTGTTGTAGTACGTTAGCTTCGCTTTTCTTACTTGGATACTTTTTTCTAGTTTTTTTATTCACCAGTTTTGTCAAATTGCTCTTATCTCCTTCCTCTATATTTCCTTTTATTACGACAACATTATGTTGTTTTTTTGCTCTTACATTTAAGCCTTCGTGGTCTTCTCGTCCGTCTTGCGTTTGTTGCACATCATTTCGCACTTTCTTGTTTCGGCTTTATTCGGTTTATATGTTTCGTTTCCTCGTTTCTTTATTATATCGCATTTACTCGTCTTGTCGTTCATTATTTGCATCATCCTCATGACTGGAAGGTCGGTTCTCACTTCAATTATTCATTTCTTTGATATTCATTTTTCATTGAAATATAATTACAAATTTACAATTAAACTTTCTGTAGTTCGCGAGTGGTTATTGTCTTTTAATTATTACGCAAAGTTATTTTACC
Source organism: Schmidtea mediterranea (assembly GCA_022537955.1). Classification (NCBI taxonomy): domain Eukaryota; kingdom Metazoa; phylum Platyhelminthes; order Tricladida; family Dugesiidae; genus Schmidtea; species Schmidtea mediterranea. The sequence continues at coordinate 65,129,610 of CM039679.1, read as the reverse complement.
AGTTTTATGGTTTCTTACTTTTACATTATATACATTATATGGATATTATACTTATTTACACTTTACCACTGATCAACACCACTCAATCCGTTTTCCATATCACCCGTTCTTTCTACTGATATCTTATACAAATAACGTTATCTTCCTTTACGTGCTCCACATAAAACTCTTGTGTGGCCAATCTTGGGCTCCAGTAGCGGTTCCTTCGTATTATTGTTGGTCTACTATTGCATTGAACCTCCTTGCTAGGCTTATATGTTTCTGCTAATATATTCGTTTGCGCCATGTATTGCTAGTGGTCGTTTTTTGTTGCTAAATGGCCATAGTTAGTAGCTCATCAAATTCTCTTTAGCCAGGTGCGGAAAATACGATATGTGTGTTACCCTTCCTCCCAAACCTTCTCCATTAGATATTTTACTCTCAAATTTCTTTTGGTATTCCATTTCCATGAATAGAAACGGTGGCGCTCGTTATTGATTACCTGCGTTCCGTTTTCTTGCTTTATGCATTTTTTCCGCGTAGAAGTCCCGTCAATTTTCCATATGTATGGTGTTACTGGCAATTCTCCCGCCGGTTAGCGAAAATCAATTTTCGTCGTTTTTTCGTACTGTTCTTTCCCATTCTCTTTCAATTCTATTTTCTCCATAACTTGTATGCGTCTCTGTCGTTTTTTGTCTTGCTAGTTCGAACGCTTCATCTGGGGCAAAGATTTCGGTTCATTAAGATTTTGTTGGGATTCAACTTCGATTTCTTATCTCGTCGATTTCTGCTTGTTAATCGTTTATAGCTGTCATCCAGATCTTCGTATGCTTCTTCGTTTTTTATTTTAAGATGTTTGGGACATCTCTGCCGTTCAGGGTCTTTTTCTTCGACCCCCATTTCCTTAAGGGACTTTACTTTTCTATTTACTTGGCAATTTTTCCAATGTTCTTTGGTCACCTTCTTTTCTACTCCACATATGGTTTGGCATATTTCCTCTGAATTTTGCACACTTTTTCATCTTTTTACGTTTGTATCTCTCTCTTTTTTTTTT
>CM039679.1:64942675-65128477 GCA_022537955.1 Schmidtea mediterranea | reverse complement strand
TACATAATCAATATCAATTTTGTGTAGTTTCAATTCAATGTGTCAATATTGTTCGAATCACTAGCATCAGTATGGAGTTAGTATTTCAGTTCAAATTCAATGTAATCAGTTCGAGTTAGGAAATCAGTTCAATCCTATCAGTTGCTGTATCAGTGTATTGGTTTTCGAATGATCGCTGGCGGCTTGGTTTTCCTTTCGTGCTTGGGTTTGATCTTGAAGGGTGTTGATGGAATCTGCGAGCGTCTTGTCGTTTCGTTGGGTTGGTTGTTTTTTCGAATGTTGGTGTGAACATTTCTTTCTGCTTTTTGGGATTTGGGTATTTTGCCTTTGCTTGTTGTGTTAGGCGAGGATGAGACACCATTTTATGGTATTTATGCTAGATGTTATACTACTGGTGTTTAGTTCGATTTGATAGACTTGTTTGCATGGTCGGGTTCATTTTCTGGTTTGATTTGTTTTCCTTGTTGCTTTTGATTGATTGGGCGTTTTTGATTTCTTGAATTTTTTATTATTGGGATTTGTTTGGCTTTTTCTTGAATTTTGTCTGTGAGGGTCGGGTTTTCTATCTCACGTCTCATCTTTTATATTGGCTATTCTTTCATTATTTTTCAGTAGGTTTGTATCATTGTTGGGGTTTTCTCTTCTTATCTGTCATCGTCCTTTGTTTCTTTTGTGGGGCATTGTATACATTGGAGGTTTATTTGTTGACATTCTTCTTGGGCTGCATTCTTTTATCGGCACAGGTGCTGTTCCTCTCTTCTTGAGGGTGGGATTTCTCGCATTTTTACGGGTTCTCAGTATTGCATCTTTTATTTTTTTTTATCATCATATTTCAGGTTTGGGTTATAAAAAAAAATCTTCTATTTTCGATTCATAAATCATTTTTATTTATTTACAAGGTTTTTGTTATTTACAGTGGAGTTTGCCCTTTTTACTCTTTCTCTTTTTTCTGGGTTGGTGTATCTTCGCACTCCTCTTTAGTCCTACTCTCTTGAATTTTATCAGGACTGGGTTTTTAATCGCTCGGTTTATTTTTTCGGAGTTCTTTTAATCGTTCTTTTGTTTTCTTTGATTACCTCTGTTGATTGTAGTTTCATTTGGAGGATTTCTTTTTTCGCTTGCTTTCTTTAGTTGCGTTATTAATTTATTCGTTTTAGCTGTGCTTTTCAGCTTTCGTCTTGCTTCCTGAGCTTGTTCTGTTATGTTTGTAATTTCTCGTCCTGGTTTTTGTTGATGACTTTCTTTTATCTCTCTGGCTTCTTTACAACTGTCTTCTAGTTGTATTACATATCTTTTCGGTTTTTCTGCTGTTTCTCATTCGTTCTCTGCTTCGGTTTTTCATAATCTTCCAGGAATTACCGGTCTTTATTTCATTTAATTCTCCGTCAATCGTCATTTTCTTCTTTTGATTTTTCTGTTTCTTCCCATGCTGGAGGTTAGTTTTCGTTTTATTTCTATTGACTAGTTGTTTTTGACCTGTATAGTTGTTGTTTATTTCCGGGCGATTTCTGTCTTGTTTCCTACTCTTGCCATTCTTTTCTTTCGGCTCTCCATCTTTTTACTATAGTACCTCAGTGGGTCTTGTTCTGGTTGTACTTATTGAATTTGGGCTGGTATGCGTTCTCCGTCTTCTGATTCATTTGATTTTCTTTTTTTCGAATTCATGCTATATACATCGATTCAATTTTTTTATCTTTTTTATTATTTTGTCTTTTTTACATTTTTACATTTTTCCTCTTTAGGTTTTATATTGCCGTCGTCCGTCTTCCCGATCCTTCATCGGGTTCGGCGAGTACTTTGAGTTGATATTTCCGTCGGATTACGGCATAGCAGTTGGTTGGTCGGCTCTCAAGGATTTATTTTGCACGTAAGCGTTGATATTTGATCTCTTCGTCTAGAGATAAGGCGGTAGTCTGCCGTTTTCAGTCTTATTCTCCACCTGCGTTTCACCGATGGCTTTTCTACGCTTTTAACCTTTTCGATCTTTTTTTCAGATTTGTTTGCATTTCTATATTCCTTGCTTTTATTGCTTTATCTCTGCTTCAATTGTTCTTTAACTGCTTCGTTGACTTGTGTTTTATGTCTCCACTGGACTCTTTATCTGAACTTCTCGGTGTCCATTTCCACTCCTGTTGGGAGTTCTTTATCTCTCGTTTAATTGTTGGTTGTTGCCGTCTTTCATCCGTTTGTTCGTGTAGGGTTTTCCGTTATCTTTTGTTTAGCTGTCATTCATTTTTCTGAGTTCCTTGTCGGTTTTTCTGAGCTTTCTTATGTGTTTGTCTGGTCGTTCATGGTATTCCATTGTTTGGTTTTTCGTTCGTTTTCCTTCAATTGTTTCTTTCTGGCGTTTCGAACTTGTTCCCTAGCTCCATCTTTCCTATTTCATATTTTTTGGGTAACAGTTCTTCTCTTTCCTGGGCTTCTTGGTATGGTTCTTTCTCTTCTTTGCTTTGATTTGATTCACTTTCTTTGTCTTCCGTTTTTATTTGTGTTTGTCTCTTGTTTTAAGGTCTTTCTTGTTCTTTGTCATCTCCTTCATTCTCGTATTTGTTTGCATACTATTTTCGTGATCTTGTTTTCTGTTTTGTTCCCATTGGTTTATCGTTTCTCGATTTTTGACAATCTATACTGTCTTTCCATTTCTTGTTCCGCCGTTGTTTGGGTATTTTTCTTGTCTATCGTCTCGGGCTTCTCTTAGATTTTCTTTTGCTGGTTTTGGCCTTGGTTTCTCAGTTTTATTGATCTCGATCTTTGCGTTTTTCCCATTTTAGCTTTATACGCTCTTGTTCGGTCTTCCTCTTCGGCTATTTGCTGAATATAATTGTCTGATCCGCGATTCCCATTACTTTCTTGATGTTTCTATCTTCTGTCCATTTGTTTTCCATATCGCGGCTTGTCTGCCATTCTTTGGTTGTTCCATATGGGTTTTCTTAGTTTTCTCTATTTCATTTGGGGCTAATTTTGCCATTTCCTCCTGCATTTGTTGTATAATTCTTTATCGTTCCTCTCCTTCTTCTTGTATTTGTTTCTTATTTTTATCACTTTCTCCCATCTTTCTATTTACTTTTGTTGATCCTGCTTCTCTTGCTCTGGGTTTGTATCTTCCGTTGATTTTTTGATTAGTTTGCGGTTCTGCATATTCCTTTCTTTTCCTCTTCTCGTCTTGGTAGTTTTCTCTTGTTCTTCCGGTATTTTTTTTGTTTGTTGTTTTTCCACTTTTCCTTCGATCATTTTCGTTTTTAGAGTTCTCTTGCACTATTCCTCTTCTGCTCGATTAGTAGCATTTCTTTTATGTACGTTCTTTGTCTCCATTTTCTACTTCCTCATTGTTACTTTATTTGACTCTGGTTGATCTTTTGATGTGGTTTTGGACTCTTCAGCTCTTTCACACTTCTTTTTGTCTCGTTTTGATTTCATCTTGTTTTTTCTAAATATTATAATCGATTATTCTCTCTTTTCATCATCTCAATTTTTATTTAATTTACTTCATCTCGTATTTTTGTGGTTTTTGAGTTTTTATTTATTTTTTGTTTTTCGTTATATCTTATTTTACACTTTTTACAATTTGTTTCGGGTTTCTATCTACTGATCAGCGAAACGGTCCTTTTGATCGCCCGTTGTCGGCTTTTCTACTATGGCATATATTCACTTTTTATTCCCCCACCGCTCTCACATGTGGACCATATGTCCCAGGCTATAATTATTTCTTAAATGTTTTTTGCAACATGTACACATTTGTTATGCTCCCAAAATAGCTTCCTTATTTTGATTTGTCGCGATTCTCTTTAGGTTTCTCTTGATATCGCTTGATTGCTCGGATTATTGCTTGTGTCGAGTCGTACCATTCTAAGTTATTAGCTAACCTTTCCTTGATTATTTTCTTCTTTTTTGAGTATCTACTCCTTGATCATAGCTTTATGGTTCTCGTTGTTTGGTCGATCCAAATATTTTATTTGCTGTCGATTTATCTTCGATTTCTTTGACTCTTTTTCTTGTTATATACATGCATTTTCTTTATGTTTTAGTTTTTGACTTCTGATCTGGTATTGGCTGTTGATTTTTAATCTTCACACATTATTCCTCTTGCTGTTTGGCCAATATCTTGCTCGCATTCTGTGCTCTTGGATTTCCTTTTTGAAAAGTTTTACTTCTTTCTCGAATGTTCTCTTTATAGTTTCTCTTTCCCATATTAATTCTGTTGGATCTTCGAAGTTCTTTATTATCGTTCTCTTTTTCTCTCCTCCCTTTTCATCTTTGTCTATTTGATGCTCTGAGTCCTCTATCTGTTTCACTGCTTTTGGTTTTGACGTCTAATTTAACATATGGACATCTCGGGAGTTTTTCTCGATGATTCCGTTTGCTGTTTCTCCTTTTTTCCATTGTGCGAGTTTTCTTGGCAAGATTGCTCTGTACTTCGTTCTGGTGTTCTGGCGTTCCCGTAAATAATTCTTGTGCGGCCATTTCTGGGGACTTTGCTGGGTCGGTGATACTTTATTATTTTAATTTGGTATCTTTGTTTCCTCTTTTCTCAAGTTTTCGTCTTTCCTCATTGGTGGATCTTTTGTCCTGATTGTTGTTGGTCTTTTCCTCTACATCAAATCGCATAGTATGTTATTGCTTGTTAGTATGTTGGTTTTTTTCTCTTCTTCTGGTTTTTTCTAGTCTCGTCCATATCGATCTTGGTTTCTTCTCTTCATCGTGTTGTTATTCTTTCGCGATTCCGCTTGCCAATCTAAATATGTCATTATTTTGAATTTTTGTTTTTTTTCCTGATTTTTCTGATCTATTTGTATTTTTTTGATTATTATTTTGATTTTTATTTTTTAATTTACATTTTACACTTTCTTTTCCTTCTTTACACGTCTTTATTCTGGCTTCTCTACTTCTAATTTATATTACAGATTATTTCGCGTTAGAATCCTTCTCCTTCAATCGTTGTGCGGGATAAACGTGGTGTACCATTGCTGTATTTCCATTCGGTTGTTGTCTTCCATCTGTGGTTCATTTCCTGTTCTGATTGGATTGCGATAATCCTCTTGTTCCTTTCATTGTTAATATCTATTTTGTTTAAAAGGCATGTTATATTCTATTATCTCTCTTCCTACTCTGATGAAAGACATGATATGTGTGCCGTGCGTTGCCATCCCATTTAGTATAATCTATGCCCAATTTGTTATCCATTTTCCAACTGTATTTGGTGGACTATCTGAATTCTCTGTGTTCCATTTTTTGCTCTCTGGAGCTTTCTGCAGTTCGGTTATTTCCATATGAATGGTGCTGTAAGTGTTTTCGGGATACAGAGCTGTTTTCGTTTCTATTTTTTAGGCTGTTGGTAGTCTGTTGCATTTTCTTTTCTATTCGGAACTATTTCTTGAGGGTATTTCTTGGCTTCTCTCGAATTTCTTTGGTTCTAATATTTCTTTCGTGCCTTTTGTGCATCATTTTCTGTTCGTGGCTTTTTCTTCCCTGCCAACATTTTCCTATCGTTTCTCATTGATTTCGCATGCTCGTCTATTTTCCATTCATATGCTTTTTGCATCTCATAATTTGTTAGTTGCGCTTGAATTGAATAGCTCAAGGGATATTGAATTGGTTTGCCTATACTTCGTTCAATGTTTCTTTCATTTGACCTTCTCTTTTCTGGCCGCAAGTTGTTGCGCTACTCTTCTATGATCGCATATTTGTTCCTCTTTTGGATTCCGGGTGTTCATTTCTATTTTTATCCATTTGTCGATGACTCCACAGAATTCGCATTTTTCCTCTCTCTTGGTACACACTTGGTGATGTTCTTTCATAGTCTTTTTCGTTATGATGGTTTGACATTTTTCGCATAATATCTCGTTATATTCGCATTCATTTTGTGTGACTTTCGGCTTCCTTCATAAGTCCTTTCCATTCACATTCTTTTACTCGGCATTGAACTAGTAGATTATTGATTTCTTTGTTGGTGGCTTTATCCATTGTTGTAGGATCTTCATCTCTTTCAATGTCTGTCGGCATCCAGGGCATTTTGTTTTGTTTCTATCACTTCTATCGTGCATCTGTACATATTCGCATCCGATTTCGTCTGTCTCGCTCCACAGTGATTCTTTACATTTACAACACTTTAGTCTTTCCTTGATTCGTTCACCATTTAATCTTATTTTTCATTATTCGTCTCGTAGTTTCGGATGGATTCTCGCTTCCTCTTAATTTTCTCGATGATCGTCTGCATATCTACAAAAATTTTCAATTACTTGACGTTGCTTCGTTTCTGTCGTTTTATTTTTACATATTTACAAGGTACGCTTTATTTTTACTCTACTGTTGAATCCGGTTCTGGGGTGAATTCTGGCATCGATGCTATCCTTCACCCAACTTGCTGGATTCTTACGTGCTGTTGGTTGTTACCGTAGTCTTTTTAATTTTGTCAGGTTGCATCTAAACTTGATTGCTATTTGGTTCATTCATTCTCTGCAATTGTAGTATAGTTCTTTTTGTTAGCTCTTTCTATCTTATAGCTTGTTGTAGACTCTGTTCACACTTCCGGTTAATACTAGATGAGTATTGTTCACTGGGTTGCGCATTGTTCGTTATTAATGTCTTATTCTATTTGTCGTCTCACGTTGCCTCCAATTCCTGATCTTGTATTTCCTTGATTTAATTCCTCAATTCTCTATAGGTACTTTGCAGCTGCTGTTGTTTGACTGTCCTTTCTCTGTGACGGTTGGTTATTCTAACTTGATTTGTGTTGTATTCGCATTATTTCGATTCATCTGTTGGTTTATATACATCGTTTATTCATCGGTATTCATTCTGTTTGCTTATATTTCTGAACTTTTGTACAATATTTATATAATATACATACTATTACTCTATGATACTATTTTACACTATTTACAATGTCTTTTTTCGTTATTTACACCATCCGTCTCCGGGGACTCTATTCGCAATTGGTCCGTATTTATCCCCATTTCTCTTATTATTTGGTTATACATCAGATTCGTTTGACCATTGTTGTTGCTCGATAATGGGCGGTTCTTTTACAGAGTCCGCTTGTGTAGAGTTTTCCTATGATTCATATTCTTCGTTTCTTTCTTGCTTCATATTGTCCTATTCGATATCGTAATTGAATTTTTCCACCGTGGCATTCTTTTCTTTGCTGGCTTCTTTTTGCATTTGTAGTTCTTGCTAGTTGATTATTATCAGTTACTACGCTGGCTACTATTGCTGTTGTTATTCCAGTCATGTTTAATCATGGTAATTTCTTTTCGTTTAGGTGCATGGTTGTGCCTTTCCCTTGCATAGTTGCTCCTTATCCTTCATTTGGTTGCACATTTTTAGTCTTTCTGGAGTTGTTAATGCTTCATGAATAAGGTGGCTGTCGTTCGATGTTCATTCTTTTCTCCATGTTTCGTTTTCTTGTTTCTCCCAGTTGTTTTTGTGTGGATTGATCTATCGCATTTGACTTGAGTGGTTTCCTTGTTATCGTTCTCCCATTCAATGCTTCATGGTTCCCTTTGGTTTTATTTACATATTTTCCCAGTTTTTTCTTGTTGGGATTCGTATTTTGTTCTTTATTATTTTGCTTGTTTCACATTGAATCTTTATTTGCTGGTTCGTTTCTTTGTTCGTATACGCAGATTTTTGTAGTTTCACCTGTTTCTCAATTACTATTTCTTCTTCTTTGCTCATTTGACTCTTGTTTATTTATTACTGCTTTTTATTTCTTATCTGCGTTGATACGGTTTTTCTTGTTCCTTTTCCGGACGTTTTGTCGTATTGATTTGTAACTTTTGGTTATTGATTTCCGTATCATCTCTTCTTTTCTGACGATGTACTATATACTTTCCACGTTTTCTTATTAGTTGGGATACGTATTTTTGATTTTGATATCTTCATTTGCCTGCATTTTGATTCTTTCATTTATCGTTTCCGTTCTTTTTAGTTTGGAATTACACAGACTTTTGTGATGGTTCTTTTGCCTTATTTTCACTATTATCTCTTTCTTCCACTCTTTGGGTTCTTTGCTTCCACTTTTATTATATATTCTTTTTTTTCTCGTTACTCGACCCGGCGTTGATAAGGCTCTTCTTTGGTGTTTGTTGATTTTTCTCCAGGTTTTGGCCTAATGTGCAGGGTTATTATTATATCATTGTGGACTATTTATTTATTCCGCATTTCCTCGTAGCTATTCCCATTCACCATTTTCTTTCCCGCTTTCATTATTCATTTTTTCCAACAATCGATTAATTTTGTTTTTGTATAACATACTTGTTCATCTTTCTATTCCTCTTGTTTATTTTGTAATTTGCCTATCCTGGCCTTTACTGGATTTTTACGTTCTATCTTCTGTGCTCTCATTACATCTTTTGGTGGTTTGGCCTGATGATGAGTTTCGGATCGTTATTTCCATCTTCCTGGTTTTCCCTATGGAGGTTCGAATTGGCAACTTTGCTTGTATTCATCGTTCAGTTGTAAGCTTTCCTTTGCTTGCGCTGTTCCTTTCTCATTTCATGTTCGTATTCTGAACGATTTTATTTCCTTTTGATGTTTTCGTCAGCTTTCCGTTAACTTGAATGGACGTGGATTAATATCTATTTGTGCAGGGTCGAAGTCGGTTTTGTTTTTTTCCTTTGTTGTAGTAACATCATCCCTCTGTTTCGTTTTTCCCTCGTTTTTCTGTTGTTCGTTCTTGCGTTCCTCGTTAGAATGATTCTTTTTTCTGTTTGTGTGGATTTATTTTCTTCTCTAGTATTTTGATCGTCTTGGCTTTTGCTGTTGTCACTTCCTCCTTCTCCATATTACCTCCATCGGGGTTTCCTTTGAAATGTCGGTCCTCGACATTTTTATTTTCAATTATTTCCTCGTATACTTTTATTTTCTCGCTTTTATATCGTCCATCTTTTTTTCTTTGTTGTCGTTGAATCTTATTTGCTTTCGTATTGCTCTTGTGGTATTATCGTTAATAGTTGTTCCTTTCTATCTCGATTCGTACTGCTTCTTTTGGTTGATTTGGTGAATTTCAGTCCTCCACTTCACATTGCTTTTATTGTCTTGGAATGGTAGTGAGCATATATTCTTTCTTTTAATAGGACGTTTCTGTTCCTTAACATGTAGTTTACATGAATACTTTAAGTGGTGAACCTTCATAGGTCCATTTCATCAGACTTGGCTTGCTTCGTCTTGTGGCGTTCGATAGGCTTCCATATGTTTGGATTGTTTTACCCTCATTTTTTTCCTCTCTAATTGTTTCGCGATTACTGGTTATAATTTTATTGCACTTGCCTGGTCTGGATTTCAGCACGTAATGTAGTCAGTAATTGTTTTCCCTTGTCTTTTCTTTGAACGATGATTTCCGGTTTATTAGTAATTCTTCAGGTACTGTTGTAGAGGCGTTGACTGCAACTGGCGAACATTATGGTGTTTGCCCCTTTCGTTTGGTATATTTGAGGTGTGTACGCTTCTGCATAAGTTGGATTATATCCTTATTCTTTGATGTTTCCATCGTTGTTACTGCAATATGTAGAGGTAGTTTTCCTTCTACATGCGCCATAGTTGAAGATCATGGGTATACTCTCTTTAATACGGTCCATTTTGGTGGATTTAGTCCTTTAGGTAATCATTTTGCGATTTTTCCCGCTTTGTTTACTATTCTCATCCTCCTTTTTCCTTCGACCCATTCTGGCATTATTTTCTCTGATTAGCTTTTTACTATTTAATCATCTTGTCTACATGTTCTGGGTCGCGTTAGCGTATTTTTGGATTCATCCGGTTGGTTCCCTCGTATTATTTGATTTGCTTATTATTTTTCGGCTTCATCGTTAGTCCGTTATACTCAGTTGTTGAGTTTGTGATCTGGTTTGCATTTACCTCGATTCTCTGGTTCTTTCTTAGTATGTTCTCGGGTATTGCTTTGCATCTGAGCGTTCACGTAATAGTAGTGAGTGGGTTATCGACCAATTTACTCGCGACTTGTTCTCGTTTACATACATTATCTCATTAAGTCTTACATTCTTTTTGATTTCTGGGCTACTCCTGGGATAATTTCTGCGTCGCAATTATTACCCAGTCTCCAACCTGAAAAGTTTGCTCGCGTACGTCTGCTTTTTATCGTTGCAATTCTTTATAACTTTTTGATTAATCTAATTTTCATACTCGCTGTTTTCCAGATCTCTTGCATTCGCTCCTTGAATCTGTTACGTATCGTTCAATTCCATATACTGTTGATATTGGTGTTATATTCTAGGTCTATTGGCATGTACTTCTCTGCCGTACATTAATTTGAATGGATCATTTTTGGTTGCTGGTGTATTTGACATTCTTAAGCACTAGGCATAGATTATATATCTATCCCAATCTTTTTGGTTGTCTGCTTACTAATTCGACTCATTTCTATTAGTTAGCCACTTGAATCGTTCGGTTTTTGACCATTTTTTGCGGATGTACGGTGATGTTTCTCAGCTTCGCAATTCTGAAGTATTCGTTACTTCCTCTATTTATTTCGCTTCATAAAGTTTGGTTCCTTTTTGATCAGTTGGATCTGTTTGGGTGGTGTTCCGTATCTACAGATATTTCCTTACTAGGTATTTCTCGCTATTGTTCTGGTTTTTGATCTGTATTGCGAATGCTTTCCGGGAATTTTGTAAATATCTGTTACTACTAATATATAGATATTTCCATCGTTGGGTTCGGGTAATGGTAATACATCCATTGCGATCATTGTCATGGGGTTCTTGGTGGAATTGGCATTGGCTTTAACGCGTGCTTTCATTTACTTCTGTGCTTTTCTGGTTGCACATTTATGCCATTCTTTTATCCATCTTTACGTTCCTCTCCGATATTTGGCCAATATTTTTGACGCAATCTCTTTCCGTCTTTTTTGTGACATGTGTCCTTCCAAGTTTTCCATCATTGATATTTGCTCGATACTTCTTTTCGTCTCTCTCTGGTTAAGCCATAGTCTTCTCGCCTCCATTAATAATAAACCATCCCTTCTCTATGGTATTTCGGTGTCCTGTGCTTTTTTTCCATATGCTCTTTAAATTTATTTGTTGTCGAAGTTTTTCATGTGTTTCCATGAATTCGATTTATTGTTTTACTCTTCGTCTTCCTTTCTGCTCATTTCTCATATTTTGTGAAGTTCGATATCTTCTGCGTGATCATGCATATTGTCTTACTCCTGATCCATCAGTTCCTAAATACCAATCTTGACCATGCAATCTGCGTTGGCGTTCGCTTTTCCTGATGAATTTATATTACGGTGGTATTCTTGCACTGCTTCGCCAATCTCTTATCTACTCGAGGCTTCTATTGTGTTGGCTAAGCATACTTATGGTTGTGATCTGTGGTGATGTATATCTCGTTGGACCCCATACAAATATTTGAAATGGTTTAATAGCTTGGAATATCGCTAAGCTTCTCTTTCGGCACGAGTAATTCTTTTTATGGTTTCTTGAAGTTCGACTGTATATCCAATGACTCGTTCTCTTTTCTTCGTCATCCTTGTCCTAGAAAACTGCTCCAGATTGCATATTCACTTGCGTCCTGTTGCTAACGTTCTTAAAATCTGGGGTGTACGAGTATTGGTTGTGATATCAGTATTCTGAGGTTTCAAAGCTGTTTGTTGTTCCTTTTCCCATATAACGGGGTATCTTTTTGTTATTCTTGTATTGGTTTAGCAATAGTTTGGTAATTCTTGATGAACTTCGTAATATCCACATAAGCCTAAGTATTTTGCACTTGCGTGACTGTCTTTGGTGCAGGGCATTCTTTATCTTTTCGTGTTTCTTCTGGATCTGGTTCTTTGCCTTTTGCTTGCCACAATATGTCTAAGAAGGTGACTTTTTCCTTTTGCCCAATTCGCATTTTTGATGTTTCAATTTTTTAATTTCCATTGTCTCAGTCGAACGAATACTATTACGGTATCTTTAATGTTGCTCGAGGTGCTAGAATAATTAATATCATCAATATCTACCTACATTGTTTATGCGTGAGTTACAAATTCATAATCTCTGGAGAAGCTTGGTGCGATTGTTAGTACAAGGCATTTTCTTGAATTGGTTTAAATCTTTTTTCCGATAGTAAAAGCAGTTTTTCTCTGTCCTTTCTTTGGACTTTTATTTGCAATAACCACTTTTTAAATTAGCGATGTAAATAAGCTTGCTCCGTTGCACATTTGTACATTTCATTTATATCGGTAAGGTATGTATCCCGTTTTGTTAATGGTTGGTCGTCGGTATGTCTATACAGAACCGGGTTTGTGTTCCGTCTTTTTTCTTTACCATGACCACTGGGAATTGCCTGGCGAGCAACTTTGGTCGATTACTCCTGCGTCTAACATCTTTTGAACTTTCTTTTTCTGCTACAGATTTCTGGCTTCTACCAATCGATATGTCGTTAGTGTTATTGGGGTGTCGGTCTGTTAATGGGTATGGTATGTTGCGTTCATCGCTTGTTACCTGAGATCTAAAGTCAGATGCTCAATATATCTTGAATTCCATTAGCAGTTTTTGTATTCGCTTCTTTTTCGGTTTCTTTAAGTAGCTGACTGTCGATTGTCCATTTCTTCTCAGTTCTTCAGGTTTTTGTTGTTTGGAGTTCATATGTCATCATTTGGTGTTAGTTTTACCAATCGTTCGTTTTTCATAGATAATCTTTATCTTCCTCGTTCAAAGTTTGTAATTGTTGATTGGAATTTACTGTTATCGTTTACGTATACTATCTCTCTGGCTAATGGCAGTTCCTTCTTTTTTCAATTTGTGATTAGTCAAAATCATTTCCCCTCTTGTTTCCCTCATTTACTTTTCGTTAACAAATCATTTGTGTGCGCCCTGGCACTCTATTTTCTCTGATCATCTCACTTTCTTGTTTCAGCATAATATTCGTCCGGTTTTATCTCTCAACTCCATTGTCCTAGATCTATTATTTATCTCCTTTAATAATTCTGGCATAGAGGTCTGTTCCATTATTACAATCTGCGGCCTCAGTTTCCTGGATAACTGCAAATACGTATGATTTTACATTTTATATTTCGTATTGACCAGATTTTCGATGACTGCCACCGATTCTTTACTTACAAGTTTCACATCCATGTTGCTTCTTCTATACATGGCCACAATCTTCCTGTATTATCCATTTTATTGCTTGAGATGTTTGCTCCGGTTATTCGTCATTGCTTTATTCTTCTAACCATTTATTTCTATGGGTACCGTTAAATGTTGTCCGCTAACGTTTGCTTAACATAGCTATAGTTCGAGTTTCTGGATCTGATCCACACTTTCTTAGATCTTGGCTGGTTGCTTGGCACTAAGTCTGCCCCATTGGTTCGTATGTACTGGATACAGTATTCGTAAATGTTGTTGTCTGGTTTGGTCTTTTGGTCGTTATCACGATGCGTTTCTCTCTCTGATGATGCTGCTTTCTTTCAGACATTCGATTATGGTGGTGGATGATTATAATGTTCCACATGTCTTTGTCTTTCGAATTTTCCCATTGTTTGAGTTTGTTCTTGGTTAGCATCTGCGTTCCTCCTGATTTTCATCATTGTCGCTGTTTATTACTGCTATCATCTCTGAATTTATCCATCGTTTCGCTTGGCTTCGTTTTTGTCGCTTCATTTGGTTTTCTTCGGTTCTAATCTCATTATCGCTTTTAAATTTTCGTTCCGCTTCTTGATCGGTACCATTCATTGTTCAGTATCCCTACTAATTTTTTTTTTCTTGTGGATATCTTTTGAGTGTCCATTGTAATACCATGTTTTAGCTAAAAACGGTAAGATCCAATTGCCAATTTTCCAGTTGATTTTTCTCTCTCTTTTTTAGAATCGAAACATTGCTCATTTGTGTTATTGTTACTTCTTCGATTTTGAATGTAGGATTATCCCTAAAATTCCTGCCATCATTTGTCCAAGATTAAGAATCTTTTCCTACCATGGCTTTCATCATATTGCTGTAGCATGTTGAAAATGATCTGGTGATAGTAACAATTCGTAGTTGGGTTTCTCTCCTAGTTGTTACTCTGTTATAGTACAATGTTACGATAGTATTGCTTGTCTTTTGTGTTGGGAATGATAGATGTTTCTGGCTTCGTTCCAGATCTTTTTGTTTGGTAATATTCCACTTGTGTATTCCAATGGTTTGAATTCTGCTTCGCTGGCCAATTCTGTTAATCCAAATATTTTTGGCGCGCTTACTATACTCAGAGTTGGAATTGTCAACCAACTTCCATCTTTATTTCGATATGGTCCCATTATTACATTACTACAACTGAACTATTGGGGTACAATTTCTCTGGGTTTATCATCCTTGTTACTGGTTGAGCGGATCTGATTTTTCCTTTATGCCATTTATCTCCAATTCGTTTATGCATTTATCTCTTGGGTATTGTTGAATTCTCTTTGGCATTTTGCTTGTCTTTTCACATTTGTACGTGTCATACTTCTCCAACGATTCTCCAAAATATCCTTTCCTGGGAGTGGTAGTATGTGGAATTGCTGTTATTGGATTGTGAATTTTGCCTTGCTAACTTTGTTTTTATTTCTCATGTTCAGGATACATCATTTTTACCATCGTTAGTATTATTTTCTCTGTTGATGCAATCCTTTATGATATAAGGATCCATCTTGTTATTTATATAGAGATTGTTCATTTTGGGGTCTATTTTGCGCTTTTGCGTTGGTTGCTGTTCGCGATAGATATTCCTTATATTGGTACTGGCTTACCATTTTGGGTCGCATTTGCTCCCATTCGTCCTTTCTACTAAATTCATTCCGATTGTTAGTGTCAGTTGATATTACTACCGTTTGGTGTGACCTCTGATCCGATTAGTTTTTGTGGTTATCGTTGGTTTCGATTCTTCCGGTTCTCCGTATTTCTCTAATTGCACTTTTTTGCGTGTTGTTTCGGTTTCTCTGTGCACCTTGTCCTTGCACTTATCAAATATTGCGCTCTTCAATAAGGTGAGTCTCAGTTCTAGGTATCGGGCGTGAATCAATCGTTGCTTCCCGTATTACATGATCCTTTTGTTGCTAGAATTGAGGGTCTTCTTCTTGCTTTGCGTGTCTGGATCGAATATCCTTGGTATTTCCTCCAACTTTACTTATATTTCAATTACTACTACTCCTTTTGACTAATTGATTCATAGGGTTTTCCCTCTTGGCATTGTTTCCTCATCCGCCGTTATTCTTCCCGCAGCGTATACTCGGTAGTTTTTATCTTTCCTTTTCGGCTGCTACATTCACTCTTCCAAGCTATTTGAGATTACGTCTGTCAGTTTGAATCTTTTCACATTCCTCCGCGTTTATGCGAACATTTGTTTCCGTTCCCGTTCTTAATTGTTGAATGCGAATGATGTTCCGCAATGAAATGCTTTACATTTTCCCTTGTTACTGAACATTTCCTGATTTCGTTTAATGAATCACTTTTGATATTACGTTATAAACTTGCGGTTGCTGTTGTCTTATAATCTCCGGGATTGTGCTTTGCAACTTCTTTCCGTTTCTTTTAATTGAGTATTTATCACCAATCTTTTATTTTCCAATCACATACTACGAACGGTTTTACTCCTTTCACGACATCTCCATATGAGTATTGTTCAGTGATTATCGTGGTTCATCCCTTTTCTAGCTGTTTTTGGATCGCTTGCATTAATTCGTTGTTGATTTCCGTTCAATAACTCTTTTAACTTCGCTTGCATCCATTTCGGTTTGATCATCTTTACTTACCAAATTTATAAGGCTTGCATCACTTTGGTCAGGATGAATTGGTTCGCTTACCCTTCCTGATAATGTTGTTATGGCAAAATTCATATCCGTTTGGGTTGTTCTTGGAGTCGTTTTTGTATATCACTACGTATTGTTACATTAGGTAGCCATTTCCTACAAATATCTGTTTGGGTCATTCAGATGTTTCGTTTAAGTTGATTTATTATCAACCATTTCTCTGGATCTTTTGGTTGTTGGGTTCGTTACTTTATTCCATGATTTTATTTTTATTGGTTTTATTTGCTGCCAAAGCTGTTTCGCTTCTGCTCCGTTATTTGGAGTTTTAAATTTTCTCTTTATTTCTGGGTTGCTAATCCCAGCATATCAGTTATTGTCTGTTGATCCATTTTGCTCTTGTTCTTGGCCTTTCGTTTTCCCTGTAACTGCTTTTGTCACTTGACTAAGTTGTTCAATTTCGTTGTCAATTGATCCATCTGCATCTGTTCTTTAGTTTTCCTTTCTGGAGCTGGTTTATTTCATTTTGCGTTCGTTCCTACTGGCATTTCTTTCATTGCCGTACCTGTCTTATCGTTTGGGTTGTTTCGTCTGTTGTTTCTTTAGATGTTTGTAGCTCTCGTTCATTTATCCAGTTATCCCATTCTCTCTGTCGAGTTCGGCGTCTTCCTTCTTTCCTTTTATTTCCTCTTCGGTACTGCTCTATAATTTCGATTGGGCTGTTCTTTTGACACATACTAGCTCGTCTGGTCATCTGTTATCAGATCATCTTCGTTTTCTGTCATAACAAATCTCTTGTTCCGGTTTCTCCTAGTTGGTTTCTTCGTCCCAATATCATTTAGATCATTTAGTATCTTTCATCTTCCTGTTGCTGATGACGATTACTTCATCTGCTGCAGGTGGGACTTCTGGCGTATTTCGGATCTCCTTGTCGTCCTATTGGCGTTTTCGTTCTGATTTCTCTTTTATTGAGTTCTCTACCCGCGATCTTTGCTTACTGTTATACATTTATTTATCCCAATTGCATTTGCGTTACTCCGATTTCGAGATCGTCGTCTTAATGATCGTCCTTGGTATTGTAAATGAAATGGCCGGTTTCAACGTATTCTCTTTTTCCAATCCTACCTTGGGCAGTGATATAAATTCTCTTTCAATTGGTTCGAAATCTGGCATCATATTTTTAACTTACTTCTCTTCGATTTTTCGGCTGCCCATTCGTATGTTCCATTTTCGGATAATTTCTCGGAATTGCTCTGTGGTACCACGCCATTCATTCTCCGATATCCTTATTTCCTTTACGATATTTCGCGATTCTTTCACTCTGCTACAAGCCGATTTCCATTTTGCTTAATCTGTTACCAGTTTCGTCTTTGATTCTTTGCTCCGGTTCTCATATCGCTGCTAACTCTCTACACTTTTTGCGTTTTGTTGAATCGTTGTTAATCCTTCGCTCCACAGGTTCGTTCTATATCTGTGGGCAAGTATTTTGTTCTGGTATTTTCGTTTCTCGAGTTTACACTGATTCGCGGTCTCGCTTTTCTTGTTGGATTCGCAATTTTCATTTTTCTCGTTCTGTTTTCTACTTCGATCGTGGATTTATCTTCGATCATTCTTTTTACAAATTTGAGGGTGTTACATATTTTTTCAACAAGAATTGTGGTACTCCTCCTGCAACATTTTTCAGTTGTGATTTTGGCTTTTTGACTTATCATAGATCTTGGGTCCACTCCCAGTTTTTCGCTGTGTCGTCTTCCCATTTTCCGGGTTTTGCGATGAAATCGTGACTTTTCATAGATGGCCACTCTACTTGCCGTTCATATCTGCCTCTTGCTAATAGGAATACACTGATAGATATTTTCCTTTTCCTACCCCATCTCCGTTTGGGTACACAAAAAATCTCAATTTCATCCGATTCTTCCGATCTTCTGTATAGAATTGATGACTTGTGATTACAATGATTTTTCTTCTTCAGCGATTTACTTTTTCCGCCCATCCACCTATTTTCCATGTGTATGTGGCTGTCGGCATTTATGGTTTATTTCTCGTCTTCTTTCTGGTTGCCATTTCCCATTTCGTTAGATTTCCTCTGTAATTTTTCATATGGCTCATCTTATTATTAGTTCCAGGTTGTTTCCTATTGGCCACATCTTCTGGGCGCTTCCCTGGTATATTTTTTCCATTTTGTTTTCGGTTCTCGTCCATTTTCCATTTTCACTCTTTTCGTCTTCTTTTATCATACACTTTCTATGGTGTTGATTCGGCATCTCGAGTCGTTCTATAGGTTTGCATTTTGTGCTTAATTTCGCATCTTGTTCCATAGTTGTTAGATAGTTAGTATTTTGATCATCTTTCTTTTTCATTTCCTTTGAAATTCTTGGATTCTGTTGTTCTTTCTTTGTTCGTTTTTCTCTCGGTTCATCCATGGCTATGATTTATGGTTTGTCCCGTCTTTCCCATTAACCTAATTCGTATATCAGGGTTCGTTCTCGCGGACTTATTTGTCGTTTGTTTGATACATTATTGTCACGTCTCTTACCATGCACGTCACTTACTTTCGATTATGCGTTCTGTAGTAATTTCTCGCATTTATTCCGTCGGTATAATTCGTGCATTTGACATTCGGGATCCACCGATCATTTTCTTTTATTTCATTCATGGTAGCTTTATTTTATCTTATGGTTCGTCTCCTCTCATATCTCTTTGGTGCTCTCCTATTTGGCTATAACTCATCTGTTCTTCGTTAGTCGATCTTTTCATAATATCTGTATCTCGTACGCTTCTACGAACATTTTTCATTGGCAATTGGTCTCCTTACGTTAATCTGTTAAAATTTTCTAGCCTGGTTATTTGCTTGTTCCGTCATTCTTATCTGGTTTCTGTCTCATTATTTTGTCTTCTCTTCTTTCTAATCGGGTTTTTATTTCTTTGGTATATTAGTTATTTGGATTTTCTGCCATATTTCCGCTGTCGTTTCCTCGTGTTTCATTTTTGTTTAACTTACCACATTTATTCCTTTTGGCCAGTTAGAGCATCGGCTATGTGTATATCTCGCTTTATTTTTCTTCCTTGATAATATAAGGTTTATTTTTATAACTAGGTCTAGTTTTTCACTACCCAATCATACAACTCGTTGTGCTTTCCCTCTTGGTTGCTATTATCCTGTTCTCGGTATTTTGGAAATCAATAATTCTGATCTCTTCTCTTTATTCATATTCTTTCAGATCTCTTGGTATTTTTATTATATCTTTTCATGTTGCCGGAATGTACCATTATCTTGCTGGTAATCCCTTTCGCAATCAGTTTCGTTATTCTGCTGGTATCTGTTGTATCTCTGGGTTTAGGAACATTTGTTTCGATCTACTTCTTCTCGATCTCGTTGATTTCTTTAATATCTCAGTTTCATCTTCTCTTGGCACGTTTGTTTCCATTTCTTCTAATTCGATTTTTGATTCTCTTTATATGGTTTATTTTCCTCGCATGATTGAATATTTCTCCGCCCAGACTGCTTATTTTCACTTTTCATCTTCGTCTGTTTTGATCGTCTGCGTATTTGTCTCAGCATATTAATATGTTGGTTGTTCTCTCTTTCATTTTCTTGTTGCCCTTTTGTTTGACCTTATTTCTTTTATTCTATTCTCGATTTTGGAGGCTTCACTCCACGTTTGCTTTTTTCTTATTGATTCTTGTTCTATTTTTTTGTAGCAGTATCCTTGGTATTCGATTTTTTGTTATTATTGGTTCTGATATCTTTTCTTTCTTTGACGTTTGATGCTTTTCCTGCTCATTTTTGCCAGTTTTAATTCATGGCTCTTTCATTTCTTGAGATAGCACTTTCTTTGCCATCACTTCTATTTTTTGATCTAGTGCTTGCTCTTGTTCTAAATGTTTCAGCGCTCCGTCTATTTTTAATATTAGTGCCTTCTTTCTTAGTTCTGCTTTCTCTTGTTTCAGGATTGCTTCTTTTTCTTTTAACTGGTCCTCCTCTTGTTCTAAAGCTTCCTCTTGCTTTATTTTCTCGAGTGTACTCTCTGTCTTTTGTGTCATAATTTCTTTTTCGAGTTCATTTATCTCGTACACTAATGTTTTCTCGTTTTGATCCTCCGTTATTATCATCTCTGCTTGTTTAATCTCTTTGGTTTCTGGTTCATTCGGTTTCTCCATTATTGTTTCTTTTAACTGTCGACGTCTTTGTTTTTCCTCCTCTGTAAATTCTTTGATGGCCTCTATTTTCTCCATCGTGTTTAATTCAACTGTTTTCTCGTTATCGGTTATCATATTTCCTCCCCCTTCGTTCTCAACACACTGCTCCGCAGTGTGAATTTCATCTGGAATTTCCATTCTCATCATATTAATTCTTTTCGGGGTTTGTTTTCGGTTTTCCCATCTTTGCTGGATTTCCTGAGCTTCTTCTGTTTGTAGTCTCTGCCATTCAGCTTGTTGTTGCTCTTGATATTCTCTAGTTCTCAGCTCTTGAATCTCTTCATTGTTTCTCATTACGTTGATTCGTTGTTGTTGTATATTGGTGGGCATTTGTTGCATCATCTCTTTTAATTCCATGGGCATTCGTTGTAGTGTTTCTCGTAGCATGTCTATCTCTTGCATCACGTTAATTTGTGGATTTCCCATAGAGTTGTTTGATCTTGACTGGTTTGGTTCTCTTCTTATGTTACATTGCCTTGCGAGGTGTCCTTGTTGTCCACAATTGTAACATGCTTTGTTATTAGGTTGTCTACATATTTTCTCAGTATGCCCTCGTCTACCACATTTTTGACAATTGTAATTTCGGAAACAATTCTCTGACCGATGTCCTATTCTTTGGCATGTGGAGCATTTTTCATTTGCATTTGGATTGTTCCTGAAATTATTATTATAACTTACTTGGTTATTACCTCTATCCTCCGGGTTTCTTGTTGTTGGTGGCTTGAACATCTGCTGTGCTCTTGGAATGAATTGATTCATAGCTGGGTTGGTATTGTTGTTTTGGTTGTTGGCATTGACTGTTGATGTTGTTGGTTCTGTGGCCAAGACTGCCACTTGATATCCCAGTCCCAGATGGGCTTCACATCTATTTGCGATTGCTACTGCTTTATCCAATGTTTCTGGTGCCAAACATCCAAGGTTGGCTCGTATGTCTTCCCTTTTAATTCCTCTTATGAAGACGTCTACCATTTTATCTTCAGGTAAATCTGTTTCTCCGAAGGCTTCTTTACACAATTTCTTTAATTCGCATGCGTACACTGCATTTGATTCATCTCGTCTTTGTTTTCGGTGTAGGAAGTCCAATATCTTCCTATTTCCCTTTTTCTCTATCCCGAATATCTTTATTAAGAACTCTTTAATTTCTGTCCATGTTGTCAATTTCGTTACATCTCTCGCTTCTTCTACAAATACATCTTGTGCGCTCCCTTTCAGATACAAGGGTAGTCGCTCTTTTACTTTTTGATCTGTCCAGTGACAGATATTTTTATACACTTCGAATTCCTTTATAAATGTATCCAATTTGTTGAGACTACCGTCAAACGGTTCTCCTCTAAACTTTTCTCTGAATTCTCCTATCATCACATTATTGTTATTCAACATTGTATTTGCATCCGGAATTGAAGAGTTTATTGAAGTCGTCATGTTTGGATTGTTGTCCAGATCTTCTTCGTTTACTGATTCTATCGTTGTCAACTGGTTTTCGATATTACGTAATTCGTTCTCTTCGCTGCTATTAAATTCAAAATCGGTCAATCCGCTATCTGTGCCGGTTCCGGTTGCAGTTGATACTTTAGTATTAACACTTCTACTGTTGCGAACTTTTTTCTTTTCTTCTGCTTTTAGTAAACTCTTTTCTCTATTCTCTTGGCTTTTGCTTCTCGTGTGGTTGCTGATGCTATCAATGTTTACGGTTATTCGTCTGCTTGACTGGTTTCTCTTCTCTTGCTTTGGTTGCTTTGAAACTTCTGGTTGCTTATCTGCTTGTAACTACTCTGACGTTTATTCCAAAATCTTTTCTGCTCGTTTATTCAAATTCCTTTGTTATCACTTTGCTTTGTCGTTTGCTCTGAAATATTTTCTCCTTTGCTTTGCTTTGCACTTGACTTGGATTGCTTTGCTTGACTATCGATTCCTAAAAATAAATAACACTCCAATATTCTATACTCTATACTAATTTCTCCTCCGTTTACCATACTATATATGTTATCATCCCCTGTTCGCATTTATCGTGGTGGTCTTCTTTATCTGACTCACCCCCCTCATTTTAAGTCCATTTTTAATTATCTATACCTCGTAATAATTATCTATTAATCTCGTATCAATTATCTATATAGTCTTATCAGTTATCTATATAGTCGTATCAATTATCTATATATAATAATATCAATAATATAAACTCATCATACTCATACTTTCATTCATTCCATTAATTGTTTTTCCTATGTCCCCCAAAAAATTCATTTACTTAATCCTCAATCGCTGGCGCTCTATGCCCTCTATAATTTCCGTTGGCTCTTCGGCCTTCGGCTTTAACTCTTTTACTGGTCATCTGTGACCTTAATATCTATTCATAATCATATTTCATCTTTACTCATATCATATCTTATCTGGCACTCTATGGCCTCTAGTATCTGATCATAATCATCCGGCACCCTATGGCCTCTAATATCATATCATAATCATCCGGCACTCTATGGCCTCTAGTATCTGATCATAATCATCCGGCACCCTATGGCCTCTAGTATCTGATCATAATCATCCGGCCCTCTATGGCCTCTAGTATCTGATCATAATCATCCGGCCCTCTATGGCCTCTAGTATCTGATCATAATCATCCGGCCCTCTATGGCCTCTAGTATCTGATCATAATCATCCGGCCCTCTATGGCCTCTAGTATCTGATCATAATCATCCGGCCCTCTATTTCATCTTTACTCATATTCGTATTCGTCTTATTCATATTATCTCTCATTGTTTCATCGGACTTGAGCTCAACAGTGACTTTTGGGTATGTTTGAGGCCTCACACTGACTCTCAAGCCATGGCGTCTTTTGGCCGCGCATTCTTCCGGTTACGCTTTACTCACCGCCATTCGGATATTTGGTACTCGGTGTAGGATCCGGGTTATTGTACCAAACTCCTCGCTGGGCAATAAAAAAACATTCCCTCGGTACTCGGTGTGGGATCCGGGTTGTGTACCTCGAAGAATATAAAAGTATGGAAATGCCTAGACGTTCAATCAAGTTCCAAAAGCGGTTTACTTGATTTCCCGAATAGTGAAAAGAAAAGGAAGCGATCAAAAGTGGGAGCGGAAAATAAACTATCAAATCTCTGCCCGCTCCTTCCATCAGATTTCTCGGCTCCGTTCAGCCGCTCTCATCTGGCTTTAGTAGGACATTTTGAGTATGAACCATTTACCGGTTAGTTCACATCTCACCTACCGTTTGGCCCCGATACTCGGTGTGGGATCCGGGTTGTTGTATCGAGTTCCTCCCAGCGAAAAAAAGAATCGTTCGATACTCGGTGTGTGATCCGGGTTTTTGTATCGAACGGCTCAGCGCCATCAGTCCCTTGGCTGATAACAACCTGAGCACGACAGTCCGTAGCTGTCCTCTGGTGCCTCACCACCAGCTAGGGAAAAAAAGAAGTCATCTCTAGGTACCTTTAATCTAACTATTAATTCTGTTCCGTGCGCACTCTTTCTCTCACCTCTCGGTCTATCTCTTCACACCCCCCTTCAAAATTTGTGGTAATCGCATCAGCAAGTTCCCCAAAAGAGGTGATCAATCTCTCGCCGGTTACTTGCTGACATACGCGACTTGGCCTACCAGTTCCTTTCTCAGTAGGGTTGATCAGGGTTTCCCTTGGGTGAGCGTACTATCATTAGATAGCTCAGGTTTAACCATTTTTCCTCGTTCCTATCTCAATATAATATCAATAAATATAATATCAATAAAACAAAAAGAATTATACACTAGGAAAACTCGGTTGTCGAAATTTTTCCGTCCAATATTTTGTGTCTCTGTGCATGTGTTTTGATTATTTCCCTAATTCGGCTTTTATGTTTTTGGTCTATTACCTTTGTTTATCGTTGTCAGGTGGTTTTATTATTTATAAACATTGCATATTTCTTTTATATTCGTCTTATCATCTAATAATAATTCAAGTAATGCATAATACACATTTATTTCATTTCATCATAACAATTCATGGAAAGTAAACCGTTAGTCTTTCCTTTATCTTTCGCTGGCATAACATACAGTGCGACTCTTGTGCGCATCTATGACAATAACTCAGGTGTCCGCAAGGTATCACCATTACTCGTGCTTCCTCTAATTTGCACGCATAACATTCCGAATAAGCCTTAGTCTGCTCCTTCATTGTTGTTGCGATCTCGTCCTCAATGTTTTTGACTTTTTCCATTAACTTGTTCCAGCTTTTCCCAAATTTAGTTATCTCTAATCTCATAGATAGAATTTCATATATTCTTTCAGTTGTTACGTCTTTATCAATATCGATCAATTTTATTAATATGCAATGTTCATCGGAGTACAGGTTTGAAATCGTTGATATATCCTCTTTAGCTCGTTTAATTAACTTTTGTTTATTAATTAGTTCCTCAAGATTGTCATTTTCGATGTTTAGAATCCCCTTTAGTTTTCCTATAATTTTTGTTGGTTCCATCTAAAATTATCAAATTACCCTTTAAATTTATCTAAATACTAATTAACTAAATTCATTCACCTCTTTAATATATTTTGATTCATTTTATCTACTACTATTTACTCATTACCTGTTGTGCTTTATTCTATTACCGTTGGCTTCCTCTATTTGGTTCCGTTGCTTTCTCTTGTTTATCATTACTCCCCTTACTTACCCCATTTCATTTTATACCGCATTTTGCCCTTTTAATTACTTATGCGTCTTGTCATTGTTGTTGGTGTCTTACAAGGGTGTCATGTCGTCAAGTATTGATGGATGTTGAGTGTCTTGGCGTCTTAATTTGTAGTCGGGTTGCTCGTTTTTCAACAGTTGTTCTCTGGGTTTTGTTTCATGGCGTTCTCATCTCTCTGGGGTTTGCGACATATCGTCTCAACATCTCTGTTTAAACTTTAAACATTTGTTTATATTTCCTTGGGTTCTTTGTAAAAACAGTCCTTTATGAGCCCCCAAATTTGTACCTAGCAGTCAGGTTGATCGTTTTTTATTGCTGTTTCAATTTTTTCCTCGATCTTTACGCTTTCTCATCGATCTTTACAATCGCTCTTTACAATTTTAAGTTCCACATATTCCATCTCTCCGGGGTTTGGTAACATGTCGTCCCGACATTTCTATTTGCAAAGATAGTTCTGTAACCTGTCCCCTCTCATTTGTTTGCACACGAAAATCATTCAATCCCGGCTGAGCCCCCAAATTTGTACTTGGTGGGCAAGCCATTCGTTTCATCAACATATTTTTCTCATTTTGTAGTCGGGTTAATCGTTTTTTATCTTTCTGTATTAAGCTCCCTTCTTTCTCATTTGTCATCTCTCCGGGGTTTGGTAAAATGTCGTCCCGACATTTTCTATTTAATTCCAAGATTTTTATTTCGGTTTCTTTTGGTCCTTTGCCAACAAAATCATTCTATCCCGGCTGAGCCCCCAAATTTGTATGGTGGGTTACAGGGTTTCAAATCTTGCTTGACTTTCTGGTGGCCCTGGTAACGCCATACAAAATGATGCTGATCGCCACTTGGCACCCGTTGCTAAGCAACGTTGGTAATGTGTTCAAGTGGTGGATTGCCCGCAAAAATTGAGTACCATTGGCTAGTACTGTAGTTGCTCGGACAATCCTCGGGTTCACGAGCTGTCGATAGAAGACCTATGCTCGCTTTGTTCGGTCCCTCATAGCTATTCAGGATTAGGTTCTTATTGGACTATGGAACGAATTGGCGATGTTGGCGTACGGTTATATTAAAACAACGATTCAACTAAGTTTTATAACCATTCTATTCAACTCAAACACATTATCGTTTACTGCTTGAGATTCTGGAGTTGTGTTGCACGACGTCGGGCACGTTCCTTACGTCCCGGTCGACGGTTGTTGGTTGTAGTGATGGATTGTTCTGCTGGCTTGGTGGTCGTCTGTGGCAGTTGGGTTGGGGCGAAGATGAGCGGGTAAGTTACCGCTTCACCTTCTCGGCATACCGCTAGGGCGACTTCGAGTCCCCGAATCTGCGTGCGCAGACTCTGATTTAGCTGCCGCTCTTCCTCCCAGCCTTTCTGAGCCGCTGTGAGTCGATGGTAGATCGTCTTCGTCTTTGCAGGATCCGTCCATGTAGCTTTTATACGTTGCATTTCCCGCGTTAATTGGATGATCTGGGCGAGCAATTCCGTGTTTGCTTGTCTCGCGCGATCCAATTCTGTTTGCAAGATTCGTAAGGACGACATTACTGTAATTAAATAGATCATTTTATTTGTTACTGCTCAAGTTAAAGAATCATTTATTTCATTTAAACAAAAACGCAAATCATTCCAGTTATACCAAGAAAAGAACACATAAATTGCTAATATTTTGGATTAATCACTACATAAAACAATCATTATTAAGTCATTCATCGGGACAGTACCGCTTCAGGCTTCGTCTGAGAGCCTCCACTGTGTAGGGCCTTCGGGTATCTCGGACTGGGCGAGGTGGATAGGTGGCTGCAATCCGCCCGGCGAGGATGTCTTCTACCACGTTTGCAAGGTACATCCTCGCCTTAACCACCTGCAAATCTACTTGCTCCTGCACCTTTTCCCACTGGGTGAGGAGGTTCTGTGCATTTGTGTATGTTTCTGCCGCTGGGTATTGTCTTTCTGGGATATCGCAGGGTTCCTTCTCTACATCTAATATCTTCCAGGCCGTCGGGTACAGCCATTGTTGATGAATCGAGTCGGATGTTCTCGTAGTCGACTGAACTATTGATTGTCCCTGTGTGCCGGTACTCTGTCTGCTACTTCGCTCGGACGACATGTCTAAAACGTTGGCATTATTAGCTCTGCTTAATTTATCATGTTAAGTGGTTAACAAATAGATGGTACCTATATCACTATTGAAGGGTCATCCAATTTATTCTCATCGGGTTCTAATAAATGTTATTTGATCGAGATTCTTTCGGAACGGGTGGCTTCGACTAGTGACATTAATAATACACGGGTGGTAAGTCTATTACTCAACTTGTTTTATTTAATTAGGCCGGGCATTGTTAAGGGGTCGTCGAGTTGATATAGCGACCACATAAATGAAGATACAATTGTACGCAAGTTGTGATTTTGAGGGTTACGCAACTGTATTCATTATTATCTATTTCATTTGTTTTCCTATTTTCGGATCCTCTATAGTATTACTTGTCGTTCGATCAGGTAAATTTTGTCGTCATATATTATAGTAAACGTTTATTGATTCTTTAAAATTGATGTTGGAGTTAATTTCATTTAACCATTCTATGATTTGGTGATCGTTTAAGGCGATAACGGATGTCGCATCGCTGAGGCATCGACGTGTGTTTGGCGTTCGCACGTAATTTCCGTCGATTAATGTTGCGTGTTATTAGTAATGATTGACCGGATGTCCGGTTAGATGGAAGTGTGATAGATGATTTTAGATTTAGCGGAAACTAGTCCGGATGTTATCTTACTAGTATTGTTCAAGGAGGTTTGCGTAGATGGGTGCGATTTCCGTTACAATTCAATATCCGGCGTATTTTCGCTGTTTGGTCGATTAGATATATTATTAGATCACCGCGTCTTTAATCATTTGGACGAGTTGGAATTTTGGTTGTAATTACTCAATTTATGTTCTAATCTTTTGGAATGTATCATTACTTCATTCCATCGGAATTTTAACTTTAATGATATATACATCTATTAGCGCTATTGGATTTTACTGATGCTTAACAATTATCACTCTGATATTATCAATCTTTCGGGTTTTCATGTTATGGAAGGTAAACTAATTTCGGTATACTTTTATTTGATTCATTTACACATTTTAGCCGTTAGGTTTAAACAAATATTATCGTAAAAGTGATTTGGTTCTTTCTCATCGCGATTCAAGCTATTCCTATCCATGTCGGTTGGATTTAATAATGCTACAAGGTTGAGTAACTCCTTAACAGTAAATTTTCTGTCAATAAACTATCATTAAATTTTTGGTTACAGATTTGCTTATCTTTATCTTAGAGTTTTCCAGTTATATTTTACCCATTTTCACCCTGCAATTACCGTATTTCAGATTCGAATGAATCATTTAAAAGGAAATTTTCAACTCGAGGATCGTTTGATTATCGTTATCCATTACACTAACTTCGAGCGAGGAGTCGTATTGGGTTCAATTTACTAGTGCTGTGGTCTGAAACAACGAGTTATTTTTACTTTGAGGGACGAATTACCTTAAATTAATCTCGGAATTTATCAATCTATTTTGCTGGTTCGATTTTTCTCCATGAACTTATATTTAATTACCGGAGACTTTGTTGGCTAAATCAGTGATTTTCTATATTTTAACTGGTAATTATTAGCGATCTATATTAATTACAATCCCTCGAATAAAGTATTTTAAGTGATTGTCTACTGCATTTTCGTAAATTATTGTATTATTTTCAAATAAACTATGTTTGCTTTTACTTGACGATCTATCGGGTTATTTTGTTCACGTTACTCCAATTTTATCAGTCAATTCACTTAATTTTTCCTAAGGCCATGCTTATGTTTACGCCGGAATCGTTAACTAATTTAATTGAATCAATAATTACTTTTTAAGAGATGTTACTATTTGGATTATTTTAGCATACCGATATCAATTTACTTCCAATTTATTTATATCAATGATCTTAACCTAATTCATTACAGTACCCTTCACTTTACACAATAATTAATTCTGAATCAAGGAGATAGTTTAGTTTGAACCGTGAGTCACTTAAATTTTCAATAATTATTTTATTTAAATCCACATTAATTAAGGGAATATTTATTTTTAATGAAAATATCTTTAACTTGATACATAAATTCAATGTAAGGGGCTCACGGAACTACTTATGATATCCATATTTTGGTTTTTAAATGACATAAGTTGATTTAATATACTACTAATTAATTCATTTCTAAACATCAATTTAATTTATTTATACCAACGATTTCAATTGATTTATCCCCGTACCTTTTCCCTTTAATAGATCTTAAGCGCCTTTGTGTTTATATTATATTTATTGAGTGCCCACTGGACTACTCGGTGTGATGATTTTAAGCCGTTTGTAAGATAATTTTAGGTCGATTTTACAGAATTGAGAAACGAGGAAGCAGCCAGAGACTTCTTCCTTATTTCTCGCTTCAGCTATAGGGATAAGTATTGACGTTACGACCGCTGCGTTGCGCACGCTGAGTCTTCACGGGTGCATATCATTGGCGATTCTCCACGCTCTTACATGCATCTGCACTATGTTGATTTTACTATCTTGCGTGATGTGTCGGCTGTGGGCCGGAAAAATTTCGACATTAAAAAATTTATAATTTATAAAGACATATAAAATAAGTTATACATATTAATAATATTTATTAATTATAAAACAAATAAATTTACCCATTTTAACCATTCCATAAAAACATCAAATCATAATATAAAATGACATAAATACCTCTCTTCCCACGTCAACGCCGAGCAGAGCTCCATTGAGATGCAAGGACGTGATGTGGAAAGAGGGTTCCAACCAAAATGCTTCTTACCTAAAAAAGGTTTCCAAATTCGTCTGAAAATAACTTTCTAAAACAATTTAAAAATAGTCGAGAATAGTTTTAAATTGACTTCAAGATTTGAAAATATGGTTTTTAAGGTTAACTTTAATGTGAAAATGGATCAGTATATATACCTATTTGTATGACGTGTGAAATTTGATGCAGTAAAACAAAATTCGACCTTGTTCTTTTCTAGCAAATTCTATTATTTATTTTTATAATTTTTTATTTAAAATTTTTATTGAATTATTGCTAATTCAATTTTTCGATTAAATTTCACTTTAATGAACTTTAATTGATTTTTTCAATTTCGTCGAATTTGTTGTGTTTTCTTGTTGTATTTGTGTAGGTATCGTGCGGATCTTGGTGCATTTTGTTAATATTTTAATTTATTTTTATGTTTATTATTTTATATTTAATTCTTTTATTTCTCAGATTTTATAGGGTTTACTTGATGTTTCAGTGGGTTTATTTAAATTGCGTGTTATTTTTTGCGTGTGTGTTTCTGATCCATTTAAACATTTTTCAAGGCCGTTTACGTTCTGGCCCAACACACCTAAAAGGTAATATAAACAAAGACCATGACTCATCAAAAAAATTTCAAGGTAATTCAAAAGTAGATCAAGGCCATTGGATGATTCATCAAAATGTTTCAAGGTCATTGGATGACTCATCAAAATTTTCAAGGTCATTCAAAATTAGGTCAAGGTCATTCAAAATATTTCAAGGTCATATTATTTTTAAACATTTTTAAATTTTAATTTACTACTTATTTTTCTCAGTAGTATATATGTTGTAAATTTATTTTATTATTATTATTATTAATATTATTAATATTATTATTAATATTATTAATATTATTATTACTTTTTATTAATACACCTAATTCTGTTTTTACACGAATTTGAAATAACACGAGTAAATACGAAAAAATATTTCTATTTTTACACGACATAATTTGAAATAACACGAATACAAAAAAAACAAAATTACTTTTTTTACATGAATTATTGGATTTAACACGTTTTTTTTCAATGAATTTTTTTAAAGTAAAAAGAGAGCAACTCACCACGATGACAGTCAACTCACCACGCTAAAATAGCTTGAACTTTACTAGAACAATTTTGTACAAGTAAATTTCAAGCAAGTAAATTTCAAGCATCAGCTGTTTTGTTTTGTTTGTTTACACACAATTTAGTTCCTATTTGACAATTACTATTTGACAAGTGCTAAGTAAAATAAAGTAGAAGCTCATATAATTTTGGTAGACCAATAACAGGTTAGTTTCAAATATTTAATTTTAGATTTTTGCATTTTTGATTAATAAAATATATTTTGGTAGCCACACCCATGTTACATAATTCTCCTGCATTAAAAATGAGGAAAGCGATCAGCTTAGATACCAAAATCAAAATTTTGGATCAACTTGCAACGGACAAGGCGCAACGGTTGTGGGAAATAATTTCGGAATCCATGAAGCTACTGTAAGAACAATTAAAAACGTTTACGTTTATTATCAGACAGTGACAATAAATAAAATTGTTTAATGTTTAAATTTTTCTTATGGT
Source organism: Schmidtea mediterranea (assembly GCA_022537955.1). Classification (NCBI taxonomy): domain Eukaryota; kingdom Metazoa; phylum Platyhelminthes; order Tricladida; family Dugesiidae; genus Schmidtea; species Schmidtea mediterranea. The sequence goes on along the minus strand of CM039679.1, from coordinate 65,097,483 downwards.
TGTACTTTATGTTATTTAAGTTTTTTGGCAATGAATTTCTGGTATTATTTTTTTATGAAATCTAAATTTTAATTTATTTTATTATAATTTAGTTTATTTAATAAATTAAAACGAAAATAAATTCTTAAAATAACTACAACAATATTTTTTTATATTATTTAGTCTAATTTTAACTTATTTTTTGAGGTCTAGAACCAATCTATTATTTTTGTACTTGGCCAGTATCTTTTTTTACACGATTTTTTTTTACACGAATTTCTCGGGAACCATTCTATCGTGTAAAAACAGAATTAGGTGTATACTTATTAATTATAAAAATTTATTAATACTTATAAAAACTTTAATTATTATTATTAATATTAATATTTTTATTTTTATTATTATTATTAATATGCTTATTACTTATAAAAATTTTATTATTATTATTATTACTTTTAAAAACTTTTATTAATATTAATACTTATAAATACTTATAAAAACTTTGAAAACTACGTTTTTATTGTAGCAATCCAAATAAGACTGATGTTTGATTTCAGTCCCCAACAACTTCACCCCTTTAGCCCTCATTGTATCAGATTTGCCTAATAAACTATAGCACTTGGGTCTTAAGAAAACCCACTCCTTATACCCGAGACCTTTACTTTCATCTTTAAATTTTCCGATCACAGAATCTAATTTCCTCGAGTATAAGGGATGTGCCGGGTCGTAATTCGATGTATCTAAAAGGCTGTTTCTTATCATTGCCGGCAAAAAAATGTCAAGCTTACAGTGCTTAACCTCAAGAAAAAACGAATCAGTATCGCCGGCAACGATATTAATATCACAGTTAAATTCTGATCTATATTTTGCCAATTCATTATATTATTATTGGTACATCCGCAGCTTAGACAGGTCTCGTACTGATTGGCCAATGTAGCTAGGCCTGTCTAAACATATAGAATCTTTGTTCAGATGAGCACCAATCAAATCATCCACTATTTTAATGGACTTTTTAAAAGTCGGTTTTGAAGCATATACAATCATTTTTCAGCTGAATTGCATAGCCTCAAATTCATCCGTTTTTTCAAATTCTCAACGGACTTCCCATATAGACTATTATTAAATAATTTATACAAATCTCTACAAAGCTCGCACTTTGAGTTTGAGCGTAAATCTGTATTTCTTTGTATATATTCTTTAAAAATAGGTGCTTGTTTAAATTTAATTGCCCTATGAATACACTCAACTTCTGCACCCAATTCTATATACAGCTTGAGAAGTCTCCAGTGAAGAACATGGTTCTTCTTACTGTAATGCGTGAGCATTAACTTCTCAATTTTTGAATTGGGCGGGCACATTTTTTCCGGGGCAAGCGGAAAGTCATTCAAATACTGATGCACACGCTCAGGGATATTGATGTCAACTTCCATTGTATAACCATACGGAAGGAATTCAATATTCGCATTCACACATTCACTCAGCACATCATTCAGATTACCATGCACCCAAACAAAATCACCATACGGAAGGTTTTGGCTAAGTGCCCAACCATATAAATTATTTATATCTATATACAAGAGTTCTGTATCTTCAGAACTTGCAACATGATGTTTGTTAACAAATGTTAACCCATCCCGTATTCCACCCTCATAGAAATTAAACATTTCCATGTCCTGCAGAAGTTCTATGGGTTCCTTTAATGTCATGAAAGCGGACGCCCATGACATTCCAGGAATTCCATAAAAATTCAGAGGTTCTAAACCATTGTAAGCAATAGCCTTTGCGCGAAATTGCTGAAAATAGTCTGCAAGGAGGAATACGTCTAATTTTAGGTAAGTTAACATATAGTCTAACATTGTAGTGCAATTTTACTGTGTCCAAATTAGTTGGGCGGTAGCATATTCATCATCAGATACAGAATCCCATTTTGGAGGAAGTTCATAAGTCGATTCAAGAACCTCTAGTGATACTGCAAAATCATAAGGAAAGATACCATTTGCCTTCACTGTAAGACCATCAAAAGCAGAACAAGTTAGAGGTAGATCAGTAAGAGTTTTTACAGCCTTGGCTAAAGAGCAATTTACAAATTGCTTACTATCTATAAATCTAACAGCCAATTTCTTAATATTTACAATCAAAGATATGAATTTCTCAGTTGTTGTAGGAATGATATTTAATTTCCAAGATGGAAATTCATTCAATCCATACATTAAAATATGATGAAGGTCATACCCTCTCAAATTATGAAAGACAATAGGTAACTGTTTGCTTATTTTCCTATTTATATTACAGTTACGACAGGCAGCACCAAGATACTGAACTGTAAAATGATCATGGTCCTAAAACCATTTAACATTTTTTGCACAAACTCTTCTTGACCATGATGTGTATGTAAATAAGTTGAATGATTTGTTAAATTCTCCTCAGTTTGTGAAATTGCCAAAGGGTCGGAAGAATGGAAAATTGCCTCCTCTTAAGGATGAAGAGTTTGTGCAAAAATGTTTAATGGTTTTATTGAGAAGAAGCTTATTAATGAAGAGGTAGTTAAGTCTATTCGTCCAATAGGATCGCAGCCAGCTAAATTATATGGGCTACCAAAAATCCATAAAGATGGTGTACCTATGAGACCAGTTTTGTCGATGGTTGGTACTGCCCAGTATAAAATAGCAAAGTTTTTAGATGGATTATTAAAACCGTTAATGCGATCAGAGTTTGAATGTAAGGATAGCTTTGAGTTTGTGTCTTGTATTCCAAAGCTACAAAAACGAAGTATGAATGATGTTATGGTTTCGTTTGATGTTTGTAGTTTGTTTACGAATGTGCCACTGGTTGAGACGATTGATTTATGCTGTGCGTTGTGGAATGACAATTATTCGGAACATCACATTTTGGATAGAAGGGCATTTCGAAAACTTCTTGAATTTGCTACTTCAAATGTCAATTTTCTTTTCAATGATGAATGGTATCAACAAATAGATGGAGTCGCTATGGGTTCCCCTTTAGCACCAACGATAGCATCAATATTTTTGGCTAGTTTGGAAAAGAAAATTGCTTCTTTCCAATTTGAAAAACCTTTTGTTTATAAAAGGTATGTGGATGATATTTTTCTTATATTTGAAAACCAGAAACATGTAGAGCCGTTTTTGCATTTTATGAACAGTTTACATAAAAACATTGTATTCACATGTGAAACGGAGAGAAAGTCATCAATTGCGTTTTTGGATTTGTTAATTCAACGCAAAGATAAGCAGTATGAGACAGAGATTTATAGAAAACCAACTGATACTGGTCTTTATACTTCTCAGAAAGCTTTTGTGAATTTAAGTATAAGAGAAATATGGTGAAAGGATTGATTTATCGGTCATGGACTTTATCTTCTACTTTTGCTTATTCGGTAAAAAGTGTTGATAAATTGGTTGAGTTGTTGATAAAGAATGGATATTCTAAATCATTTTTATTGTTGATGATAAAAGAAACTTTTGATAAATTGATTAAAAATCCTAAGGATCCATGTTGTGGAAAGTCTGAATGTAATTTGTCGGATGGGTGTGAATTGAGTGTTGATCTGGGTGATGGTAAAAATGGATATAAAAAAATTGAGCCTAACTATGTGTTAGTATTGCCGTACTCTGAAGGCTTTACAAATTATAAGAGGAAGTTAAGTAAACTGATAGGAAATTTAGAGTATAAGATCGTCTCTAATTCGTGTAAGGTACGCAATATGTTTATTAATAAATCAAAAACTCCGGTTGGACTGTGTTCTGATCTCGTTTATCAATTTACATGTAATGGGTGTAATGCCACATACATTGGAGAGACTTCCCGTCATCTCTGTACTCGAGTTCTAGAGCATTGTCGATTGAAGGGTTTGACCAATATTAGTGAACACAATAGAGGCTGTAAAAGTGATATAGGAATGTCTGATTTAAGAATTTTGTTAAGAAGTTTTAATAGTTAATGGGAACGAGTGATATGTGAAGCATTGCTGATAAGGTCATTGGATCCAAAGATTAATGTGTAGAGTGCTGTGACTACGAATGTTTTGAATGTTTTTAAATAGTTTACGTATGCTAAATCATGTTTGTTTTTTTTAATATTATTAAAATAATTGAAAATTTTAAATAACATTAATTTTTAAAAATTAGAATATAAGTAAAAATTTTAAAATTTTAAATTAATTTAAAATATATTTTTAAAAATATTTCTTTATTAAAAAATTAAATTAATAAAAAATAATTTGTTTAAATTAAATGTTAATTCATAATATTTTTAGTTGGTTTTGAGTACCTGAAGATGATAGCTGTGCTATCGAAATATATCGTACGAAAGGATTTTTATTGGCGTTATCTTTTAATTAAATCGTTGCCAAATTTATTTAATTATTTATTTATAAATAATAAAAAAAATAATAATAATAATAAAAATAATAATAATAAATAAAAATATTAATAGTTAAAACATAAAATAAAACATAACAATAACAATAAACATTAATACATTTATTAATCATCAAATATCTTGGATAATAACCAAGCTAAACAATGTTGACCACATGTTAAGGTCCATGGTTTTTGATACATAGTTTTATTATAGACAATAGGTTTACCCATTGTTTGCAGTTTCGAAACCATTAAAGCCGGATAATAGAAACCCATAGGATCAATACAAATATCTTGCTAGGTTTCATATATATTGCTAACCAATGTTCTCCACCGAGATGAGATGATTGAGTATTGACGATTATGGCTTGATTATTACGTAAATATGGAATTTTATCAAGAGGAAAAACCCCTTAAAATTCATGTCCAAGTATTTGTTTTCCAATTCGATAGACCTGAACAGAACTACATCAATAATATTAATAATATATTTTAAAAACTTACTCCATGACAAATTATCATAAATTCTCAATAAATTTATACCATTCAAACCAACACAGTTCTGTTTGCAGTTATTTGAACCTCATTTTCAAATACTCCATATATTACAACATGTACCGGTTCAATTGTAGCTTTAGCAAACTTTATATCTAATCGTAAATTTCCATTTTGAGGTAATTGACTCTGATTTAAATCAAAATCAGGTGCCAAAACAAATGTGAAGAATGGATATTTGCTTTTAAAATCTTCAAGAGTTATACCACAATTAAGGTTTTTATCCAAATAACCCATATTTCTCACTATACTCTGCATATATGTAGCACAATAATTATCATTATCGAAATCTTGAGTATATGTTTCTCTATAATCACTATTTTTCGATAAAGTTAGCGATGTTACTCCAAAATTTTTAAAAATTGAGCTCGATGTTAATTATGATCCATTATATTGAGATTCACTTTGAAATGTTACAAATATAAAGTTGGGCATTCTTCTATCTCCAAATATTTGTTCCTTATAGAAAGAAGCTGAACCTTTAGCAATAGCAAATTGAACAATTTCCTTTGTTTTCAATGGATATATTGCATGCTTAGAATTAAGCCCCAATTGATGACCGGCTAATACAGATGGCTCAACACGAACTCTTCTCACCAATAATTTTGCATCAACTAATTGAAGAATTGGTGCTGTGGTAACACTTGTTAGTGATAATGCCGAATCCGATCTTTTCAATCTAATGTGTACATTAACACCTGGGAGTAAATATTTCGGTTGATCGATATAAATCGAGTTGTAATGATGAGCACATGGTAAATAATTTCGAAACTTTAATCCACAATTTCCTATCATCATCACTACCATAACCCATAGGAGTTAAACATGTATTTTTAGTATCGCTATTGTAATTTATAATAGTTTCTATTAGAGCTTTGTGAATATATGTACTGTTACCACCCTCAATCTTGATATTATTAAATCCGAGAACTGCATCTTTAAAAAGCGTATGAAACAAGAAATTGTTTGGTATTACATCACTAGGTTCACCCAACGGTTTTCTATCTTTATCTACAACTTTGATCTGAACAGTTAACAATGTATCATTCAAATCTAAATATTCAGTTTGGGAACCATTAATATAAAATTCAATATCAGTTCTACTATCCATAATAGAATTCATCGGGAATACATCTTCAAAGGCTCCCATTTCAATTACCGCTTGGGGAGATGGTCTATCAAATAAACACAATTCAGATTTACCACAAATCATTTTTGAAATATAGTTCCTACCCTTTCATTCGTTTGTTTATATGTTTATGATGTCTTTTACGTTTTTTAGCCGGTGTTGGCGCTTCGGGTCTTTGAAACATACCTGCAACACTAGGTAGAACCTTCCCTAACTTTGATAATGCATTTGATTTCAGCGATGGTAATATTTTCTGCTCATTCATTATCACATCTTTAGCAGTTTTCATACCAAAACTACCAATGCGTTTAAGAATAGGAAGTGCAAATCTACCAATTGTTCTCAACCATCCTGATCCATACTGTTTACCAATAAAATATGGTAATTCGCCACCACTTTGGCTACCACTATACATACTAATAATATCGTTATTGGCCATCTAATTTACAAAAATGTAATGTCAAATGAGTTTTTGTATCTTTACTAAATTCAATAAATTTACCGCTATCATCACGAATATTTATTTCTATATTGTTTATACATGATGTTGATACCGGTAAGTACATAGGATTATCGATATTTATATTGACAACTTCATCCTGGTCATGTTTATCAACCCAAACATATTTCAAAAGAGGAACCAAAGAATCACCAACAATTATAGGATCGATGATGTTAGTATATATGAACATTTGCCTATGAAGTTTTATTATTTTTGGTTTGCGTACACCAAAAGCACTTGTCCTATATGTTTGCTTATCTAATCCCAATGTATTAGCCAAATTCTTATCAAATGTAACTTCACAAATGTTATTATTCAGATTGAATTTGCGTATTTCATCTTTAAGAAATTCAATAGTTTTAAATATATGTAAACAATTTAATGAAATATATTTATGTAATTCTTCTAGTGTTTCAATATATAATTCATTAGTAAATGTAAATGTATCTTCCACCTCATTGATATATGATACAGATATTTTGATGCTTTCGATCGTTACACTTTTCTCATCAAATGTTTTGAATCATATTAGGTATTCAGTTCCAGGAACAACAATGCTAAGTTTATCACAACCCATTTGCTTGGCATCCTCAATACTTTCAAACTTTATTGTAAATGGGCTAAAATCACAACTAACATTCAATCCATCTTTAAAAAACATGCCACTATTTTCATCTAAAATCTGATTTGGAATATGACAATATCGTTCAAAATTATTGATTGAGAAAATACCACTACAGGTTTTGGGAACACGCTTCTTGAATCCGATTTTACAATGACTATAAAATGGGAATGTATTGTACACAAATGTAAAGTCTTGCAAAGCAACTTCCCAATTTCCATGTAAATAAATGGGATTTTGAAGATCAACCATAAATTTACTTGCTTGATTTTCCGGATGGATTAGTGGGCAACTATTACTCGGTAAAATTGTATAGAAACTCATTTTACTAGGTCTTTTGATGATATCCATGAGGGTTTTTGATATCCATGCCATTTGACATAGTATTGTTTATCCTTACCAACCATTTTAGTTTTCAATATTTTCTGAATTCTGAACACTGTAGGTTTGGAAATAACTTGTAATTCCTGTTCATAGAATTTCCCATGTATTATATTGTTATCACTTTCTTTAATAACATACATTACAGGACTCTGTTTAGTATTAATTTTAATAATTTGAAATACCTCATCACTCCAATTACTATCGAAATTTTTGATGAAAGGTGAAGCAGATATTTTACTAATTCTAACATGATCACCAACTTTATATATTGGTTTTGTAATAGCAACTGTTTTAGACCGTGCTGATTTAGTTAATGTTTTCGAGCTGATATCTACGGGTCTCAAACCATTCAGACCTCGATGTGATGAATTATTATAACTAACAAGTATTTTCGGTAATACATTTATCCATATTTTATTACCTTGATGCAAGAAATATTTCTTCAATCTATCCCTCAATGTCCGGTTAAATCTTTCAACATGTGCGGCTTTGTATTGAGAATGTACAGAATAATGATTTATTTTGAGACGATCCAGGATTTGCTTAACTTTACTATTGTAAAACTCCTTGCCTATAATAATAATAATAATAATAATAATAATAATAATAATAATAATAATACCTAAATCGGTTTGCAAATTGTCTGGATGACCATTTTTAAACATTGAGTTAATTGCTTTAGATATTTCCTCTGCAGATTTTGTCTTTGTTGGTACACCGCGAGCAAAACGACTGAAAACATCAATACATGTTAAAATATATTTATAACCCTTGTTAATCTTCGAATACGGTATCATCTCCATCAAATCCATTTGCCATAAATCATTAATACCGAATGTCTTATAAGCTCTTGTTGGAAATCTTTTCCGTATTGGTTTGCTTAAACTGTACGCAAGCTGATCTGACAACCACTTTTGCGTTTCCTTTTTCGACTTTGGGACTCTTTTCTTTAACTTTGCCACTCCACCGAAACCTGCTTCGTCTTCTGGGTTCGTCCAAATTTTCTCCATTACAACAAGATGATTTAAATTTTAATTTAACATTAGGTAATGATTGCCACATCGTTTATTGTGATAATAATGATAATGCTAATGGTAACATTGCTCCGATAAAACCATCTTGTTGTTTATATATGATTTTTCTCATTTTCTGACGATTTTTATTATTTACTAGTGATAACAAAGGCTTACGATGTTTATTCAATACTAAGTTTTTAGAATTACTGATTTTAATTTTACCTCTGACTACTTTTAATAGAATTTTGAGTAAATCATCGCAACAAAAGTTGGAAAAGATTGTAAAATAGACATTCTTTTCATACTCGAAGCCTTTAACAATGCATTAAAATATGGGAAACTCCTATGATTTTTTACAATTTTAACTTTTTTCTTACTCTTTTTAAAAATGTTTTTCGAAATTAGATTCATTGCTAGGTAATTCTCGGTTATTAGCTTTTTAGATGGTGTATAACTGGTTTTCGGTGGAACTTTATTTTTCTTTTTAATATTTTGTCTAAGTTTTCGGATATTTTTAAGCCTGGATTTCATAAGCACCTTTTACATGTTAATGTTTTCAACTTTGTTTATATACCATGGCACCTTCTTTATTGAAAATATCGGTTTTTACCCGTAAATCATCATTGCATTGTTGTGTGAAATCAAGAAATATATATCCATGTGGTGATTTTGTAGCATCTTGAAATGCACTGATGAGAAAATTACGATTATTAGGGTATGCTTGTCGAGCAAGAAAATCAATAACTGTTGCATCTCTAGAATTCTTAAAAATAACTAAATATTGAACATTTAAATTCCTTGTTCGATGTGCGCCACCCTGATGAAATAGATTTTGAGTAATAAAGATCACAGTAACACCAACATGTCTACTGATTTTTGTGAATAAATTATTAAAATCCTTTTCTTTATTAGCTTCCTGATACAAATCATCAATAATGATGACATCACCTTTCCTTAAACGACTTGACCAGTTTTTATCGAAACCCTTTACTATTTTCATGTTTTTCAATTTACAGAAATTATCCTGAATTAATCCATGTTCTTCATCTGCACCCTTATGCCAATAAATCTTGTTGAATTTTGTTTGAAATAAATTAGATTTCAGTAATTTACACACAAACATAGTTTTACCACTACCACTTGGGCCGACGATTTGATATACAGCATCATTTCTTAATTCCATTATTAATTTGTATAATTATAGGTTTTTGTTTATATTATATGATTTAATGAACTCTTCCCAAAAATCATAATATATATATATATATACATTAATTTCTTTATTGTTTAATTATGTTATCAAATATAAATTATAAAAGAACTTTCGATGTATCAAAAATGACGTTTCCAAATGGTAAACCACAGCAAATTGTAGATAGGAGTGGAAAATATCCTATAATATTTTTCAAATCCAGCAAATGCAGAAGCATTGGATGTAAGAAACCTTTAGATGTCAATAAATTACAATATAGAATAAAGGATATTAAAATACAGTCAATTACAGTTACCATGGATATAGGACAATCTATTAATCTATACAACATGTCAACAAAATGTCTTTGTATGTTCGAACCAGAATTATTTCCTGCACTGAGGCTTTTAAAATACAACCCAATGGGTGTTAACGTGTTTGCTAGTGGCAAAATAGTTATATTAGGGGTGCGAAATCTAGAATACAAAAATATTGTTTGTGACATACAAAATGAAATCACCGGATTGGTCGATATCTGATTGGCTAATGATTGATTAAAACAACTTGCTTATTCATTTGATTTCATTTTTAAAATATTATACCATTATGTATGCTATGCCAAAGAAAAATATCGCTGAATACGGTAAATTTATCATTTTTATTTCATTTTTTATATTTTATTTAGACAAATATGCCCCAAAGATAATCGATCGTATTATTTATTATTATCCTCAAATAAAGGAGATTTTGAAGAATCAATAGCCGTCAATGCATCAACAGCTAATATACAATGAAACAAGAATCGAGATTTCCGATCTGATTAAGCAAGCTCTTTGGGACAATAAAATAAACCGAATGATCAAGGAGATGGAAACTGAATACCCCTGCATTCTGGCGTGTAGCAGCTGTGATTTCCGATATAAACGCTACGTGGAATGGAATCTTACAAATTCAATAAGAAATTTTCAAAAAATGAAACTTTTAAGAAAATAAATGTATTTTATTTTTGTTTGTTTTGATAGTTTTAGTGTTGGTAATAAATGTTTTTGTATTTTATTTTTGTTTGTTTTGTTAGTTTTATTTTGGTAATAATAATAATAAATGTTTTTGGTAGTAATAGTTTTATTTTGATGGTGGTAACAATAATAAAAATAGTAATTTTATTAGTATAGTAATAATAGTAATAATAATAATAATAATAATAATAATAATAATAATAATAATAATAATAATAATAATAATAATAATAATATTGATAATAATAAAACACGTGATATTAATAATACATTTTATATATATGTAAACTCAATGGGTTAATTTACATACAGTTTCCAGTCACGCACTTATCTTGCAATTATCATGCACTTATCATGCATTGTCTTTGTGATCATGCATGATTCTGATTGGTTAATCATTATCTGTCAAGGGTATAAAAGTGCGTCACCACCTTATAAAGATCATAAATCAAACATGACCAAGAAAATAAGTGTCCAACCAGTTCAGATGTTCCACAATTATAAAATGTATTTTTTAAAGGAGCCTATCAATATGCAATTGGCAAATCCAGTCAAACTCAATAAAACGCAATTTCAATCTCTTGCTGGTACTCTCTCAATGTTAGATATCAAGGTTATTGATAATACATTCAAAAAGATCAATTCCAATTTAAAATGCAATGAAAATGCTTTCTTCACGAGTCAATATACCAGATATTATGATGCATTTACAGAAATTGGTTTCAAAGAACAGGAAAACTGGTATATAACAATAAAAATCCAAGGATATAAAGCTGATCAAAATGATGTGCTTTCTCCAATCTGGGAAATTGATACTGCTAGACTTTCACAGTTATTTTAATGTATAGTGTTTAGTGTTTATAAAATGTATTTATGTTTTCTTTGTTATTCTATAAACAAAATTATAAGTAGTTTTAAAATAGTTTTAAAAATGATGTCTGAAAAAGGTAAAATATAAAATATAAAATAATTAATTAATTTCGTTTAGAATATTTAATAAACTTTTTGTTTGATAAACTCGAAGAAATAACCGGTGTAAAAATTAGAGATATGTTGACTCTAGTTGAAGCATTGAGTAAAGAAGATTCATGTTGTGATTCTGGATGTCAGAGTGATGATACTGAAATTGTTTATGATGGAGAAATTAATACTGAAATTATTAATGATTCTGAAGAAATTATTGATGATAATGTTAATGTTGAAGAAAATATTAATGATACTGAAGATACTACCGAAATTATTAAAGATGAGCCTACCGAATTTAAGAATTGTATTGACCATGTTATAGAAAATATTATGATAGAATATTGTGGTGATGAAGACTGTTTATGTAATAATCAATAAATCTTTAAAAATGTAGTTTTTATTAATAATAATAACAAAGAAATATTTATTAAAATCTTCGATAAACTTTATTACATAAATATAAAACAGATGCTCCAGTAAATAGTTTTAATAAAAATTTGCAATTTTCGATATAAATATCAGAGCGTTTGGCTTCTGCGGCAACTTGAATAATCGCTGTCCATCCACCGTTTGTTTCTACCCACGGGTCAATTTTTGTTTCTATTACCTAAATAATGATAAATTAATAACAATATAAAGTAATATACCTCTATAGACCATTGGAAATAATTTTCATAGTCGGATCCAGATATTAATATCATGTGTTTCATATACATTAATCCTACTATTATTCGCATCCATTTATTATTTTCATCTAACATGTAACTAAATAATGATTGGAATGCCTTCTTTCTCTCCAATGGTGGTAAATTGAGAATTTTTTCATAATCAAATGGTATGTCTTCAACGATTTTCTCGGTACGGTTTACCATAAATTTCATGTTTTTAATGATTTCATCTTCTTCACTATTATTAGAGACCAGCTCATTCAATAAAGTTATAAAAAATTTAGTTTCTGGCATTTTATAAAAATATTTGAAAGTGTAAGCTTATTTATACTATATTCGACCAATCAGAATCATGCAATACTAAGAAAATATATAAAAATATATAATGGAAATGGCAATGATGATTTGTTGGCACTGTTAACTTCTATCAAGTTGTTGCCACCACTGTTAACTGGGTGTTGTAATTTCATTATACGATTGAACTGATCAGTTGTTTTATTAGAATAAAATTTTATACTATATTGAACTTGATTCATCATTTTTTCATTAAGTTTATGATTTTCTTTCAATTCTAATATTGATTTTCTTAATTCATTTTGGATAATAACAATGGTCTTATTTAGATATATAATTTCATCATATAATTCGTTTTTAGCTCTTGTTAAAGTCTCATATGTATGTTCAAATCGGAATTCTAAATTACTCATTCTTTCAGATAATCTTTTGACTGGAGTTTTCAAATATCTAGGCCTATCTATCATATACAAAATATCCATCAATACTGCTGTATCAGGACATACAAATCTTGTTGAATTTTTACCTTGAACGGTTACAACAATTGAGTTGACCATATTAAAAACTAATAATATTATTAAAATTTCTTTAATCATTTTCAAATCTATATAAATTAATATTTATTGTTTATAGCTAAAGATTTGTATGTGTGTGTGTCTAAATTAGTATAAAAGTAATTGTTATTTCAATTTTATCCTTAAAATGGTTGTACCGAGCGCAGTTCAAGCTATGAATGAAATTAAACATTATGGTAATTTATTATTACTATTATTATTATTATTACTTGTTTTTAGATGATTATTTTAAAGTTATTAAAGAACGTCTGGAATTCTATTATCCAGAAATACATGGAATCATGGATAAGCCAGCATCAATAATTCCAGATTTGATATTCAATCATACATCAATATGGATATTTACTGTAATAGATGAGTTCCTATGGGATATCGAACAAAACAATTTGTCAAAAGATATGGAACCCGAATACCCCTGCGGTGATGGATGTCATTGCTGCGCTGTCCGAGATCGGAAGTATGTGGAATGAGCTTTGAAAAAAGCTCTTCGACAGTACTACTATAGTAGAATTATCTCTTTATAATAAATTTGTTGTATATGTCTTGGTTTTTTATTATATAATATTAATAATAATATTTATTAAATAATAATTAAAATAATAATAATATTTATAAAATAATAAAAATAATAATAAAAATAAATTAAATTTACAAAATATATACTACTTATAAAAAATAAGTAGTAAATTAAAATTAAAAAATGTTTAAAAATAATATGACCTTGAGAAAATATGATGAGTCATCCAATGACCTTGAATGAGTCATGGTCTTTGTTTCAATGACCTTGAAAATATGGTGAGTCGTCCAATGACCTTGAATGAGTCATGTCTTTGTTTAAATGACCTTGAAAAAATATGATGATTCACCCAATGACCTTGAATGAGTCATTATCTTTGTCTTAAAAATTTTTGTACTTTTGGACTTAGAGAAATTTTCTCTCAGCCGGTGGGAGGGGTACTGTGCTGGATGTGACACATTCGACTACTCCCGATGTAAATATATTAACTAGTTTATGAAAAGATCAAATAATAATCATCATAATACAATTAATTGTTCAAAGGTAGTCAATAATAATCGAGTACCATAATAGGGATAAGCGACTAAACTGCGATAAATTAAACACGAATCCACCGGATGACGCGGTCCACGATTTAACGACAATAGAATTGATCTTCACGAACCGATTAGCAGAATAGCCTATACCAACGAATAGAGATCAGATACTATGCACTGACGAGGCGCAATAAAGTACCTTACAAATATGTAAAAGACAAAACAAATTGCTTGAATTAGCGGGAACGATTAAATATTGTAAACAACAGCAAGCAACATAGTGCATAAAAATCCAAACGTTGAAAGTCATCGCCTCACCCGTAGATTATTCGTGAAAATGGACACATCGAGTGATCTGGTATAATGGTTTTTCTCGATAAGCAGGCATAGTCAGATAGTCCGTCGGGATTATCATTCCGAACAACACCGGAGCTCGAACCGGATAGAGTAGATTCCGAAATAGTTGATCATAATTGAGAGAAATTTGTCCAGCGTTGAGGTAGTAGAAGAATCCATTTCACGAGTTGAATGCAAAGTTAATACATCAATCCACCTTGAAAATCAACGATGAGCTAATGTGATTAAAATACTGATATCGGTAAACAACACGTGGACGGATCATCCATCAAATTATTGACCAGGTCAACAGAGTATGAATTGTGACTTGTGAACATTGGTCAAAAATCAGACTGCAAGTATTAAATAAATAGCGAAGAAACACAAATTGTTTACTCACCAGTGGATTAAGACAGGATCATAATTAAAATATGAAATCATCGACGAGCTGAACCGAATTGATTAAATACCAATAATAAAGTGTAAATAAATAACAGATATTTTTTATGAAATCTTTGACTTGAACACGTCACCATAAACCCTGGCCCTTATCTATAAAAGTATTGACAGAATCTTAAGTACCATCTTAAATATTTGAAATGAATTCTCGATCGATGAACACCGAACATAGTTACAAACGGACGAGGAATGCTAGCCAGAATATGGAGTTTCGTTCGAGTTAGACGATCCGACTAAACTGGTGTTGCCGGAAAAACTCATTCAGTCTACACTCCGGAATCGACTTGGATCCCGCCAAACGGGCGATCACACGTATGCTAGCAGACACCCACAGTGGAATTCCAACAGCAAAGATCGAAGAAACGAACGTTTTAATAACCACCAATGAACCGGACAAATATGTCGACTTAGTTTTTGATAGCAATAAATGTTTATGTTTCACGTTTTATTCAGTCATTAGTTATATAAATTAAATGTTTATGTTTTACGAATATAAGTTTCTGATTTCTAATTTCAATAAAAACTTTAAACAATAAAAATATATAGAAAGAAGGCTAACACAAACTAATCGAGACGCATGAAAATAGCCGTTAAGGTACCATGAAAATAATCAAGGGAGAGAACCGAGCGAATTAAATTAACGTTGTAGATGATCAATCATTTAAATATTTTAATTTTAGAAATGGAAGCCACGAGGATAATACACCGGGAATTAAGGGAACTTAGACGTGAAAATCAACATTTGCACAGACAACTTTTGCAACAAGGTCGAGAATTGCAACAAGTGAAAGCCACTTGGGCCGAACCAGCGAAGATGAAAGCATTATACCAGCGCCTCACTGCAGCCCAACAGGGCTGGAAAGAGGAAAGGGTGTTAAACCAGGCACAGCGAACAAAAATCAAAGGATTGGAGGTCGCCCTGTCGGCATGCCAGGAAGGAAGTGCAGTGATTTACCCTCTGGTATTCGCTCCGGCACAATTGGCCTATCGCGACCAAGAAAAGCCTAATCAACTAACAAGAAAACCCGATCGCACGCTCAACCAGGTCGAACTGAACGGTTGCGACGACGCGCCCAAGGAGTGGCCAAATAAAATAACAAGCTCATGCTGGATGATAATTTAATTCCTTTGATATTAAATAAAATCTTTTTAGTTTATTATGTTATCATTTGTAAGAACCATAGGAAAGAGATATAATAGAGAGAGTAATAAAGGGACCTGAAATAGAAGACGGACATAGGCCTTCTAACGGCAGTCCGCTTAACCCAACATAGGACTAACCCTTAGCAGTTCTGATATCGGAACTCACCTTTGGACGTCCTGTGACCAGTGGTTACAGTACCAACGTTGCCTAGCAACGGGTAACCATTGGCGGGAGCAAAAACTATTTTGTATGTTTGGGGTGAAGGTCATCCCACCACCATCCCCACATGTGGCCAATACAAGGATTTGTTTAAATGGATCGGAAACAGCAAGTAAACACAGCACTCAGATTAAAAATCAGACCTATTAACACCAAATAAACAACCCTAAACTATGAGGAAAATGCAATTAAATATAATATCAAAAGCATAAAAGTGTGGTGTTGGTGGTGTTTAACCTTGACTTCTTACATACAATTGTTGGGCCAGAACACCATTTAGACCACCATTTAGAGATTCACGCTAGTGAAACACAATAAAAATCAAATAAAACAATAGCACAGTCGATGCATATAGTATAACAATCACAATGAGTATATCAGACGATAATCATAAATCAACAAAGAATGACGTCCTAAAGAATGGGAGAGGAGTAGGTTAGAAATCCTTCGACGTTGGTGGAATTTGTGAATCTACCAGGATTACAAAGAAATTTCGGTTTCGTGAGATGAGAAACTACAATCAGGAATAATTCATTTAGTATAAATACACAAGGTTTATCTAACCTAAAAATTTTCGGTAATAAAATAAGATCCAAATCCCAACGAGGAAACAACACAGACCGGTTTTGGAAGCGATTATGTGAACAAAAGCCAATAGTACAGATCAATAAAATTTCTTTTGAACAAATGGTAGACGTGGCAATACACGATCTACTCCATTCAAATCATTAGGTGGGGCAGGAAATTTCCACGTCAGGAGAAAACATCTGGCTTAAATCGATCGCAAACATTATGCACACTGGCCGGAAAACGAGGTAAGGAAATTCACAATATTACTGAATCGCCAGAATGTCCCTAAGTGAAAGAATTGCATAGTGTAGGCACACCTGCGGGGTAGAACGTACAGTATAAATAGACAGGTTAGTGACGAGAAGTCAGAAAGATTATAGTAAAAAATTAAAATGAATTTCAATAGACAAAATGATTCATGAGTCAGGGGCCGCCCCTCTCACATTAGGGTCACGGAAGAGATCACGATGGAGCGAAGGACCGACGCCCAAGAAAGTAAGAAATTCATTTAGTTATTTTACTCTTTTAATTGCAAATAAAATTTGATGCAACTCGGCCAGTCATTGTAAAACTCTGGTGCACGCCACCAGGAGACCCAAGTCTGGTCAAGGAAAAGATGCCCCTGCTGATGGAGAAAATGACATGAAAACCAAGGAAGACCCCGAACATAACAATGAAATTTAAATAAATAAAAGCTAGATTGGTATTTTTGTCCAAATTCAAGTTTATCATGAATTCGTATGCATAAATAAAAGATAGAGATCCGTTGAACGATTTACCAATCTCGAATTACAATACCAAACTATGAGCAGCATCGGGCGACTTTATTATGGTTAATTAGAAATCGGCTGAACACCAAACTCACGGTATCTAGGAAATAACGTTACGTCAGTGTAACAATGTGTTGAACAACAGCTATGATTTTTCAGTCAGGAACTAACAGTTTGATTTCTTTGTCAACTTCACGATACATCGATCTCCATTAAGATAAACTAACTTCCAAGCAAAAATGTAAATGAATTTTTCATGCCTTCGTGTCCAAACCAACGAAACACACTGATGAAAGGCCACTTAAGACAGTGAAAATTTCATTGATCCTACACTTCGTAAATGAGACCGTAGAAATCAAACCACCAAGGCCTATCTAACTAATCGTCACAATAAATTACTTCCACAAAAAATGTACGACTCATGAACACAAAACTACGTCAGATTTACGAACTAATTCAGATCACCCTCCGCCGTGACCTTCTATTACGCCGAAAAAATTATAAATATCCTTGATATAAATCATCCGCGTGCTCATTAATCTATTACGTTTAGTTCTCATGATTACTATATAATCAAAAATCTAATGATATTCATTTCAATAGACTCATGGGTGGACGAATCTCGGATCACGATGAGATTCCCATTCCACTCCACCGCTAGGTGCAGACAGACGATGTGGGATGCGGTAAGAGAGTCGAGATTCGGGAGACAAGGAGAAACAGAAGATGTCGAGCTGCCGTACGTGGCAATAAAACGTGAGCCAGGACGGAATCCGGCTCGCGAACTCCGAGGTCGGGCGGAAGATATCTTGGCAAGTCTCGAAGCACATCAAAGAAGGGCCGACAAACAGGTAGAACGAGCTCACCGTTAATTGGAGCAGATCAACGAGGACATCGCGGCTGGTCTGATCCCGAGCACGGATGGGTATGCCCCTTCCTATGGCATCTCATTGGAGCTCGATGACCCCAGAGTGAATCAGCCAACCCAGGTCATGACCGTATCCATGCCGAAGAAAATACTTCCAAGAGGAATGAGAACAGAGACTGGAGATCGTAGTTTGGAGTGGGATCACTCCTACGCGCGCAGAATATCAAGACAAAACCCAAAGAACTATTATCCAAATTCGCGTCACAACTGAATTTCATGAAATACATATTTCTGGTTTTATCGTTTATTCTTATATTTACATTTATTGTAAAAAATGCTTTGCCCAACAAAGAAAAACTACTACATAATTTTAGGTTAGGCGTAATACATTTTAAAATATCGTACCGATAACAATATTTGTTGTATACTAGACGAATTAAACTGTTAATGACCCATTTTATTGTAGAGATCGACCCATGTACAATACTAAACACGGTTCTCAAAAGCGCACGCAAGGAGAATACTGATCTCTATAGGCAATTATTACAACTCACCAGAGAAATCCAACAGATAAAATCAACCTGGATAGAACCGACCAGAGCGAAAACCCTGTATCGGCGAGTAACGGCCGCCCAACGCGGATGGGCCGAAGAAAAACGACTGGGGCAGGCCATGAAGACTCAGATTCGTGGCCTGGAGGTGCCGATATCGGCCTGCCAGGAAGGCCAAGCCGTCACCTACCCCCTGGTCTTTGCGCGCGCAATTGGCCTACAGAACCCCAACGGATACCACCAAACCAGCGGTAAAACCAACTCAACGTCGTCCAGGAAAAATAGAACGTGAAAACCGACGATCGATGAAACTCTCGTGGCAGGTACAGACCTAGGTGTCGTAATCAATAAATATTTTATTTAATTGTCTTCGTATTGCTCGTTTAATCGATAGTGACCTAAGATAAATCATGCGAAGCAGTAAGAATTTTATAGAGGAAAATTAGAATTTTGAATTGGTTGAGTTATCGAGTTAAATATTAAATTAGATAGATAGGCTAGAAGGGGACCAATAGAGTTAGAGCGCGAAGTCTTCTACGACAGCTCGTGAACCCAAGGAGGGTTAGGGCATTAGCAGTTCTTGTAGAGGAGCTCACCTTTTGCTAACCTTCCACCCACTAGTTCACAGTACCAACGTCAATTTTTGACGGGTGGCTAGCGGTTAAAATTCTTATGTAGGCGCTAGGTGGGGAGTAGTTATCCATAGAAAAAATATGATGATTAAGATAATGATAAATTAAACCACAGTTATTAAATGTGAAAGAACTTCTTATGAGGGAAAATCAGATGATATTGGTTAAACAAGCAGTCGACCAAACAAGAAAATTCATTGATCGAATAGACACTAGAAGACCGTACTCGATGAAACAGTTTGTAGAAAATGTGAGAGATACTGAGATTTTGACGCTAACGGATGAACAAGCAGGTGAACTAATCGAAGCTTATGGCGCATATCAAAGAGTTATGAGAGAAACAGAACCCATAAGAATGAGGGTAAAATTACCTAATGGCGATAAACAATTAATCGAAGTGGAACCAGATTGTAAAGTAGATGATTTAATAAAAATAATCGATCAACATATCTTAATCAAAGTGAGAAAAAATAGTGATGACGGAATGATGGATGATGTGATATTAATGTATAGTGAGAATTTCTTAGAGGAAAACGATCAGACTCCAACATACAGTCTAGGAATATGGGAAGATGGATAAACAATAAAAGTCATATCGATGGATGAGCCAAATGGTGGAATCAAGGACGACAAGACAGAGGAGCGTAAAATATTAAAATTCCAGACCAAATTGAAAAGTAAAATGGATCGAAATATACAACGTGTGGAGAGAAGACGAGGAATTATATCGGAAAATATTATTTCTAAATGATAGAGACTGTAAACCAACGCCGTGGATAAAAATATGAGACGAGGAATTAGCTCTTTGGGATTTGAAACAACAAAATGTATTACCAAAATGGACGGAATATATTCCAAGCGAGATATCAGAAGATTTGTTAAAAGAGATTCCAGATGAACTGTGTAAAGAAAAAACTCCTTTTTATATGGACGAAGTAGAATGGCTACCAGAAGAAGATGAACAATTACGAGAGGAGAAGTGGCTAGCACCATTTAAATGGAAAATTACAGATTGGCACGATAAAATGAAAGCAGCCAAAGAAGGGAAAGTGACAAGCATATCAAGTCCAAAGTTCTATACGAGACCAGGAGGTTATCGGTTAAATAGTGGGAGAAGCAATGTACACTTATCAATGTGAGAAAACAACGGCGAAACTACCAGAGAAATCATCAATACCAAGAGATAAATGTGCAAACGAATTGGAAATAGTGCACAAAGCGAGAATTAGATTTGTACAAGCTGTTACCAGAATCATGAACCCAGTAGAATTTTATCCAAATTTATTCAATTGTAGAAATGTGCATGGACCGTTATTCGAAGAGGAAGACGGACGATGGATAATATTTCGAAGTAAATCACAAACACTAGCACCAAAGAAATTTGGTTTAACAGAATTGACTTCAGAACTAGAATTCAAGCCTGTCGACGCATCTAGAAATGGATTGTACAATATAAAAGATTTAGAATCAGCGAAGGCGAATATGCTTTTTCCAGCTTATAGACAGGCAATCTTATCAAACCTCGTTACCATTGAAGGCCGAACAATTACGGTGGAAGTCCGAATTACGAATTATTGCTATGTCCAGAACATTTTAAACATGCGACATCCAACATGATGAAGGCAATATGGGGACGATTTCTGATATTTGGTCAAATGATAGCAGGAATATTGGGAGTAATACTCATAATTCAAATAGTAAGAGTAATTCTGACTCAAATGTTGGCTTGATTCGATATTTACAAACGTGAAAGAAAGGTTAACTGGAAAATGGCAATGGGATTTTTACCGTTCTTAGCAAAAACTATGGTCCTCCATGAACATTCAAAGGATATTCCAGAATCAAGAAATTAATGGAAATTCTATCAAAAATGAAAGTAACCGATGAGGAAGTCGGACGAAAATTCAAACTATTGATGAAAATGGAAACAGAAAAATCAAGCCAAAGAGAGAAAACAAGGTGGATGGAGAAGATGGATAAATAACAAACTGAACAATAATGACGAAGACAGTAACGATGACGAGGATAATCAAGGAGGAAGAGTCACTATGAATAAAAGTACCGCACCACTTTGGGAAATGGGAAATCGAGACCAATGGGAGAACAAAAATATACCATAAGTAACTTATGAGAAGCTCACAAAACCAGCAACTATAAAAGAAAGACCGCGGATTGGTACAAGAATGATACCAAACGTATATCCAGTAGTATTCGAACCGAATTGGAGAGACATCGAACCAGTAATGAATCGAAGAACGCAAGACAAAGATCAAGAAGTCTAAACGAGAACAATTGCAGTTTTAGTAACTCCTGCTGGACCTACGTTAACAATCATGATAGAAGTAAACGGTATCAAAATGAAAGCAATGGTCGACACGGGCAATCAATATGAATATGCTACCAAGTAGATTATGGCCGTGTATCGAGGAAACAACAGTAGATGTAATAACCTGCATTCAAGAGTCAATAGACGTAGTTGGAAAAGCGTGGTCGCAAATCGAGTACAAAGATGTAAAAATATCAACCTATTTAGCAGTAATCAGAAAACTTAACGCACCATGTATAATTGGCACCGATATAATGCCTGACTTACTAAAGGAAATAGTGATCGATTTAGGAACAATGAAATTAAAAGATAAAACTATACAGATATGTACAATGAGAGCCGAAGTTAGATGCCCGGAAAAAATAACTATACCTGGGAGAACTCAAATGATCTGTTATGTCAAAGTCAACGATGAAGTGAAGGGAGAAATGGTATTCGAACCGAATCAAAAATTCGAGGAACGCAAAGAGAAATTGTAAATATAAATAATGATAACGAAATTCCTATTAATGTCACCAATTTTGACGAAGAGGATAAAATAATCTATGAAAACGAAAGATTAGGAAAATTAACACCAATGATGGAAATTAAATTACCAGAATTAAAGAGCGATCAGACTGATGGAAAAGAGATGTGGATAATTGATAGTGAGTTGCTAAATGAGAGCGAAAAAGAAAATTTAAAAGCATTATTAATCGAATTCAAAGATATTTTTGCAGCATCCGATTTGGATTTGGGTACAAGTGATGTAACTCAACACGTTATTTCGTTGACAGATGACACACCAATTACATTGAGGCCGTATAGACTGAAGGAAGTTCAAAAATCCGTAGCAGAAACGGAGATACAAAAGATGTTAGATGCTGGAGTGATAGAACCGAGTTGTTCACCCTGGAAATTTCCTGTAGTAATGGTGAAAAAGAAAGACGGTACACAACGATTTTGTATTGACTATAGACGGTTAAATGTAGTCACGAAAAGAGACACTTATCCATTACCAGATATTAATGAAATGCTACAAATGTAGCATGGAGCAGCATATTTTACTTCACTGGACTTAAAAAGCGGATACTGGCAAATTAAGGTAAAAGAGGAGGATCGAGAGAAAACAGCGTTTACGATCGGGAAGGACCTGTATCAGTTTAAAAAGATGCCATTTGGACTAACAAATGCGCCCGCATCATTCCAGATATGCATGAATTTCGTAACGCACGAAATAAAACAATGTATGGTGTACATTGATGATCTACTAATATATTCAGATACATTTGAACAACATTTAAAAGATATTAGAAATGTATTCGTCAGATTATGTCAATGATTGGGCCAAAGAGAAAGTTACATTTATAGGCCATATTGTATCAGCTAAAGGCAAACAACCTGATCTACGGAATGTGGAAAAGATAAAAAATTGTCCGACACCGAAAACAGTAACACAAGTTCAAGAATTTTTAGGATTATGCGGATACTATCGTAAATTTATTAAAAATTACGCAGGAATTGCAAAACCAATTCAGGAATTAGTGAAAAAGGATACATCTTTTGTGTGGGAAAACGAACAGCAAGTCGCATTTGAAACGTTGAGAGATAAACTAATATCATCTCCAATATTAATTCACCCAAACTTCAATAAACCATTTTTATTAGCAACAGATGCAAGTGGATACGCAGCCGGAGCAGTATTTGGCCAATGGATGAGGAAAACCGTGAGAGAGCAATTGGATATTACAGTAGAACGTTCAAAAAGCACGAAAGAAACTATTCAGTTACGGAAAGAGAAGCCTTGGCAATAATCTTAGCGATCAAACATTTTAAATATTTGCTATGGGGACACGAAATAATAATCACAACTGATCACCAACCCTTGGTATGGTTAATGAGCATCAAGCCGATTAATGAGATAGGCAACGCAACTTCAAAAATATTTACCATAAATAAAATTTAAAGCCGGAAAAGCCAATGCAAATGCAGATTGTATGTCGAGATTTGTGTTCGAGGAATTAATGGACAATGACGTGAGACGTATATGTATGATAATTGCAGAGGATATTGATTTTACTTAACTAAAACAAGAACAAAGGGAAGATAGTGAGTTAAAACTAATAATCGAATATTTAGATACAAACGATATGAAAATCTTCGAAAAATCAAATCAATTAAAAGAGCATATGGAGAAAAATCGACATCGATACACGATCGAAAAGGAATGGTTGATGGTAATGGACGGAGACAAGAGATTGATGTGCTTACCAGAAAGTAGACGAAAAGAGATTCTGATACAATATCATGATGGAAAATTGGGCGGACATATGTCAGCCAAGAAGATGGAAGCCAGACTGAAACAAAAGTATTATTGGCCAAACATGACAGATGATGTGAAAGATTGGATAAAAAATTGCTTAATATGTGCCACTCGAAAGAGCACAGGAAATAAAATGAAAGCACCACTGAAACCGATGCCAATACCACCAGAACCAATGACAATGGTAGCAATTTACGTAGTAGGTCCACTACCGGAATCCGATAAAGGAAACGTGTATATATTGGTAATAACTTATTAATTAACGAAATTTCCAGAGGCATTCGCAATGTCAGATCAGAAAGCAAAAACAATTGCCAAAATTTTAGTAGAGGAAATATGTTGTCGATATGGTACACCAAAGCAAATTTCGACCGATCAAGGAACCAATTTTATGAGCAAAATACTAAGCAAAGTGACAAATTATTTCCGAATCGCTAAACTGAGAACCTCACCATATCATCCACAAACAAACGGACAAACCGAAAGATGCAACGGAACATTGATTAAAATGATTTCCAACTATGTGAGCAAACATCAGAGAGATTGGGATGAATATATAAATTTATGTTTAATGGCCTACCGAATGTCAATTCACTCAGAAACAAAGATGAGCCCGTTCAAACTAATGTATGGAAGAGAGTGCAATATGCCAATGGATCTGGAATATCAACCACCAGTCTCACGATACATGCAAATTGATGATTATGTCACTAAATTTAAAGAAAGAATGCAAGAAGTATGGAAAACTGCCGGAATGAATATTCGTTTTAATCAGAAAAGTTATAAAGATTTACACGACAAACAGAGAAACGTTTAAAATAGGAGATTGGGTGATAATCGAAACACCTGAAATCATACCAGGAACAGCAAAAAGTTGTGCAGAACAGGGAAAGGTCCCTATGAAATCATCTATGTTAATGAAAATAATGTAAAAGTGAAATTTGTTAATAACCCGCTAGTCAGACCAATCAATGTAAATATAAGTCAATGCAAAGCTGTAGCGAAAACAGCAACAGTCAAACCGGAAGCAAGGAAAATTATGACGAGATCGCAAACAAAGCAAATATGTATGCTGAGACAAGTCACAAACGAAGAATGGAATATTAACCCAAAACCCAAAACCGATGATGTACCAAAACCCAAAGCCGGCGATGTAAAAATGGACCTAATGGTAGAAATAACAAAAGAAATAATGCCAGAATGGGCAAAAGAGAAGAGTTTTCTCGATATATTGTGTGGAATCACATCAAGGATGAGAGATTCTGCCAAAGAAAAGTTAGATCAAGCAAAAATGACTACAATAATGGACAGAATGCCTGTATTATCTACCTGCACATATTCCGATAGAAACGTACCATTACATCACAGTTTAATAGCCGAAAATGAAACGCGATCGTTGGAAATAATTAAATTAATGGAAAAATGTGAACAACACACGAATTTAAGGAATTCAAGAGGCGAAACACCGTTAATGATTGCAGCTGCAGCTGATGCAACTAAAGAAGTTCTGAGAGAATTAATGAGAACAGGTTTAGTACTCAACGAAAAAGATGAAAAAGGATGGACAGTCCTTACTTATGCCGCGAAATCAAGGAAAGCTATGGCAATGGAATTTATTATGGTTAATGCAATAAAAGAGGATTTAAACGTATTATGGCCAAACAGATACTTGATGGAGGATGCAATAATTAGAGGTCATGATCAAGCAGCAGCCTCATTAGTAAAATGGACAACAGGACGTTGTAAAACCAAAATTTTAAATGTAAATGAATTTGAAGAGCATGAGAATATATTTTTGCAAAAAGCAATCAAAACTAGACGAAATTTACCAAAAACCATAAAAGCACTTTTAAAAAGAAAAGAGATAAAATTCACCGACAATGAAAACGAATCAGAAAGAATTAAATCGGGAAAGGAGGAATTAGAAACTCAAGTTCGAAATTGGCAAATGAAACAAGAAAATTCATTCGGATGGAAAGTTGAACTAGAAGAAATCGAGAAAGACAAAGAAGATATCATCGAAAAATATGACGAAATTGTTAGATTAATAAATGTCGAGGACAACATTTCCAAGAACACCCTGAATGATGAAAACAACGAAGAAAATGATAAAGACGACGAAGATGGCCAAGGAGACACCGAGGACAACGAGAAACAAAATCCAGAATCAACCAGAAAAAAGGAACCACAATCAGATTCAAAGGAAATCGAAAAGCAGAAATCAACCGAAATTATAAATGATGAAAAACAGACGGTGAAACTACAAAAGAATCAAAATCGACAGACCCTACTACAAAGATTATTAATATTAATTACGTCAATTAACCTAACGGAAGAAAAAGAATTTCCTAATGAGAAATTAGAAATGGCAATCGAAGTGAAAGAAACTCAAATAATAATCACGAACACTGGAAAGCGACAAATTAATATGATTTGTATAACCTCAGAACGGATAACCTAGCATTGCGAAACATGGAATCTGAAACAGAATCAAACTTACGTATTCGAGGATACGACCAAAAATTCAACGTATAAAATCTGTACAATGGGCCTAAAGAGCTACAAATGTGAAATAAGAAAGAACGAAGAAAATGCTTTCAAAACAACTCCTGCAACGCAACAGAAACATAAATTAAAAATTCAAGTGGAAACAAGTGTGGATGCAATAAAAATAATGAATATAGGAAACGAGAAAATCCACCAAATTTGTATTGATAAAAAAAGGAATTTAGAAAAGTGAGACTAAACAAATTTCAACAGTATAAATGGGACGATTTGACGGAAAATATGGACGGTTTAATTTGTGTAGAAAACGTGAACGATATGATATGCGAACCAACCAAAACCTTGAGCAGAAAACATATACCAAAAATAATCAAAACTACGTCAAAATCAGACTGGAGTATTAAAGAAAATGTCAAAAGAGAAATCGGAGCTTTTATTCTGAGAATGATGAACAACAAAGAAGGAATATGTATCCGTTTAACAGAAAATTCAGGAATAAGTTTGCAACTTCAGTACTATGGACAATGATGATCAATTTACCATACAAGAAAGAGAACAATCATCATGCGAAATAAAAGATGACATTTGTAAAGATATTATGGCATTAACAAACGGAGTACGATTTCAAGTTATACCAGGAATCAACCATGTGCTTATGAATAGTAATGGTGATAGAGGAGTAGATCAAATATGCATAAGAAATATCGAAACTGCATGCGTGTCAATGCGATTGTAGAAGAAACAACCATACTTATGAGGTAATCTAGCAGGCAATTAAGGAAATGTGGTATTTTTAGCAGTAAAAACACTCTAAAGAAAAGGAAGTTTGAGAAACCAAACCAACTCGACTAGAAAATCCAGAGAAGCTACTATCAAAGACTCAGAAGGCGGTTACCAGAAAGCAGATGCACAAACAGGACAAGATATAAACTTGTCTAGAATAAGAGACTCCAGAAAAGAAGAACTAATAATGGTAAATATACGATGTAATTGTGATTCGAAGTCCATTCGGTGAACGAATCACTAAAGTATGCATCAGAGATGAAAAAGAAGAGAAGAGCTGGAAAACTAGAACCGAATGCCGGAAAATACGTGATAGAAGGTATCTACAACACCAATTATTAACAAGAGAAAAGGCGGAATCTATCGAGTATACGTATATAAAGAAAGGCAAAACAAACCAATATGCCAAATAGTGACCAGGTATAAACAATCAATAATATTACCGGAACACCTAACCAGAAATGAAACGAGAACAACAACAATTAAAACTACAACAAACCGAGCAAAGATAAACATTAACGGAAATGATGGACATATTTCAATGGAGGAAGCCCACCAACTCCTCAAAGGATTCAGAAAAGCTCAAATCAGAACTGAAACCACAACCATAATGAGATCAAAAAAATCAACGAAAACGGACGAAACAAAAATCACAATCAAGATGAAATGGATAACCTTCACAGTGGTGAGTATCATAGTGACGCTAATATTAATTCAGCAGTGGAAAGTCATCAAAAAGTGCAAATCAAAACCGAGAAGACGAAGAAAACGGCCAGTAGTAGAAACATTCGAATATGATATCATTTTAGAACGTTCAGAGACCGGAAGAAACAATGAGTATGATGAAGTAGCTAGTCAAATCCCATATTCAAGTGGATTGTGGATGAAAGAGTTGCCAATAATAGAAGCCTCACAAGGATAGCCTAGTAAAATTGATGTATATAAAGTTACGAAGGAGAGATATGGGTACATACGGCAATTAAGTATGAGACCCCAAGAAACGTTAGTGTAATGAGAGAACGAGACAGTGTAAATAGTGTATATTATATAAAAGTAGTATTATATGTAAAATAATCAATATATAGAATAATATAAAAGTATATATTGTATATTGTGGAAGCTTAAAAAATGAACATTGAGAAACAATATAAATCTTCATTAAAAATCTTCAGAAATGGATCTATCTAGAAGAAATCGCAGACATCAAGCCGAAGTACCACCATTCGTCGAAACCATTATAAGAACAGTTCAACCTCAACCAGAATTCCCACCTGAATTGCAACCGAATTTAATCAGCAGCCCAAATGAAGTATCAGCAGAACCATTATGGAGAGATCAGTGCGACTTTCTAACGCGTGTAGCAAAACTGTCCAGGGAACAATGGACACAATCCCAAATAATCTTAACCGAAATCAAAAATCGAAGTATGATATACATAGCCATCATTGAACATCAACAACAAAGAATTGCGGAATTAGAAACGCAACCAGATCTAGTTACAAGACAAAGTCAATGGCAAGCGTTAGAAATAAGAAGGCTGAGAAGAGAACAAACAAATGAAATCCTAACGTGGTACGAACGAATGAAAAATCCTCCTGTGCTTGAGTAAGAGTACGAAGCAACAGAAAGAAGCTCTTAGAGGATCATAAAAATCTTGTATATAAACTGTAAATGGTATTAGAATGTGAATGTTAAAAAATTCAAATGTAAATAAAAGCGAGTATCGTAAAAACTATAATTATTATATTACCGGAAAATAAATTCAATAAAAACCATAAACATATCGATGTATAAAAGTAGAATTATTATACAATAGAGTAGAAATCATGTATGATAATAGATTTAAATTAACTAATTTAGAAAATGAATAGTCAAAAGGAAATGAACAATCAAGCCAGCCAAACAGATCCAGATGGACAACAGCCAGAAATCGAAAAACAATATCGACAAATAGGGGCAGAAAAAATGGCAATAAAAATCTATGAAATATTATTTAAAGCCAAGGAAGAGGAAATGAATAGAAAAACCTTGGAAATAGAAATGAAAAGTCTAGGACTGGAAGCCAGAGAAACAGAACTGGAAGTAAAAAGCCTAGAGCTTGAAGTTATAGAAACGACTCTGAAAAATAACAGGCGAATAGACCAGGAAACCTTCAAATAGTAAATCGCAGCAGCTAAATCCAGAGAGGAAAAGCTAGAGCAGGAAATCAACGATCTGAAAGATCACATTTGTGAACTAGAAGCAAGACGTCGCCAGTTAGCCGTATTATTTCAAGAGGAGCTGGACAAAGTAGAACAATTAAAAACACAGAACCACTGGATCCGAGAAAACCAACAGCAATTGCTCGACGAGTGGAAGCAAGAGAAAGAAATTTTAACGGCAAATTACAATCGAGTTCGTGATGTGAGTCTACAAGAGCAACATAAAGCCATGCAGCTAGAAAGACAAGCGAGACACTGGAAAGCAAAGCTCAAACAACAAGAAGCCCATGATAAAAAGTTCTATAAACAAGAATGAGATAGCGAAAGAGACCGCTGCAAAACCATTACTGAAAAATGGGGAAAATGCAAATCAGAACTTAGTAAAGCAAGATTTCAAAGGCCAAAGACTAGAGTACCAGAACCCGTTGAAGAACAACAAAAGAAAGTGCTGGAGCACATAAAGAGGCAAGCCAAAAATTGGAAGCGGAAGTATGAACAAGAATTCATACAAAAACATAAATTGAGATTTCAGGTCGAGAAACAGGAGGTAGAAGCCGAACGATTTTATGAAGAGGAGTATATGGATGTGAGGTGACGCTGGTTAGCAGACAAAGAAACGGATAAGAAAACCCTGTTAAAATTAGAACACAAGGTTCAATGCATTTGCCACCAAGTCCGCAACTGGAAAGCCAAATTCCAAAAGGCACATGAAGATATGGTATTAATGAAAGAAACGTCGAAAGAGTGTGAAAATAAGATAGAGAATCTATTGGAAAACGCAAATTATTTGGCGCGTATGCTTGCTGAAGAAGTGGAAATATCGGCAGAGATATGGACGGAAATAATGCAACTGAGAAATAAACCGCCAATGATACTGCTGCCGTTAATTCCAGTACCCCCAACGGGAAACAGTGGAGGTTTCGCCGGACAAGACGAAACTTGGGTGTAAATCAATGAGTAGAATTGTAAAAAGTATGTAAAGTGTATTAAATGGATATATATATATATATATATATATAATAAATAAAAATAAAAAATAAATAAATGAAGTGTATTTAAAAAAAAAATAAAATAAAAGTATTTATACAATACATTACTTTATGAATTACTAATCAAAGATTGAATACTTTCTTCGTAAATCAGATGCATTTTGCTATTAACCAGAAATCCATTTTCATCCGTTGCAGTGACATTGTTTTTCAACCGTATTATCGTGCTATCGTAATACATAGAAAATTTCATCATGCTCTGGAGCTATAAAAACCATTTTGCGAAACTGAGAAAAACTTCTAATTAAAATTAAAAAAAAATTTATGAATACTTATATTAACCGAAACCGATACTTAATCCGAAAATATTATAGAAATGAATTATTGGAACCCACGGGGGAGATTAGACAACAAAACAACATGTGCAAACCCATCAACAACTATACCAAAACCCCAAGGAAATCCTCAACCTTTAAATGAAGACCCGTTAAATTTCTATAGAAGAAAATGGAAGCAAGAACAAGAAAGATTGTGTTACCAAATCGAAGAACAAGAGGCAGAAGTGAAAAGATTACAACATCAAAACAATCAAATTCAGAAAGAACTGAGAATACTGAGAAAAGAACTCACCGAAACAAAAACGAGCCTCAGATGCGAACAATTTAAAAATGACGAAATCAGAAGACAGTCAATCCTGCGAACAGTAAACGAAATACTAGAAAATTACTGGAAGAACGAATCCTACAGACTCAAGGAACTAACCAAAGTCAACCAAGTGTGGGGTTATAGGTGGTCGTTGTGACATTGACCCCAATCATATAATACTACCTGACTGCCACTGGTTACCCGTTGCTAGGCAACGTTGGTACTGTGACCAATGGTTCTGTGACCGTCAAAGGTGAGCTTTGTTTCCAAAACTGCTAAGATCCGGTCTACAGCTGGTTCAGCGAGCTACCGATGGAAGGTCTATGTTCGTCTTATCTTCTTTAGGTCCTTTACTCACTTTACTTCAAATCATACTATCATAACCCTCAGAGATACTTATTCCCAATGGCAACATATTTATTTTGAAAACAAATGAAAGAAGGAAAGACTTTTATTTATCAATACATTATATTATCAAAGAACAATCCTCGTCTCAATGCAAGTTTTGTTGCTTTTGTCGCTTTCGTTCTGCCCTTCCTGGTCTTGCGCGGGACTTTGGCTTAAATGGTTGCTGTACAGGACTTGTTGCATTCTTGTAGGCTACTTGGGCTGAGGCGAATACTAGAGGTTAGGTAACAGCCTGCCCCTCCTGACTGGCTGCTGCCGCTACTTCCAGCCCACGAATCTGGACCTTCTGGGCTTGGTTCATGGCTCTCTACTCCTGCCAGCCCTTCTGCAACGCGTCGATCTTTTGGTAAAGCCGCTTCACTCTAGCCGGCTCGGACCAAGTGGCTTTAATCCGTTGCAACTCGCGACTTAACTGGAGACATTGTTGATACAGGTTCGTATTTTCCCTGCGGAGGTCCTTCAACTCTTTGCTGATTTTCGGTAAGGCCTCCATTATCAACTTTCCTTAATGAAAATAGGTATCAGGTAAATCATAAAATTAATTTCAGCGGTTTAATAAGGAATCATAGTCTCGACTTTATTATGGTATTCTCAGTTTCCACCAACCCTGAATGAGCATGTTTATATTTACTTTATTGATCTTTGGGTAAAATATTGTTGTTCCGATTTATCTAGGGGAATTAAAAATAATTTTCTACAACTCATTTATTTAATAACACATCACAAAATTCAAGTTGGTTATGGTTTATCATTCATATGACGTCTTCGTGAGTAGGCATGTTCCTCAGCACCCCGATCCTACAGTATCTCCCGAATATCCGGTTGTAATAAGCCTTTCGGGACCACCAGATGGAGGGGTGCGTCGCTTTCGAGTAGTGCTGAATCCCGATGGTCGTAGGCTACTCCATAAGCGGGCTGGTACCCGTCCGAGCTTGGGATCCGCCCGCTGGCGATGTCTCGGTTTATCCTAGCGAGGTGTTCCTTTTGCCGTTTCACCAAATATCGATACCGCCATTCCAATTGCTCCAAGCGGTGGAGTTCGCCTTCCGCTCGTTGCTGAATTTGTCGAGCTGGGTTCCTGTCCGGTTCCCTTTTGATAAGAATACTGGGAAGCTCGACATCTTCTTTTTGTCCGTTCCGATTCGGCCATTCGGGGGTACCATAAGTCGATATGGTGTATCCCCTATCCCATAATGCTTGCCGATACCTCGCGACGAATCTGGTTGGCACTGTTAGAGTAGTGCAATCCGCGTCTCTCCAGTTGCCACTATGGGTACCTGTTAATGGTAAATATAATAGGTTATCGTTGATTCTTTTAACCTCACCATTATTGGCGATAAGATTAGTCTAATTTCGCGTCAGTACAGGGTTGTTCGTAAGTTCTTACTATATTAGCCTTCTCTGATAGTTTCACCACAATCGAAAGTTTTCATAAGACAGGCCTGAATGATGTTTCTTGTCTAGGAGGAAGCTGAAGAAAAGGAGGACCGGAGTTTTCAACGATATCAAATCAAGGGGATATTAAACCACAACAATGAACTAAATTAAATCTACTTACGGGTTAGTTACAAAAGCTATATAATTGATTAACTACAAGATTTATTTAATGAAACTGGTTATCTCCAGTATAACGATGAAACACTTCGAACGATTCAGATATCAATGTTATAAAAATGCAAGGTTAAATATTTCAACTGGTTTTAATGCCATAATTATAAAAACGTAAAATTGGATAGTTAAAAATGATATACTTATTATGAATGTAAAGTGAAATATTTCCAATGTCCTAAATGCTATAATTGTAGGATTATATGTTTCAACGACCTAAATACGCCTTATAAAATAAACGAAAAATTGAGCATTTCCACTGATCTAATCGTAAAATTAAATATTCTCAATGACCCCAAATACTATAATCTAAAATTGAATATCCCCAATAATCTGAATATTATAAGTGTGAATTTAATCAAATGATTTAAATACCGTTAAAAACGTGAGGGTTACGGCGAATAAGTTTAAATAAAAATAAAAAAAATATCTTGAAAAATAAAATATTTACTAATTTCCAAGGTCGCCAATTATCTATGAGGGGAATCGAGGGTGATCGAGTTAATCGTTTTAAATCATCACGGACACTCTCCGGGTATTATTAACTCATTGCTTTTTTTATTTTATTCTACGTTAGTCGAAGGTGAAGTAGAGAACCTGATGATAAATCGGCCAAATTACTCGAATGAGAACCTTGCAACTACACTAGGAGAATTCGTTATGAAGCAGGTAAGATAGATTCGTCAATAAATTCATATGGAGTCTATCCAATTCTAATTTGGAGTAATTATTGGTTACGATTCGGAATTCAATGTTAAACAATTATTGGAACGAGTGAGCATAATATCAAAAATATTTATTTTCATGATACATCAAAGTGGCCGGAGCAGCCGTACCTGTTGAGCGATCTTCATTAAATGTATTTCTTTGGTCGCGCCTTGCAGTGGGCTTGATTAAACGAGCTTGAATTTCGGAAAGTTTTCGATCGGGCACTCCTTTAGACGACCTTCCATTACTCTCCTCGGCTTCAGTTTCATACACAGATACTGTTGTTAAATTCGACATAATAATTATGAACCAATATGGAACCAGTTTCCTATTTATATCTCGTCGCTCTGTGTGTTGCCACGTGGTCCATAATAATTCCAACACGTTGCAATGATTGGTGGCGATCTGATATCGATTGTTAATTTTTCTTCCCCGGACGAATTTCTGAATTCTCGCTACCAACTCATTTCTCTCCATTCTGTATTTCAGGAATAATTATTTGTTTTCTGTCACAAATGCTGAAATCGCGTAGGGGAAATTTTAATCGTTATTTCTCCGATTTCATTTTTCATATCTGCTTATCGATTATTAAGGTTTGATTTAAACAATTTATTATTGGATTAACTAATTTATTTAAATAATTATGCTCCTTTTCATCGGAGATTTTTCAGGCAATTCGGCTTCATCCTTGGTCATTCAGTTGGATCCCATTCAGTATTCGTCACGTTCCATCGTTTGGGAGGACTTTCTCAACATTGTGGACATATGAATTTGTATATGCATATTTTCAATTTTCTTTTGTGAATAAATATTTTTGGACTTCTGTTGGACACGTTGGTATTTGGATTATAGTGAGATGTAGTCGGCACGATTGTTCAAATCATGTAAGCTTGGACGTGTGGGGTCAATAATTTCGAGAAGATCTTTTATATAACGATTAACAGATTTTATTCCATTACAGGTTGTAGTATACGAGGGATTTGTAATTATTGGGCTTGTTTTGTTCGCCATTTTTTCCAGGTTCTTTTATTCTTGAATGATTTAATTACTTAAAACAGTCTTTTAATGAACAGGTTTTTATGAGATTATTGGTTTAAATTAACTCATTATTCATTAATAAATAATAAGACTATTATTTACAGGTTTACCTATGATGGTGAATGAACTATTTTCCGGTCAAAATTTACGAAATGGTTGATTTTTTGGCAAATAATAATTCGTGAGATTTTCCATTTAGTCTTATTTTTCAAATTATTGATACGTTATAAGATTTTTGCTCAATTTAACGGTATATTACTAATTTATTAATGATTTATAAGGCTCTTTATTTAACTGGAATCCTATTTTATTTAGTCAACCATGATTATTAGTCTATTTTGGTCCTATTTTACGTAATCAACAATGATTTTTTAAGATTATTTAGAAGTTTAGCCCCTTTTTACGTAATCGACAATGGTTTTTTAAGATTATTTAGAAGCTTGATGCATCGATTTCCGCAAGTCCTCTTCCCGTTAACCTCAAGTTGACCTTAGGAAATCTCTATGTTGATGTTAGATTTTAAGAGTGCCCATTGGACTACTCTGTGTTGATATTTTAGCCGTTGAGTAATGATATTTTAGGTCGATTTTTCGGGAGTAGGTAGAAAGGTAGGCAACCAAAAGATTGCCTCCCGATCTCCCTTCTGCGCCTATGATAATGAATGAATTGACGTTCGAGTCCTTCGTTACCAAGGCTAGATTTCTCACGGGCACGAGCTGTTGGTGGACTTACACCGCACTCACACTGCTCGAATCTTTATGTAAGATTTTGCTAACTTGTTGGTGTGTGGCCGTGGGCCGGAAAAATTTCGACATAATAAATAAGTTCATTCAGTATATATATTTAATCAATATTAATTTCACTTTTTAATCATCATCAACGTACAATTCATACCAAAATTAGCAAGTCATTCTTGCTTACTTTTAATCAATTAGTTTGTTCAATTTGTTAATACAAATGATTCGAATGTTGTACGTTCGTCGTCGAATTTCAACTGGTCAAAAATACAAAACTGCTTCCAGTTATTAAACTGATTCAACTGATTCAAGTTATTAAAACCGAAATTTCCAGTTATTAAAAACCGATTAACTGATTGATTAAAATTATGTGAAAATGAATCGGTATATATACCTATTCTGTGACCCTAACCTTGCGTGTTATATTTGATGTAGTAAAACAACATTTGACCTTGGGAATTTCTTTGTATTTTCTAACTTTAATTTTCTTATTTTTTGATTTACTTTGACAATTTGTTCTTTTAATAAATATAGAATTGTTTCGAATTCAAATTATTTAATTTTTTGTTCTAACTTGAATGAACTCTTGTTTTTTTAAGTAAAGTGTCAATTTTGTCAAATATTTCGTGTTTTCGTGTTATTTCTGTGTTTGTTTCGTGCAGATCTTGTTGCGTTCTGTTATTATTTTATTTATTTTTATGTCTTTTAATTTGATATTTTTATCATTTTTTTCTTATATTTTAGCATGGTTAATTGGTGTTTTATGGGTCTGATTTTAAATCTTCGTGATGTGTTTGCGTGCTGTTACCGATTCATTTAAACAAAATTGTGTGTTAGCCCAACAAAAGAGTACCTCAAAAAATTTGAAAATCAAAATGAGAGAAATCACGAGAAGAAACGATACTTGAGGAAAGAGAATCGAAAATTAGCCAGAATTATCAAACGGCAAGACCGAAAACTAACCCAACAAACCCAGTGTAGAATTAACAGTCAAAGAAGTATCCGGTTAAAAAGAGAAAAAATACTGGAACTTCAAAGACTACAGAGAAAGAACAAAATCAGAGAAAACCCTCAACAAGCGGCAGAAATCGACAGCCTAAAAACCCTGTAAGCCGTTACCTGCCGGTGAAAAGAAGAGTTAACAAGAATCCTCCAATCAATAATGGGCCACGAGGTAAAAACAGAACCACAAATCGATACTGAATGGTCCGAATCGGAAATAAACCCAAATCTGACTCCTCAATAATAACAATGCTAGAAAACCCAATTGATTGTCCTAGTCACAATTTAACTTTCCAGCTTGATCAAAATATTAAGACTCAAATTTAATAAAACATAATCAACAAATGCTAATACCTACAACACACACCTACAATCCAATCCAATAATCTAATCTCCCTAAGCGTTCATTTCTTACGATACATCCTGCATAATCTAATCCAACAAAGCCTAATCTTCCTAATCTATATAATTCAATCCAATAGAATCTAATCCAGATAATTCAATCTTCGAGCCTCAAAACCCAATCCAATGCGATACAATCCCAAATTGTGAGCAGAAAGACTATATCTGACTATGATGATCCTACTAAATGATGATCAATCAGACTATTTAATGTTACTTTTTGACAATCAAACTATTAATGATCAATCAGACCACTTATTGATACTTTTGATCTTGTGCATGATATTATTTTAATGATTCAATTTTATGTATGTGTATAAGTCACGACTGTAATCGTGCATAGTGTAAAGTATTTTTATTTATCTATTATTTTCCTTCAATACCTTGAATTATGTAATTGCGGTCCGCAATTTTAACTGGCCCGGAAAGTTTTATGTTGGGCAAAAACTGATAAAGCCCATTTTTTATTTAACCAGCACGATAACGCCTGTGTGTTTTTGAGCGGAAAATTTAAATTTAGAAAAAATGGAGAATTTAAAGAAAAAATAAAATAAATAAAAATTAAATAAAAATTTCTGTACACAAAAATATAAAAATTTAATTTTAAATCAAAAGGAATTAAAAAATTATAATTTTGGAATATTCTAGAAAATTTCTTGTACCTCACAACATCATTTATTTTCGATCAACATGAAACAACCAGAATCAACTATTGAGATAAATTCCACATACACGCCGCATAGACCGATATATAAGGCGTGTTCACTCCGAATTGTTCAGTTTGACAATTATGACTAAACGCTCACAATTTGTAGATCTAGCTACCAAAGAATCCCGAAATAGGACAATGGAAAATATTGAGGGTAAATTAATAAATTGATTTATCTAAATCTTATCACTTCCAAGCTACCCAACTAGGTCAACCCTTCTATTCACTATTAATGAGACGAGAGGGATCCCCGAGAGTTCCGATAGATAAAACTTGATTAACACGAATCCCCGATTTTTCGATACCTCATTAACGAAACAACCAGACATCAAATCAACACATGAGGCAAATCGATTCACCGACACGCCAATAAGACAAGGCTTAAGCCATCGAGATTTCTCCATTCGGACACTTTCGAAATACTTATAAGGAACAATGATCAGCATAAAATCAGAACAAACTATAGGCTATCTGATAGTGGTAAATGAAGGCTAAATTTACAAAACCCGGAAGGACAAGTTAACTCATAGCGGTGATCTGGTATCGCTATGAACACCGATTGTTATACGATGATAACAATTTTAAAAATGTTTTTAAAGAAAAATTTCTTAAATGAATATTAGTTGAAGAATTGTATTTTAAAAGTAATTTTTATGATAACGATAATGCAAGGATTTAGGAATCCATCGTACGAGGACCATTTAATCCGAGGTT
Organism: Schmidtea mediterranea; assembly: GCA_022537955.1. Taxonomy (NCBI): domain Eukaryota; kingdom Metazoa; phylum Platyhelminthes; order Tricladida; family Dugesiidae; genus Schmidtea; species Schmidtea mediterranea. The sequence goes on along the minus strand of CM039679.1, from coordinate 65,058,527 downwards.
TTTGTTTTAAGAGGATAAAGTTTTGGTCAATTCTATGCTAATAATAATGTAATAAAGAACTAAAAAAGAGGAACTCGGTTATGACGATAAAGCAACTTTGAAGTTGGATCATGATGACAATTTAATTTTTAGAATTTGTCAGACAATTTTTGAATTCTATTACAAGATAATAATTTAATTTCTTGGAACTTATTAGATATTCTAGAATTCTATTAGATGATAATAAGGTGCGTTTTAAAATTTATTAGACATTTCAGAACTGATTAAACCATGATGATATATATTTTTTAATTCATTAAATATTTTAGAATCTTATTAAATAATGATGACTACATAACGATACAGTAAATTTGTTAGTCATTTCCTCTTTGAATCGATTAAATAATGTTGATACACATTTTAATATTGGTTAATCATTTTTGGATCTACTAAATGATGATACCCTTGTTTTGAGTTTGTCAGACATTTTACCATCCGTGAAATAATATACCTTTTAAGAATCCGTTACCTCATAATAATTTGCAAATTAGCGGTCGAGTAAGAGATGACAATATGAGTTAAAAACCTATTTAGTAACAGTAACAATCTTCAACTTTAGGGAAATTTGGAAATAGAATGCGTATGGCGCCCAGGTAGTTAATGACGGGTAGGGCCCAGATTATAATAGCTATAAAGCCCCGGATTCGCAGAAAATCAATCAGTGGCGATAAGGAAGTAGGACAATAGAATCTTGTACAAACTAATGACGATTATACACAAGAATAGATTAATTAACAAAGGCCAATACCCTAAACCTGAGAAACTCCTGACAGTATTGACAAGCTTATTCTCTCAATTCGACTACCGAGAAACCAGTGTTGTAGGATAGATAATATTGAATCGTCGATAAAAAGTTTTAAATGAATAATAGCATTAGCATTTGTATACTAGGTGAACCCAAATGCATCCGTAACAAAGTAACCAACTTGACAACCGTGTTCTCAATGGAAAGCGTGATCTTGGTAGGCTATACTACATACCGAGGACCCCTAGTAGGCTCCTGAGAACAAAACCCAAATTATGCTTAGGTTGATGTTTTTCTAATTTAGAGAACTCATGGATCGATGCATCCGGAGTCATCGCTAGATTCCCTGCACTGGTGGTCCCACGGGAAGTCCTTCATCGTGAGTTAAGAGACACGGAAGAAGAACCGGCTTGTTATTCCAATCATTTGTACGCATGCAGCCGACCGAACCGAAGAGGCGACAACACCAAAACCAGATATGATAGACGCTGACATTAATGATGCTTGTATTATTAACAATAAATATTTGATAGGCGTTCTTAAAAAGATTTCACATAGTTGTGCTAATAATCTCCTGAAAGACTAACGAATCTTAGATGAAAACGAATCCATGAGATAGAGACTAAGTAGAGGGTAAATTGGGGTGCGATAATTAAATATTAGTTATGGTCAATAATCGAACTAACTAGTATAATTTACATTTAGCAATGAATTCAGTTCAGTTTCTTCAACAAAAGTTGCACAAAGCCTATACCGCCAACAAAAACCTGCAACAACAGATAGTACACCTCACCCAGGAGATACGAGAAACCAAGGCCACCTGGATCGAACCCGCGAAAGCCAAGAGGATATATCAAAGAATGACGGCAGCACAGCGAGGGTGGGCTGAGGAGAAACAACTCACCCAGTCGCAAAGGAAGCAAATACACGGTCTCGAGGTAGCGTTATCGGCGTGCCAGGAGGGCAACGCGGTAACCTACCCGCTGGTATTCGCGTCAGCAAAGTTGGCCTACAGAGAAGCGACGTCGGCGACGGTGCCAGCCCCTAAAGCACCCAAGCACAGGCCAAGAAGGGCTGAGCGAGCTAAACGCCGTGCCGCAAAACCCCAAGGATAAGCATAAGGAACTGTTTCATGAATCTTTAATAAGTGTTTGCTTGAATTAATCCTTTTAAATTTCGTATTGATAAATAAGTTAAGGCTCCAAGAAGATTGGCATGTAAGACGTATCATATAAGTGAGGGACCAGAAGCAGTAAATCGCACACATACCTTCTAACGGTGGTTCTTTGGACCCAGCCTTGAGGTCGGGCCAGAGTAGTTCCTATGTGGCGCTCACCTTTGGCGACCTCAAAACCCATGGTTACATTACCAACTTTGCCTAGCAACGGGTGACCATTGGGGGCAAGAAAATATTACATCTGGGGTTAAGGTAATCAAAACCATAAACCGCACAGGAATATATATTTAATTAGATTTTACCTCTGACTTTTATAATGTCATTAATCGTACCATACCAATATTTTTTATTGTAATACTCTAAATGACCAAAATCGATATCAAATTTGAAATTCCATGTTTACCCCAACAACTAGATTATCTTATTTCATTAACGACACAATTCTATACATTTTTACAAAAATTAACTCTATGACCCCCCACCACAAGACATAAAATGACTATCTTCATTACTACCCCGTTATATTGATTCGCTCGATATTATTATTATTATTACTATTATTATTATTGTTATTATTATTATTAATATAATATTATTATTTATTGGTAATTTATTATCATTATTATGATTATTATTATTATTATTAGTAGTAGTAGCAACATCGTAGTTGTTGTTGTTAACCTGTTATTATTATTATTATTATTGTGGTTATTATTAGTATTATTATTATTATCGTTAGTACGACTATTATTATTATTTAATCTAACATTATGGTGGGTTACAGGGTTTCGTTATTTGTTTGAATTAACCTGTGGTTGCCCCAGTAACGCCATACAAAATAATTCTAACCGCCACTTGGCACCCGTCGCTAAGCAACGTTGGAAATGTGTTCAAGTGGTGGATTGTCCGCAAAAATTGAGTATTATCGCTAGTACTGTAGTTGCTCGGACAACCCTCGGGTTCACGAGCTGTCGATAGAAGACCTATGCTCGCTTAGCTCTGTCCCATGTGTAAGTAAATTCATGATCGAATGTGGAGAGATGGTTAGAAACCACGTCACGAATGTTCCTATTAATGCCTGTACATAAGTGCATTTAGGAAATAATTTAACTACAACTAATTTATTGAAATTGACATAATGAATAATTATCGTGAGTTAATGGGGTGGATTTGCTGCTCGGCGTCGAGCACGCTCTTTGCGTCCCGGCCGACGATTATTTGATTGAGTGGTGGACTGATCTGCGGGTTGAGGATTCTTCTGCGCTATCTGGGACGGGGCGAAGACGAGCGGGTATGTTACAGCTTCCCCTCCCGACAGACTGCTAGGGCGACTTCTAGTCCTCGTATTTGAGTGCGCAGGCTCTGATTGAGCTGTCGCTCTTCCGCCCAACCTTTCTGTGCTGCAGTTAGTCTGAGGTATAACTTTTTTAACTTTTTCGGATCCGACCAAGTCGCTTTGATCTGCTGGACCTCTTATGTCATCTGGAGTATTTGGTGGAGGATGTCCGCATTTGCGTTTCTTACACGGTCTAGTTCTTCTTGCAGAATTTGGATGGTGGCCATAGCTACAATGGATAAGTTCGTTAAATTTGACTCTGATAATTTATATAATTCATAGTTATAATTATCACAAACATATCGATTAAGACGGGTATTCTCAAGCAAACGGTCAAACGCAAAGACAGGGTAACGAACATTTCTTTTTCAACAACAAAAAAATCAAAGCTAGCTCATATTTATCGTTAGTGTTTCGGGATTACTATTTTCTGGGGAACGGCTCCATTCGGCTCTTCTTCGGAGGAACCACGGGGTATGGGCGTCGGGTATCGTGGACTGGGCGAGGTGGGTAGGCTTCTGCAATCCGCCCGGCGAGGATGTCTTCTTCTACGTTGGCGAGATACATCCTCGCCTTGACCACCTGTAGATCCACCTGTTCCTGCACCCGTTCCCATTGGGTGAGGAGATTTCGCGCATGGATATAAGATTCCGCAGCTGGGTATTGTTGTCCGGCGAGTCCGCATGGGTCGCTGTTTAGGCCCAGTATCATCCAAGTGGTGGGATACGGCCACTGTTGTCGAATCTCCTTGAAGACTTCTGCTTTTGGGGTTGATTCCTTCCGACCTTGTTCAACGGGCATTCGGGTATCAGTCCATTCAGCCGGCATATTCTAAAAATGCATCAAAATCAGTTACTGGCGTATGGGGATGAAAAACAGTTTATTTAAATAGTTCGCTCGGCTTGTGTACCAGACTCAATAACGACCAGGTTATTATCATTGGGCCTATCACAAGTTAAACTTATCGACTGCTAATTATTACTACAACCTTCTGCAGATTTAATAGGCTGTGCATCTCGGAGTCCTTGGGAAAGTTATTGAGTTGACAAACCTTTCATCATGGCACTCCTGTGTATTCTCTTTCAATGGTTGTGCTAGTTATAAGAAGTTAAGGATTGTATTACGACCGAGCTGAACTCTATGATCTATTGGGTATCACCGTTTATCAAGGTAATGATAGTATCAAGGTGTTATTAGGAATCATTTGGAAGTTATAACTGCCTAGCATCGACTTTAATCAACAATAATTTACCGTTTAGGGCCAATTTTTATTTAAAAATGCAATCTTTAAAAGTCTATAAGGTACTAAGCGTTGTTATTGATCTACGGGTAGTTGGAATTCGTTGGGTATATAATGTTATTTGGTCTCGACTCAAGATTGCTGGCTATTTTAGGGTCGCGGTCTATATGAGGTCAATATTAAAGTGCGAAATTTCTTAAGTTTATTAATATATAATATTAGCTAAGTTGACTTTAATATTTACAATTGCGTATGATCGATTATAATTTAATAAATTTCGCATTTTCCAAACAGGATATCCACCTTCGCGAACGCCTTCCATCAGTGTGGGGATATCCGCTTTCTCTATGATTACTAGCGATCGGTGCCATCCACAAAGTCAACGGAAGATCTACGATCACGCAGATTCGCATTTTCCGGTCTAATCGCCTAACATTGCAGGTATATGTTAACTTTAGTTGTTAATATCGCATCCCGTTTATTTTACTTACAGATCATTTTGATTCGCAATATTAAGATAGCTAGATTCGTCGCCGTACAAGGGATCGATTTGGGTAATTCATGATTTTATTTACTTTTAGCACTTTTATCCACCAATTTTTTAGCGTCACCGACTTACATTCGTTGTGGATTATGGCGGATTTCCTCCCTGTGCCTATTCTCTGGAACTTATCACTTTGGATATTTTATTTACGACTTTATTAGGAATTATTGTATTTTGCATCCATGACAATTGGCAGTAAGCCTTATCTATGCTTTGTAAATTTTTTATGATTAACTTTTTGTAATTTATAAAGTTTTGGTTTGTTAATTTATTCTTTATTCTAAGTTCCGATCATTTTGATTAACCTTATTTATGACGCAAATTTTCTACATTTTTTAGAGGATTGTTGATTTATTCATATCTAATTTTCCTTATATTTTTACTCTTAGTCAACTAATCAATGGAATCACCTTAGTTTTAATACCTTACTTCCAATTAATGAAAATATTTTACGTCTAGTCGCTGGGTCACTGTGCTTTAAAATCCGTGCATTATTTTACTTTCAGTTGATAAATTTCGCTATCCGAAACTGATGAATTCAATTGATATTCACTGGGATTCTTATCACCGAGTTAATTTAACCTACTCGATTATTTTAGTTTTATCCAAATGAATTACTCTAATCTTATTAATGAGTTACTCGCTAAGAAATTATAATAATTAATGAATCAACTTATGAATTTAATCAATAGGTTAACGAATTACTTTATCTTTGATTGCATATTCTTGATCAATTGCTTCAAAAAAGGAAATTAGTACTTCATTTTATTCTATTATTTTATTTTTTGTTCATTTCTCAAGAAATTACTTTCATTTTTCCAAATTACTTTAAATTTTCAGCCATAAAACAGTTTACTTTTCGGTGTTTACAATCGATAGTTACTTAAGTTCTTTAATTAATCCTTGAATTCATGAATTTATTAACGTCTGATGATTTATTAGCAATAAGTTTCATCTAATTTTATTTAAACCTGACTTTAAATTACTTTTTAGCAATAAATTTTATCCAATTTTATTTAAAACATGACTTTAATTTGCTTTTAGCAATAAGTTTTACCTAATTTTATTTCAAACCATTAATTTAATTTACTTTTAGAAATAAGTTTTATCTAATTTATTTAAAACATGACTTTAATTTATTTTAGAAATAAGTTATGTCTAGTTTATTTCAAATTATTAACACGGAATTAGCTATATCAACGATTTCAATTTAATTTATCTCCGTACCCTTTCCCTTTAATAGACCTTAGGCGCACATTGTGTTTATATTATATTTACTGAGTGCCCACTGGACTACTCGATGTGATGATTTTGAGCCGTGTGTAGTATGATTTTAGGTCGATTTTATAGAAAGGAGAAACGAGGAAGCAGCCAGAGGCTTCTTCCTTATTTCTCGTTTCAGCTATAGGGATAATATTGACGTTACGACCCCTGCGTTCCGCACGCTGAGTCTTCACGGGTACATATCATTGGCGATTTTCCACGCTCTTACACAAATCTGTACTATGTAGATTTTACTCTCTTGTAATATGTGTTGGTTGTGGGCCGGAAAAATTTCGACAGAATTAATTTTAGTTCATTTAAATATATAAAAACAATTTATTAATATTAATAATATTTATTAATTATAAACAAATAAACATAATTACCATCCAATGTCAATCCATAACAATAAAAAATGGCATAATATTGCATAAAAATAAAAATACCTCTCCCCCCACGCCGACATCCAAGCAGAGCTCTACCGAGGTTGCAAGGATGTGACGTGGAGAGAGGGCTCCAAAATAAACATTTCTCACCTAAAAGTAAGATCTTGAAAATAGTTTAAAAAGGTTTCAAAATAGTTTCAAAAATGGTTTTAAGATTTGAAAATATGGTTAAATTTAATGTGAAAATGGATCAGTATTTATACCTATTTTCTGTCGCTAACCTCGCATGTTAAATTTGATGCAGTAAAACAAAATTCGACCTTGTTATTTTCTAGTGAATTCTATTCTTTATTTTTATTATTTTTTGATTTATTTTGATAATTTTTCATTTAGAATTTTTATTGAATTATTACTAATTCAAATTTTTTGATTTAAGTTTCATTTTCATGAACTTTCATTAATTTTTCCAATTTTGTCGAATTTGTTGTGTTTTCTTGTTATGTTTGTGTTGGTATCGTGCGAATCTTGGTGCGTTTTGTTATTATTTTAATTTATTTTTATGTTTATTATTTTATTTTTAATTCTCTTTTTTCTCATATTTGATAGGGTTTAATTGATGTTTCAATAGGTTTATTTAAATTGCCTGTTATATTTGCGTGTGTGTTACTGATCCATTAAAACATTCCTCAAGGCCGTTTACGTTCTGGCCCAACAATTATTATTTTTATTGAATCCATATTATTGTTACTACTATCAGTGAAATAACTAATTTAATATTATTATTATTATTATTAGCATCATTATTATTAATTACGGTTATTGCAGTAGTATTATTATTACTATCGACCTGATTTTATTATCATTTTATTATTAATATTATTCTTATTGTTATCACTATCATTGTTATTACTAAACCTGATATATTACTAATCTTAATATTATTATTATTATGATTGTTATATTATTATTATTTGTTAATCTTATTATCATTATTATTATTAAGAAAATTATTGTAACATAACTGCTATCGGTAGTGTTGATTTAATGAAAACAGTTAATAAGAATATTATAGTACACTTACAAAAATTTATTTAAAAAAAAACGACATCATAGATATTCCAAATTTCGCGAACATCGATTTTGACTAAAACTCGGGAATCCTAAATAAAAATTTAAGTAAAAGGAAATTAAATGAATAAAACGAACCTGGTAGATAATTTCTGTGTTGGTGGGAAGCGCCCATGCGAGTTGGATTTTTCGGGAGCATCTAAAAATATAAAAAATACTCAGTAAAAGTATCTAAAAAATTCAATACTCACTCGTTATAGAAACTATAAATTGTTTAACCCGTTGCCATGGCAATAAGTGGCAAGCAGGATGGATCATATATAGACTAAATGATATATAATGGAATTTCGCTTAAACCATTAAGTTTTAAGGATCAGGATGATAACATGTAATATAAAAATAAGATTTTTAATTTACGGTAAAGTTAATTTCATTTTACAAATTAAAATTTTTATAAATTACTATATTTAAATTAAATAGTTTTATTTTTTAACTTTAATAAATTAAAAATCTTTGGGTTTTAAATAAACTTATTATTAAGAAAATCAGGAATAAACATTTAAATTTTTTAAAAAATGAAGTTTTAATATCATTATCATTATTATTATGGGTAAGGTAAATATAATTAATCCGAAATTAATTATTATAATTATTATTGCTATAGTTAATATTATTATTATTTTATTATTATAGACACAAATTTTAGGCCTAAGTTTTTCAGAGATTGACGACCGCATTACTAAGATTTTTTGATAACATGTTGACCCTGTGAAACTTTGTGTGAATAAGAGGACCCAGAGTGTCCCCAACAGTGGGCATAGCACGTCGTCCGGTGCCACGTCTATGAGCACTGTTGTAGATAGTCTTCCTGAACGTGTAGGACAACTAAAATGCGCGTGCCCTAGCCCTTCCATCCATCCAGAGAGTATATCAAAAGCATAAAAGTGGTGGGTTACAGGGTTTCGTTATTTGTTTAAATCGTCTTATTGTTGCCCCAGTAACGCCATACAAAAGTTTTCTAGCTACCACTCGGCACCCGTTGCTAGGCAACGTTGGAAATGTGTTCGAGTGGGTGGATTGTCCGCAAAAAGTGAGCACTATTACTAATATTGTAATTGCTCGGACAACCCTCGGGTTCAACGAGCTGTCGATGGAAGACCTATGCTCGCTTTACTCTGTCCCTTGTGTAAGAAAGTTCACAATTTATGTCAATCGGTAGCGATAGAACGATGGTTCGATGACACGGGGTGAGTACTCGTGATGATAGTCTCATATAAATCATATCTTGTAACCTGTTACTTGGGATTTATTCAAACAAGAAATGAAAGAAAAATGTACACAATATCAGTAAGTTAATACGATTGGCTTGGTAGACGTGCGGCTCTGCGTCGGGCACGCTCCTTGCATCCCGGCCGGCGACTACTTGATGGTGCGGTTGATGGATTGGCTGTCTGGGTGACCTTACTGAGGGGATCCCGGTACGCCAACTGAGAAGGGGCGAAGATAAGCGGATAAGTTACCGCTTCCCTTTCCCGACTGGCTGCCAAGGCGACTTCTAAGCCCCTGATTTGTGTTCGGAGACTCTGGTTGAGTTGTCGCTCCTCTGCCCAACCCTTTTGAGCGGCAGAGAGCCTGAGATAGAGAGCCTTCGTCTTCTTCGGGTCCGACAAGGTTGACTTGATCTGCTGAGCTTCTCGGGGTTATTTGCACTATCTGGTCGAGAAGGTTCGCGTTTGCACGTCTAGCTTGGTCTAGTTCGGTTTGCAATAGTTGAGTGGATGTCATTGCTACAATAGAAATCTTTTAATTTCTTTATAAATCAAAATTCTGTTTACTATAAAACATAAGTTACTAGAATGAATTTGCATACAAAGAAAAATAAAATGAACAACATTTTCAAATTTTAAATTTTAATAAAACTAATGACACAAGTTATTGTCTATGCTTCCGTTGTCCGAGGAGTCAGGGTTTCGCGAAAAATCTCCTGACTCCTTCCTCCGGGGAGTAGCCTGGGATGACAGCCACTGGTCGCCTAGTATTGCGGACCGGTCGGGTCGGATACGTCCGACGGAGATGTCCTCTTCGACATTGGCTAGGTACATCCTGGCCTTGACTATGTTCAGGTCGACCTGCCCTTGTATCTTTTCCCAATGGGCGAGAAGGTTCCGTGCGTGGTCTCGGATCTCCACAGCGGGGTATTGCTGGTTAACCCGCTCGTTCGCCCAACGGGGATCGTTCTCCATACCCAACATCTGCAAGGCGGTCAGATGTGGTCTCTTGGTTTGAGGCTGCTCGGGACTTGTTGTCGGTCGGGTTCGCTACCAAGCCCGACGCCATTCTTCGGCCACATGGGCGGGAATCCACTCGAGAGGCATTGGTTCTTCTAAATTATCATTGTAGTTTAGCGATTAGGCATAACGTATTTTCAAAATAACTTATATTAATCGTCACTTGGCGCATTAACGTCAAAATAATTTTTGTCGTCGAATAATTATTGTGGATGAACAATTTACACTACTCTTATGGTGTAGTGAAGGGTTGAAAACAAATATCGATTTATTTATGTTTCGCATGAATGTTCCTAAGGCTATCCAAGTCGTCTGTGGTAATTTAATAACTGGCAACTCAGGGTTCACGAGGAAACAAAAGTTTAGTTATCGATCTAAGGTTTAGGTAGGAGAGACATTGATTGCTTTTAAAATTTATACTATGAACACTAAATCCACTTAATATTTATGTAATGAAAATAATTCCTTATTTAAAATTTGATGAGAGGAAGTACATATTGAAATTCGTGAAACCCGGAATAATTATTACTGGTTATTCAGAAAATTATCGCAATCGCGGATCGAAATCTTTACTAAAATAACAATAAAAATTTACACTATGATAATTAGCAACCTTTAATCTACGCGGTGTCTACAAATTTTGGCTTATAGCGTAAAAAAAATGATGACAATTCTTGATGAAATAACATAATCTTTGATTTCAATATTCCTAAATATTCCTGATTAGCTATTTTGAAGATTCGTGGGGAGCAAAATTAACCATTAGTTTAACGTTTGTGGAATCAGGTACCTGAATTCGATGATATAGGAATACTATCGATTGCATTTTTATGTAATTAATTTTAATTTATAAACGAATTTATGGAAAAAACTATAATGGCCATTCCCCTTTTATCAAAGATTTATAAATTAGAAAAAATAAATAATTTAAATGAAATTTTACAAACTACCTTGGATTGGCGAGCTTGATTCCCCTGGTATTTTCCCTTCTATTGTTCGATTCATATTCCAACGATGAAAATAATTTAGAAATCAATAATTGTCTAGATAGAAATCCAACCATATAAATTAAGATAAGTGTGTGTGCTTCCGCTGTTATATAGCACATTCGTGGGTGCCAATTGTTTATGGTAAACCAATCTCGAAGACCAGAATAATTCATGATTTCCGGTTGGACATAGCGTTTATCGATTTTTCAGGTTGGTTTTAATTTTGATTTGTTGGTAATTAATATTTTCATTTTATTAGTATGCTACCCAACTTTACGTATTTTTCCTACATGTATGGAATGAGCGGGGCGATGAGAAACTCACGTAGGTTTATTCTCTTTGTTTGTACCATCACCAGTCTATTTTAGGGAATTATGAGGTAGGGTCAGATTTGGTGCATTATGGATTTATAGACGATTTTTTTTTTATTCGGGACTTATCAATCTGAACACTATTCTGAATGTGCGATTCGATCGGGGTTCGTATCTATGCTATAGAATTTGTTATCAATTTTAGTTTTCGAGCAGGTTGGTGTTTTAATTACTTTACATGATTTTTACCGAAATGTTAGGGATGTTCTGAAGCTCTGCCAATGACTTTTGGGGAATACAATTTTGCTCGATGGGTTTTCGTGATTTAAGGCATCGTATTTTATTACATTTATACTATTGGATTTCAGCAATGGGTTCAATTATTAATCGGGCTGTTTGCTGAAAAATATATTTAAAATGCAATTGCTATACTTGGGGAGTGCATTCTAATCTGAAGTTTGTTCAAACTCGCTATCGTAGATTTAGGGCAAATCAGTGGTAAGCCTACTATTATGTATTTAATCAATTTATGTAAAATTTTGTAATGTCAATATAAGTTTATGGTCTTTCTCTTTAATTTTTCCTCGATTTTAAAGTTATAGGGCGATAGTCGCGCCGAATCTCGAATTTAGGATTAATTTCTGTATTTTATCCGTAGTTTATATAATAATGATTAACACAAAAACCTCATGGGCAAGTTAAATTTGTTAAGTTAATTCGATTCATATCAACGATTTCATTTATTTATCCCCGTAACCTTTCCCTTTAATTGGCCTTAGACGCATTTTTATGCTTACATTATAGTTAATGAGTGCCCACTGGACCACTCGGTGTGATGATTTTGAGCCGCGTGTAAAATATTTTAGGTCGAATTTACAGAAAGCGAGAAGCGAGGAAGTAGCCAAAAGACTTCTTCCTTATTTCTCGTTTCTTCTATACCGGATAATATTGACGTTCCAACCCCTGCGTTCCGCACGCTGGGTCTTCACGGGCACAGATCATTGGCGATATTCCACGCGCTTACACGAGTCTGAATTGTATATTGATTTTACTAACTAACAGATCCCACAGGGCCTGGCAATATTGTCTCGCAAATTTGCTTGGGACCGTCAATGTTGTCCGCTCGACATCCCTCCATTGGATACTGGAACTTCCTATTATCATTAGTTATTAATTATTTACACAACATCTCATCATTAGGGCTAGTAACCATCTTTCAACTTTCTCGGGTCATTCGACTCTAACGTATCTCGATTTAATTAGGCAGCAACGACTTATTTTCTGTTCTATTTTAGCCAGATCAGTGAAATAAAATTTTCCAACTTATCTCAGTCGTTACAAGGAAAGATCCTTTAGAATAATCTAAGTAAATACTATCCACATATGGTCGTCTCATCCATGACGGTGTCAGCCAATAATACTTATCAATCTCTGCGTCAATACTTAATTAAAATTAATTCTCGTGCACTATTTATACAGTATAAGTTCGTCTTCAACTATTTCCAAATGTTATTAATTTAACACAAGATTAATTTTAAACTAAAATCACGGCAACCAAGAGCACCCATACGCCCACGAGTTCCCCAGGCGATACAGAGATCGAAGCCATCCAAGATATGAATAATATCGTTGTATAATAAAAATAAATCCTAGATTCCATTTTTTATGTTTTCTTACTCACAATGATTAATAATGTAGAATCATAATGTGCTTAGGATAAGATTTTGTTTAAATTTAGAAGTAGAACTGTAAGAAGTGAGCTTCGTGGAGATAGATAAAGTTTAATGACAATTCCTTTTTGTAGACATGGGACCACACCGGATTTTACAAAGCGAATTGGATAAAGCCCAAAGATTGAACTGAAAGCTGCATCATCAAATTGTGCAGCTAACAAAAGAAATCTAGCAGATCAAGTCCAGCTGGGTAGGGCCGAAGAGGGTAAAAGCTCTTTATCAGAAGATGAGTTTGGGCCGAAGAGAAACAACTTAATCAGAATCAAAAAAACTCAGATTCGCGGGTTAGAGGTAGCGTTATCAGCGTGCCAGGAAGGCAACGTGGTAATCTACCCACTGGTTTTTGCTCCGGCCCAACTGGCCTACAAAGAAGCCACATCAACCAAAAAACCTGCGAGCAAACCGCCCCGACATCGACCCGGAAGGAACGAGCGTGCCAAGCGCCGAACCGCTCAACCAGCAGAATAAAACATGTTCTTCATTACCATTTAATAAATGTTGTGTCGTTCCTATTGATCTTCTCAATAAGATTTATAATGCCGAGATTTTGTCAGTGTGAATATGAAATAGTTAGATTTTATTTTACGTGGTGAAAAAGATAAACGCACGAATATCAGACGAGAATATGTAAAAGCGCACACAGACCTTCTAACGGTAGTGCGTTGAACCTACCTTGTGGTCATGCCAGAGTAGTTCTTTCGTAGCGCTCACCTTTGGCGACCTCAAAACCAATGGCTGCATTTCCAACGTTGGTTAGCGACGCGTAACCAATGGGGGCAAAGAAAAGTTATATTGGGGTCAAGATCTCACAGACCACTAACCCCACAATAGTTTAATCGCTCATTTCATGAGTAACGTACAATTAAATACAGAGCACGTTAATTCGCTAGTCATGCTTAAAGGGTGTAAGTCCTGCTATAAAAAAAATATGTGCTTATGTGATTTTGATTATTGTTTAGTTCGAAAAATTTAAATACCAAATTTATGGCATTGGTTTTATAAAATGCCGCATAACAAAATTGAAACTTTATGCAAAAATTATATTAACTAACTGGTGAATTTCATCATCTTTTTAACTAATTTATTAATTAGGCCTACGAGGATACAGAGATATCGCAGCTGCGGAAGATCCCCGATCAACAGATTTTGATTGAGAATGAGAATGCTTGCGTTGGGGTTTACACAGGTCTTTCCAATTAACTGTTCACTATGACCTGAACCCAACGCTGTCATCGAATATCCCGAAACTAGACCATCAAACAGAAAGTTATGATATTCATCCATAGCACATTCTTGAACATTTGAGGGATTTTATCGAGAGCAGTTTTAATACGACTTGGAACTGTAGCATTTAACATATCCATCCAACGAAGAGTTTTTCCTGCTTCACTTTTATCGAATTGTGCAGCTTGAGAAGAAACAATATGAGACATAATTCCAACTTGTGATTTAAGAGTAGACAAAGCTTCTCGAGCTGTGGTAGCCTCTTTGGCTAGATGAGTCACAACTCTACACGAAACATCGTATTGATAAAGAGCGTGAGACAATTCGCATTTAAGAGCCTGGTTCTCTTGTTTCATAATAAATTGTTGAAGCATCAAAGCATCCCATTCATCCTGAAAAGATTTTAATAAGGCTGGAATGGATGTAAAACTTGGCATTAGAACTCTAATTTCAACCAATTCATCTCGAGAAAACTGTACCCCAGTGACTGGATTTAAATCACTGGTTGTTAAGTATTCATCAATTAATCTTCTTTCATTAGCATGCCCTGAAAACCTATTAAGAACTGGAACTTCATGAATTTCATTAGAAATCGAACATATCAATAACATTTTAAAAGTCTTTAAACGCTTTTGAGAAAATCCTTTATTTAGATACAAAATACTTTCTAATTAAAGTTCATGAATATAATTTTAAATTACAAATTCCAATTTTGAAAAAACTACACATTAATTGATACTCACAAATTACAAATTAAATCAAAATTCAATTTTTTACAATTTACATTAAAAATTTAAACAAACGTTTTAAAATTTAACATTTAAAAATTTACAATGTTTTTAAACTATTTCATTATGAAAACCAAATTTCCAAATAAGTCTTTTTTTTCATTTTCATTTTTTCACAAATTCTATTTTAATTATTGTTGTTACTTGAAGAAAAGACTCAAATTTTGAATCCATTCTCCAAGTTACTAAACTAATGGGACTAAGGGAACAGACTAACCAAATTCTCAACAACTAACTCACTATAACCGTTTTTCCCGTTCAAGCCATATCATATTTTCAACTTAAATAGAAAATTGTGACATATTACTCAGTAATACACAAATCCTTGCAAGTAACTATAGTCATCTAAAAACGGACTGAACTTAATAATTTGCAGTGGAATTGAAACAAGATGAATTATAATTCAGATTTTAAATTCCCAATGATTTAGATAACTAAATCACCAAACTTTGTTATTAATTTCTTCTAAAAGTGGCCACCTATCCTAATATTGCTTTGAAAGCCCCAAATTTATCATTTTATTACTTCTAATAAAAAAAATACAATTTAATTTTTATTCTACTTAATAATTATCAATAATTTATGTAAGAGTGATGAGCCTAAATTTCTTTTTTATGAATTTCCTCCACATTCTAGATATTTTGTATGGGAATATCCGGTTTCAATCGTTTTTATTTTATTCTTGTAAATTTTTTTCTTTAGAATTTTTGGTGCCTGTAAATTTCATCCCGTTTTTGAAAAAAATATAACTAATTAAAAAGAAACTCATGTTATTCTTTTGATTTCAATTTTGATTTTTACCCCCCCCCCTCCTTTCCTTAAACATCTTTTAGTATACATCGATTGTTACCATTCTTCGTGGTAACATGTGTAAATATTCTTTTTAGACATTATTATTTATTTAAGTTTTCATCCCTATATAAACGATAAGGAAAAATACTGCCCAATAGTCTCATTCTGATTATTCTTATTGGTTCTACCATTATCCAATTATAGTCTTACTTCTCTAAACCACCAATAAAAGGTACAATGAGAGACCTGTCACTAGAATATCGATTTCTTTTTCTGAGGTGTCACGACACTTTAGGCGATTTTTTTGGTTTTGTGCTTTTCGAAAATTATTATTTGAACGTAAATCGTATCTTTTTTATGCGGTTTTCCGAGGAACGTATCAACCATATAAAAAAGAATTGAGTATAATTAGTTTTTATACAATTTTCAACATTCTTAATTGAAAATAACCTGTTTCAGCCAGTTAAAATGTAAATTTAATTTTAATTGTATAAAATTTTGTTGGTTTTTTTAACTTGAAAATTTAATTTTGAAATAAATTTTATAATATTTTGAATTTTTGTTCGTCAATATTCCTTGTCAAAATCAGGATTTACTATGGAATTAATGATTTAATGAATTAATGTATTAAACATAATATTTGGAAATATTGGCCAATGCATTAGTTGTCATATTATAAGAGAATTTCGTTGTCAAACAAACCCTTATGCATTTATCGAATAGACTTGCAACCTTCTGCAAGTTTATCTTCATCAACAATAGATGGAATTTAAATGAGGAACGACCAAATTAAAGGTAACTGGGCAAGTGGATCTAGTACGATACCATGACCTGCAGCTGTAACACCTGTTAAATTGAGTATAGTGATTCAATACAAACATTTGTTGGTGACATTGGCCTTAAGGTAGATAAACCGATGCTGAAAGAATAACTTAGTCAATTTGGGTAATTGATCGATTCAAAAGATGTTATATTTCCTGATGATAAATCCTAAGGACTTGCATTCGTTTCATTTTCAAATTCAAATCTCAATCGGCAACTAATCGAGGAAATATTACCATTCAGCCAAAATAAAAAACAACAAGAGCGATAAATAATGTATTTCGGGCAATTTCCACATACAATTTTCATTAAAAATAATTTGCACATTAATATTTGGTAGACCTCTTTTCCATAAGATTCCAGTATATTTTGATTAGGATACTCAACATTGACGAAGAGAATAAATTCTTGATAAAAATATAAAAATTTCCAAAGCAAACTAATACAATAAAATTTACAAAAAAACGATATGGAGAGGAAAAAACTTATGCGAAGTATTCTTTAGTATTTGAAACCATAATCATGCTTTTGTGAGTTTTATCATTAGTAACAATCATATTCTTATTCAATGCGTATGATCCTTCATCTTTTTTCCGAAGACGATAAATACAATATAAAATTAATAACACAGTCAAAACAGATCCGACGATTCCAACAACTGATATGACTGAATTAAGCATTTTAATCATTAATCATGACATTATTAAATTCATACAAAAAGAAGAGAAAATAAAAATCAACCGTGCAAAGGAATTGTGGAAAAAACTCGTAAAACCGGTAAATTTAAGAAAAGTTCCGAAATTTAATAAACAATATTAAAAAAAAACTTGATTTTTGGTTGTGAAGAATTTTCATCTTCATTCTTTTCTACAGTATTTAATATTTAGAGGCTCAGTACGATTTCTGTTGTTGTACATGCAATGGTAGGGCGTTGGTTATAATTGCCATTATGATCGAAGAAAATTGAACAATTTCCTGAAAATCTCAAATCCCCGCACTATAGTGAGATAATAAAAAAGTTAAATTTCACATAAAAATCAATATTTGTACTTTTTAATCAATAATTGCGCATTTTAATAAATAACTGCATATTTAAATCAGTACTTGAATTATTTAATAATTTCGCTTTTAAACAATTTATTACATGCGATCATATACACTTATAGTGATAGGTATTTTATCATGTGAATAAAAATGACACATGGAGTCAAGTTATGGAAATATGTTCCTACAGAAAAAAATTTAATAACCTGAAAATATGTATAAAATAAAATAGTAAAATCCACCGATATCAAAGTTTTTGATTCAATTAGAATTGTTTATTCATATGTATTTTTTACAATTTTATTATAACTATGAGATATATGAAGTCAATAATTAAAAGTGACAAGAATTAAAATATGAAAAATATAATAATAGTTATTGTTAGTTGCAATTACGCTGCAATGGTTTTATTATAGACTCATAAATAAAACCAATAAAATTTAAATTCCACAAGCTTTTATTTATTATAATAACTATTTAAACAAATTTTATTTATATAAATTTTGGAAGCATCTTTTAATAAGCCATTATTTCTAACATACATTTCAACATACTATATAATTTATACTTTATAATTATATTTAAATTTAAATTCATCAATTCTTAATATTATAGATTAAACAAAATTTAATAATTTCATCTTCCTTAAAATTAACGTATTTTAATTAATTTTAAATTATACTGTATATATATATATATATATATATCTCACAGTTGTAATAAAATTGTAAAAAAAACGAAACACGGAAAGAAAAAAAGTTGGCATAAGTAGTATTTAGAAAGCCTAGCTAAAAATGTAAACAAATGCGTTTTAAGGGAATTGTAATCTCGGGGATTGGTTAATACAAATAGATAACAAAAGAGTATTACTAGTATAGAGGTTATGGAATTTATTTTGTTTTTTTACCGGAAAATTATATAAGAATGTCATGAAGAGTTGATTTGGTTCTGAAGTTATTATTTATATGGATTATATTTACAAAGTAAAATTTTAAAAATAAATTTTTCGAAAAAATAAAGGAAATTTCGTAGGGATTCTTTAAAAAAAATGAGTTAATAACAATTGATTATTATAAAAGTAATTATTATTGTAGAATTATGCAGGTTCTCGGCATTTTTCTGCAAAAAGATAAATATTGCTGTGCATATTGGACAAGTTTAAAAGAACTTGATAAATAACATACGTTGGGTGACTTGATTGTAATTTGATTAAAAAGCACGAGGAAACAGTATTTGACTAACCGTTATTGTTTATTACTCAAATATAAAAAATAATGTAAAATATATTCCAAGTATAAAAAAAGTTGGTAAGAAATATGGGATAACCTAATTCGAATTGCATGTTTCCAAGATCTAAACACAATGAATGTATATATCATAATTGGAAAGCATCTCCTTAGAAAATTCAACAAGTTGAATGTTTTGTAACAGATTTAGCTTTGTTGAAATAAACCCGGCAACCACAAGTTTTTAACCAAAATAATCATGTAAAACGGATCCAAAGATATTGAAGTCTCTTCTACTATCTCATAGTCATTTTCTTGTTTTTAGTGATCATTGCTTATGGTATTCTTTGTCTTGAATTATCTTTTACTGACTCAAGAAAACTTTTAAAGAGCGAAAAAATCTGAATTATTGTTGTTTTCGATAGAGAATGTTCACCACAACAAATTGATAGAATATAAAGATTAAATAGAAACGTAAAAAAGAATGGAGAAGAACAAAACAGGTTTAGGAATTACACCAAGGAAAAGTGTGTGTTAAGAGGAAAAATAGTCTTAAGAGCTTAAGAATTGGGTTGCAAAGACTAAACAATCTTGCAGTCTTGACCATCAGAATACATACCTAATCATTAAAATGAGCTCAACAGAATAAAATATCTCATTTTGAAGGATCACTAAAATGGTGTTATAACCTCATAAAGATAAATAATTTGGCTTGAAAACTGAATCATGATTATCCAATTTGTTGTGAAAGTGGGATTGTTCAGGTTTTTTGTGGAAGATGACATAAAAAGCCGGTAACAGCACACATTGGCAATATGGATGAGATATCAGAGTCGGGGACTGAGGATGTGAAAATTGTAAATAACGATATGATAAAGTAATTTTATGTGTTACCGAAAATGGTGATAAAGGCGATCCAATTGTTATCTCCATATTGGTTATCTCCAAGAGAAAAACGATACCAAGAGGTAACTTTGGAGAAGAGGTAATTTATTTAAGCAAATCAATGTTGATATACAATTCTGCACATTGCCACTTAACAAAAGATGTGCAAAAAGTAGCTAAAAATATGTTGATGACGTCGTAATTGATGTTGACTCACTAAATTACTACACTCACTAGCTCTAACAACTAAAAGATCATTTAAATTAAAGATTGAAAACTGTCGGGAGAAACTGGTGATCAAAGGAAAAATTACAATTAATAATCAACTAACTTAATTCATGTTTTTTTAGAATCCCATGTTTAAAATGAAAATGAAAATAATTAGAAAATATTTGTTAAAAATAAATATGAAATTGCATGTAAATAATTAAATAAAACTTATTTATAAATAAAATTGTCAATAACCAAATAAATTCTATTGGATTAAATTGTGTAACAATAAATATACACAATTTATTGATTAAACTTATTTTTAGAAACAAATTATATATATTTTTTAAATTATCATTTATGGCACATGTTATTTTTATAATCCATGTAAGAATAAAATCCAAAACTGCTCTGCACTCACATATCTCTCTGGAACGCTATAAAATTTTGGGTTTATCTCTCAGACTGTTTTAGATAGTCCCTTAAAATTTTGCATATTGTTTAGTATTAAAATTGGAGTGGTATCCGTTAAAAATTTTTGTTTTAATGATATAGCTATTTTTTGAATTTTTGTTTAAATGGTTGGATTTCATTCAAAAAACATTTTTAAGTCAATTTTGGACGACAAATCCAAATTTAGGTCCAAAATCCATGATTTCTTGGATATAATTAAATGGTATGTGTGTAAGAATTAGATTTTTTACATTTTCACCACAACAGGGCGGGGCTATTATATCCGTCTTAGGACGAGAAATCCCCTAGTATAAATATATATGACATGAATAATTTTTTTATTTATTGACTATGAATCAGATAATTTATTGATATTCACAAATTATTGGCAGAGCCTTTTTCAAGTGAAAACTTGTGAATATCAAAAAATCATCTGATTCATAGCCGATCAATAAAAAAATTCTTTATGTCATCGCAAAATTAAAAACAATCAGAGGCGAAAACTAGAAAAAGTTCTTTATATATATGACATTAAGAATTTTTTATTATTTGACTATGAATCAGTAATGATATCGATGTTTTATATATATATATATATATATTTCGACAGCATAACTGTTATCTTCAGGTACACAAGACCAACTAAAAATATTATGAATTAACTTATAATTTAAAAAAAATTATTTTTTTATATTAATTTAATTTGGTAATAAATAAACACTTAAAAAATATATTCAAATACTTTTAACTAATTTTAAAATGTTACTTATATAAATATTATAATTGTTTATCTATATTATAATTTAAAAAAAATAATAATGTAATTTATAAATTAAATTATTTTAATAATAATAAATTATTTTTTTAAATAACAATACACAAACATGATTTAACATACTTAAACTATTTAAAAACACTTAAAACATTCGTAGTCACAGCACTTTGCACATTAATCTTTGGATCCAATGACCTTATCAACAATGCTTCACATATCACGCGTTCCCAATAATTATTAAAAGTTTTTGTGTATTGTTTATGTAAAAACAAACTTTTTTAATAGTATTAAAATAATTTAATTTATAAATTACATTTTAAAATTAGTTAAAAGTATTTGAATATTTTTTAAATATTTATTTATTAAAATATTAAATTAATATGAAAAATATTTGTTTAAATAAAATGTTAATTGATAATATTTTTAGTTGGTTTTGTGTACCTGAAGATGACTGTTATGCTATCGAAATATATCGTACGAAGAGTTTTTTATTGGCGTTATCTTTTAATTAAATCATTGCCAAATTTATATAATTATTTATATATATATATATATATATATATATATATATATATATATATATATATATATATATGTGTGTGTGTGTGTATATATATATATATATAATGTCATTTATAAATGAAAAAACGAAATCAGAGGCGAAAATCAAAAAATTCTATATATATAAGAATAAGTAATAAAATATTCAAAATATACCAGCAATAAAACTTCCATCTAAATTATTACTTCCGACACGTTTTGTCTTTTCTGCTCCCAACACATTACGTTTTTCTTAATTAAAAGTCAAAAATCAATGCGCTTTTACTTAATAAACATACTATTATTACCAGAACTGAATTCACCACTGTCCTGAATAGTAAAAGCAATAATTTGAAATATTTAATTAAAAAATTAATTAGTTAAATATTAAGTAATGCTAAAATAAAATAAAAAGTTCAACAATACAAATGTGAGATTTTATTTGTTTTTAATTCTAAATTGATGCATTAATTTACCGCTTAATCAATAACAGAGATTTGCAATTGATGGTACGCGTACATTAGGAGTACGATTGCTGTTGTCAAGGATAAATATTTTTGCAAAAACAGATAAATAAATGTTTTCATGTTATTTCAAAAAGATTTAAATAAACTAATAAAATTTTCAATTAAAATAAATTGATTTGATTTGATTTGCGTGTAACAATAATACTTTTAATAGATATTCATATTATAGATATAGATCATCCTATAGTATTATAATGGTATAAATGTACAAATCTCTAGTTAAATAAAATGATTATTTTCAAAAATAAAACCATACTAATAACTTTTTTCTAAGGGCGTTCACACAATTGAACTTTTGGCTTGGAAATACAACAAAACAAGATTGGAACCACTGATCTATAAGACATAATCGATAGAGTGCTTAGAACCAAGGGCAATAACGAAGAGGATTTGTTAAAAATATTAAAAATAAACATTAATAATAATAATAATAATAATAATAATAATAATAATAATAATAATAATAATAATAAACTAAGTACGAAACCAGCAGAATTATTTACATGAAATTTTACATGTTTACACGCGCTTCTTTTTTTATTTTATTCTTGTAAATTTTTTTCATTAACATTTTTGGTGCGTGTTAATTTTATACCGTTTTTGAAAAAAAATATAACTAATTAAGAAGAAACTCATGTTATTCTTTTGATTTCAATTTCAACCCTTGCAAGTAACTTTAGTCATCTAAAAACGGACTGAACTTAATAAATTGCGTTATTGCTGTCTAACATATTTAGTTGTTGAGACTTATCTGCAGTGGAATTGAAACAAGATGAATTATAATTCAGATTTTAAATTCCCAATGATTTAGATAACTAAATCACAAAACTTTGTTATTAATTTCTTCTAAAAGTGGCCACCTATCCTAATATTGCTTTGAAAGCCCCAAATTTATCATTTTATTACTTCTAATAAAAAAAATACAATTTAATTTTTATTCTACTTAATAATTATCAATAATTTATGTAAGAGTGATGAGCCTAAATTTCTTTTTTATGAATTTCCTCCACATTCTAGATATTTTGTATGGGAATATCCGGTTTTAATCGTTTTTATTTTATTCTTGTAAATTTTTTTCTTTAGAATTTTTGGTGCCTGTAAATTTCATCCCGTTTTTGAAAAAAATATAACTAATTAAAAAGAAACTCATGTTATTCTTTTGATTTCAATTTTGATTTTTACCCCCCCCCCTCCTTTCCTTAAACATCTTTTAGTATACATCGATTGTTACCATTCTTCGTGGTAACATGTGTAAATATTCTTTTTAGACATTATTATTTATTTAAGCTTTCATCCCTATATAAACGATAAGGAAAAATACTGCCCAATAGTCTCATTCTGATTATTCTTATTGGTTCTACCATTATCCAATTATAGTCTTACTTCTCTAAACCACCAATAAAAGGTACAATGAGAGACCTGTCACTGGAATATCGATAACGTTTTTCTGAGGTGTCACGACATTTTAGGCGATTTTTTGGTTTTATGTGCTTTTCGAAAATTATGGAACGTATCTCTATTTGAACAACGTAAATCGTGTCTTTTTATGCGGTTTTCCGAGGAACGTATCAACCATATAAAAAAAGAGTTGAGTGTAATTAGTTTTTATACAATTTTCGGCATTCTCAATTAAAAATACCTGTTTAGGCCAGTTAAAATGTAAATATATTTTAATTGTAAAAAATTACATTTGTGAAAATTTGGAATTACTGTGGTTTGTTTTTCTGGATAAATTTTGTTGGTTTTTTTGACTTGAAAATTTAATTTTGAAAAAATTTTATAATAGTTTGAATTTTTGTTCTTCAATATTCCTAATGTATTAGTTATCAACGAAAGAGTTGAAAGACCATTTAGCGTTTTGAAATGAATTAAAAACTTTATACTATCTATAATTTGACTAGAGCTACTAATCAGTAATTCTCAACATTAATTAACAAAAATCGCGTAATTTTAATTATTCTGAAATAATATTAACACGTTGACGGACAATTGCGGCTATAGCCGTCAAAGCGAAGTTCACAATGTGGCATGACTGCTATAGCCGTCCAAAACGAAACGGTCGTTTTTAGACACTACGGCTATAGCAGCACAAATGTGCACTTACTGGCGTATACGTAGAAGCATAGTGTCGTGTTTTGAAAACATCTTTTTAGGTTGAAGTTCATATTTCACCTGTTATACGAGTTGCAGATTCAGTATGCACGTGGTTGTGAAGGGAGTAGTGCGATCGTGTTTTCTATTGAATTTATAGTTCTTATTGATACGTTTAACGATACGTTAAACTCCCAAAAATACTTTGTTGCATACAAAAATTGCTTGTTTGAACCATTAAACCTGTCATTTACGTTTTTAAATTTTTGCTGTTATAGCCGCCATCGTCCTATCACTTAGTGTATAGAGTCCGCTGGCGCCATGACGGTTATAGCCGCAACCTAATTAAAGGTACTAAATTAATCAAAATTAAGTTTATTTAAGCAGAAAGAGTAAAACTATACTTCTAACATTCTAAAAATCACAAAAACATATAGTGTCAATTTTCGAACTTCGCTTGTTCCTACTGTCCGTCAACGTGTTAAAAGAAATTTACAAATATAAATTTTAAAAATTAAATTAAAAAATGCATTTAAACAAATACATAAATTTAACCTTTAAAACTCTTAAGAAAAAAATTGTATATTTATTGTTATTTATTATTATTATTATAATTATTACAAAACAATTGTTTAAGAAATCTTTATTTAAATTACAAAATTATGTCAGACAATTATAAAAAAACATTTAAAAATAATTAATATAAATCATAAATAATATAATTTGAAAATCTCTTGGTCATTTTGAAAAATAATAAAATGAAAACAATATATTGATAATTTATCACTAACTAAAATGACAGAAAATATTAAATGAACGACGTTTAATTTGAACAAAAAATTACCATCGACATTTCATTGGGATTGTATAGAACTGGGGGAGGATCTGAAAATATTTTTTAATTTAATAATATCAATATAACCGTGAAAATGTCAAAATTTATGTTAAAAACTAAGATGATTGCCAAAATAGTCTGTAGTAAATAAAATGACATTTTTATGACAACTCAAATTTTGGAAAATTCTAAAGCTTTAATTATAGAAAATCACCTGCAGATGTAGAACGAGTATTTATATGAAATAATATGAAATTTCTGCAAAAACAAGATTGCGTTTAAGAGACGAAATTATAGATGCATTGGGGATTTTGAAATTTATTTCTTACTCAACATTAAATCATCAATTTTTCACTTTATTTTCACTTTTATTTAATGAATATATAATTTTAAATCCATATATAAGCTATGTTGCGCAATGAAGACTGTGTAACGACTATACTTGCGTATTCGTACACTGGAGTGTGAATAAATAAGATTCATGACGATGTATTTCATAAGCTGAGTACACCTAGCCCTCAATTTACACGGTAGATTGGTTCCTCAAAAATGTCGTGTAAATCGAAACCGTACAATTAGTAATTAAATTATGCTTTATAGAAAAAAATATACCAAATTTTCAAATGATATTAAAATATAAATCCGTATTGATGATATATATTAGCTTACTTAGATTAAAATGATATTAATTGCCTACCTTGTGTATACTTCGTAATTGTAAACTTTGTATATATTTTTGGTTTTTTGAATTCTAATTTTGTTTTAAATTTTTTCTCAAAAATTTGTGTGACCGTGTTAAATTGAAAACTAGTGTAATATAAATTTATTTTTTACGCATTTCAATCGTGTAAAATCGAAACCGTGTAAATTGAGGTCTAAGCGTTAGTCACTTTAGTCTCGTATAAGACCTATTGTGAATTATAATAAAATGCCAAGAAATTATATGCTAATTATCGTTTTAGTTAAGCACATTTAAAGTTAATGAAATAAATTATTAATTCATATAATAGCCCTAATGTATTGGTATATTTGATTTCCCTTTCCTCTATATGTTAACCCTTATAATTAATGTGCATGACTGCTAGACTGTTTGTCAGCTTTGAATGAATAAACTTTTCAGGCACATTGTTATTTTAATCTTAGAGTTATAATATAATAACCCAGATCTGTAACCCAGATCATTAGATGTGATTCGCATTTCTCGGTCAGATTTGATCAATTAGAATGCGTCGTTTTTAAATAGTTTTAAACGTCAAATTTCTGTCATAAATTTGTAGTGATTTAGTAGTCATCACTACGAAATTAGTGGTGTTTTAATTATACAAAATCGAAAGCCGATTCCAAAGCATAAAGTATTCGTGGAAATAAATTAAGAAAAATTTAAATTCAAATGACAATTTAATAATCAAAAGTAAAACTAGATGTAAATGGATTTTAAATGAAATAAAAACTGTAAGTACTTATATGAATTATTTTTTTACAAAAAATATAAGTAACATTATCAGATTGATACTATACTAGTATAAATTAATTTAATTAGTACATTTTACCATCGAAAAAGTACGTGACATTGTAAAAATAAATTTACATTATACTTAGATGAAAGTTAGATTTAAATATGATTGATGCATCCGGTACCTTTTGAAAAACGAAATAATATTTCAACGGGTTACAAAGAGTTACTAGATAATAACGGTTTTAGGAAAATTGTGCATTTTTAAATCATTTTAACTACATGAAGGCAAATAAAGGAATGAAAGAAACATAGCAAATGAAGATATTAAACAAAGCTATATATTAATTAGGACAAAGTCACAAAATATTACGAACTAAAAAGGATAAAAAATAAGAGTTACAGATAGAAAAATTTAATCTATTATATTTAAGTATGGAACTCAAAAATAGTACATTGCACTAGTTTAAGTTTTGAAAAAAACGGTATGCTGATGTGGCTTAAAATTTAAATTTCTGTACGCAATTTTCCGATTACAATAATAAAAGACATAATTATATGAAAGCTAAATACAAATAAGTTTTCATCATTTAGACCAGATTTCAGTCTGATGAAAAAATTCTTTCAAATTCGAAACAGCTAGTAACAACCGCTCTGCAATGCGGAGACTTCCGCTTTTGCAATATCCAAATTAGCATTAGAATCATTTGATAGCGTTTCAATACATTTTAGTATTTCAAATGTTGCTAAGCAGTATTTTTCAACTTTGAATTGAAAATGTCGATTTTAGAATCTTGAAAAAAATGAATAATATTTTTGGTCATTGAACCCATGTTCGAGAAAACTTCACTTATTTAAATTCATAGTTAAACTTTTTACTAGGTGGAAATGATCGTTCATTTCCTTCATTACATCACCCTTCTGCACAATGTTTCTATTAATGCTATTACCCGTTTCAAGCATTTAACCATATCGGATACAGTTCCAAAATCAGATTCTGTTAGAGAACTTGAAAGTTCAAATCAAGGAAAGTTTTTTTAATCGGAATTTTCTAGCCTAGAATCCTTTCAAACATATCAACTAAGCTATTTCATTGAGTTTTTGAGTCAAAAATTAAATTGTTTCTTGTTAACATTTTTGAAAAACTGAAATTGTATTTCAAATTTTTAGTAACTTTTCAAAAAATAGC
This sequence comes from Schmidtea mediterranea, assembly GCA_022537955.1. Classification (NCBI taxonomy): domain Eukaryota; kingdom Metazoa; phylum Platyhelminthes; order Tricladida; family Dugesiidae; genus Schmidtea; species Schmidtea mediterranea. Next base: position 65,030,554 of record CM039679.1, on the reverse strand, counting down.
TCTCTATGTTTATTTTCATGTGTCATTTTATTTGGTTATTACTCATTTAAAACAAAATATGAATATAGAATAAAAATTTTAATAATCAATATTGCTTATGATAAGAAATTATTTTCTTACTATTTTTAAACTCCCAAATCCCAAAATTTTATTTCGGAATTTAAAAATTTAATAATTCCGGGTTCATCTGGGTACCATATTTTCGAAAAAAATCCCAACCAATAAAATATTTTTTATTTATTTACTATTATTTATTTAAGTTTGTTGATGTGGTTTTATAAAAATAGACAATTGTTAATTGTCACCTTTATTTCCGATAAATTTCTCATTGATAATGAATAAATATAAAACTTTCCAAAAAAAAAATCAAAACCTTCTAAATTTTCTGTGATTAATTCAATTTTGGAAATGGCAGGATCAATATCAGTAGAATTCAATTTTGATTCCTTGATTCTGCTGCCAATTATCGATAATATATCATTGACTGATCTGTGACCAATGGAATAAACTATCAGATCAACAATCATGCGATTATCAGAAATATTTTTTTGAGCAACAGTTTTAATTATTTGATTCCCTATAGAACTGCGGAATATCTGATCGAGGCTCAATTCAATGATTTGGGACATATTTTGACTTTGGATCATAGTAGTAATATTCAGCTGAAATTTGGCTAAAATTAGATTTAATTGAATATGTGACTGCATTATTTGATAAAATATTAATAATTCCAGTTAATAATAACAGCTTGATGTTGCATTTATGTCAAAGAGCCCATAGAGAACCCATTAGGTTTCATAAAATGAGAATTGATGCAAAACAAAGTTTACAAGAAAAAGCTTATCAAGAATTGAAACGAAAATAACAACAGAATTGGAAACATTGAAAACTGTTTTTATGAAATAATATTATGGCAAAGTAAACCTCCCTGTATATAAATAGTGTCAGTTTTAGACTGAAGATTCATGTTGAATAAATATATCAAAATATGAAGATAATGGAAATTAGTTGAAATTTAAGTGTGTTGTCCATAATAAATTCTGAAATATTGTGAATTTATTTATTTTGGACCAGAGAAATAAATTCCCCAATTTGCACATGAACCTCATTACAGGAAAATAATCCCCATGTAGCCCTCAGGGTTAACATGCGAAAACCAACATAATGTTTTCAAATTGAAATCAAACTATGCTTATACAATATTTTTTTCTTTCCAATGGAAAAATATTAAACTAAAAAAATGTCACTGAAAAAACTTTTTAAAATAATAATTAAATATTTAATTATTTTATCAAAAGAAAACTAAAATTGAAAGAACAGGAAAACTTGTGTCAATTCATGCATTGGATTTCATTCTATTAGCCCATTAAAGCCTCTATAAACAAAAATTTGAAAATGAATTTGATGATTTAAAAATATTTTATTATAAAAGTATTATTAATAATAGTATTATTAATAACTAATAATAATAATAATAATAAAAATAATAATGTCATGGTATGATAGGTCAAATAAGATCTAAGTAATTTTTAAAAAGGTCTTATTACCAAACGATTAAATGGATTATCTTCTATAGAAAAATATAAATATATATGTCATGGGTGCAATGCCACATACATTGAAATGATTGCTCTCAAATTCTCAATAACAGTCGACTTAAGGAATTGATTGATATTAGTAAACGCAATTTTGTCATGCAGGATGAAAATAAATGTAAAATAGTTTTGAGAAATTTGAACATATTTAATTGAGAAACTTTTGTTAAAATTTCGATTTTAAATAAATGTTTTAAAAATTGAAATATATAAAACAGAATTTATGATTTTTAGTACAATACGTTTTAAAATATAAAAGAAGAAATTTGTTTGAAAAAAAGTAATTTATTTTATATAGTTTCAAGTTCGAATCTAACTGACGATGACAGTGAGTCTGTCGAAATATATTTTAGTATAATATATTTATTGCATTTTCACTTTCTTTTATTGAATCCCATGCCAATGTTTTGTAATTTTTTTATTCTAAAGAAAGGTTGTTTTATAATTAATACGATTAGTTTATGTAAAACTTTCAATATAAAAATCAACTGAAAAAGTAGCCAAAGAATGGTTATAAATATTTCAAAGAACAATTGAATGATCATTGAAAATATTACCACCTTTACACACTTTATTGTCTTTCGGAATCTGGTTATTGAAACTATTTCGTGAAGCTCTGAATTCCAGACTGAAGATAAATGATATAAAAAAATTGCAAGTGTGTTTAAAGATGTGTTTAAAACAAAACTAATTAATATATCAGATAATAGAACGATATTGGAAAAATTTACGAATAAATCTGAATCGGATCAAAAATTGGAGATATTATGGTAAAATAAAAACACGGGAAATTTTGGAAAAGCTCATAGATACAGAAAATTAAATTGATAACAAGTTGTTAAGAATCTAGGACGATCATAAAAAAACTTTCTAACAAACTAACAAGGCAGAAATATCTGTTTGAGATAAGTAGATAGATGTGAGTTTCCAAACTCACTTTGGTAAATCATTTGCTTCTTCTTTTCTACCTCCTCACTTAGCGAAAGTTTATAGTATCAATTATCAAATTTCTCATCGTGATAAAAATTTTTGAATCTGTAAATATTTATTTTTAAGTGTAAAGTGCAAATTCTGACTATAGTAAAAATCTCCCTAGCCGCTGGATGTTTGTTTGACTATAAGAAAACGGTGATATTGATTTTTAAGTGCAAAATTGTGCTGAAAAAGAGGATTTTCTATGTTATGATTAATTAAACTATAGTGCAAAGGTTTGAGATTTTGAAAAATTATAAAGATTGTCTACAATACCCTTATCAACGCGAAAATTAATTATGCCATAAATAAAAAACAATAATAGAAATACAGTACACATGATTTTGATTTAGTGGCTAAAAATGATTTTAAATTAATATTCACATATATCATATTGAATGTTATGTTTTAGTTAAAATTGATTCATTTTATTACAATGATTTATATTTCCTAAATAAATATATTGAACAAAACAATGGGGAAAACCCAATTTTTTTGCATATTTATTATTCAGACTGGTGGCGAAAAATGTCCGTTTATAAGTTGGTCTCTGCTCATGAATGTTTAGGAACCATTGATCTAACATAATGTATATAATTTCAAATAATGAATTATTTTAACTAGTAAAACAAACAAAAAATATTCACACAAAAGATTTCTGATATTTCCACCAATTATAATTGGCCAGGTTTTTTGATATTTTCAAACTTTAATCAATAATTGCACTTCTGAAAACATCAATTAATCTCCTAATAGGAATTTACTATTAGCTATTTCATTTTTAATAAAAATATTTATTACTCGAAATACAAACTCAAAAAATACTATTCTGTCTAGCTCATTAGTTTTATTAACAAATGCTTCGAGCATAACTATAATATAGAAAATGCATTCAAATAAATATTTGTAATGATATCAGTAAAAATTTTTATTTTATTATTCACCTTTGACCTGTTTTCTTTTTTTGATGAAAGTTCAAAAATCAATTCTATGCAACAGAATGTTGATAACACAAAATAAACATAAGTCCAAAAATTTGTGGAATAGAATTAATTTTTGATCTCCAATGAAAAACAAATGAAATATCATTTATAATCGTATCAGTTCATAGTTGCAATTAAAATAATTGGAGAAAATTCCCGAAATATATAGCAAATATTTAATGATAACAGAACTATTCATTATTGTTTCAGAAGCTCTGTCAATATTTATGTACATTTCTGTAAAAAAGAATCATAAATTTTGCATTTGTTATGTTCTATTACGTCCATATTATTTTAGAATAATGAGAAACTGATCGACAAAACATGCTTAAATATCAGATCATTCCATAACCTTACATTTTTATGTTGATTTAATTAATACATAATTTCCCTATTGAAAGGATTTCCAAAGACGTCAAAGTATAATGATGCAAAAACAATATCCCTGCTAAAATATTATCAAATTTCCAAATGCGTAAAGGAAAAAACTAGAAAATACGAAATTTTAGTTAAAATTTTAAAATTTAATTAACAGAAATTGTCTAGTTTTTTGAAAAATTAAATGAAAAAAGACTGCTGAATGTTTACCTTTTCCATGTGTATATATGAATTAGAAATTAAAAAGTTGACATGTTCAAACAATCCCACATGAGACATTTTAGAAATATTTAGCCGCTTATTTATTAAATAACAAATAGGAATTTAAAAAATAGTCTTGTTTCTCGGATTCGTGGTTTATTATGATCTACAATGTAATTATTGTAATAGCTGTCAGAAATTCTCATTTCATTTTGAAGTTATTTACAATGGGATTCTCAATGAAACAGAATAACATAAGCATCAGTAATAAATTTTTCGTTGCAATTTACTTAATTAGCAAAATTGTTTAAAATTTGATGCACATTTCAAAATTTTGATTAAATATCAGAGTCTAAAAAATAAGCTCCCAACGGGTGGGGGCTACGAAATCTTATTAAGGGGCGCTGAAAACCAATTTGCTTTCTCGAATTGTATAAACAAAAATACACAAAAAATATGATTAACCTCTTAACGCACTTTTTTTTTGATACAACGGCAAAAATAAATCTTTTTTTATTATTGATAATTAATATATAGACCTATGTCAATAAATTTATTACACTGCCCGAGATATAATCGTTAGTGAATCTTAGACAAAACATTATATTTCGTATACCCGAGTCTCTCTCGGACATGCAAAAATTTGCCAGTAATACCTACCCGAGTTACGCTAGGGCATGTGCGTTAATGGGGTTAATACTACAGTTATAATTAAATGCTTTTCTTAAATGACTAACAGACCTCGAATAACTCCAATCACTATTCCAATTCATTTAATTTATTTGATTTGATAGAAATAAACATTTTATGAGACTAGAAATAAATGCGTGATTTAACTTATTTTTATAACTCTGTGTCATGAAACTTATATCATCCTGAATACAGGTGTGAGAGATTGGGTAAAGTTTCAGTAACCAGAGGGGCAGTAGCTCCTAAATATTTAAGGATTACTGGTCTGAAATAATCAGAGCGTTTTGATCAATACACACTTTAATTAAAACAATTTTGCGTTTAACATTCCGAAACTAATGGTGTGGCAGAAAGACAGCTATATATTTATCAACGGTAAGTTGACTAGTCTTACGCGCGCATTTTATATGATAATATATTTTAAAAAAATTTAATTTGAAATTTTGAATTTGTTGGCTTCCTGAATTTACTTGCAAAGTTTTAGAATTTATTAATGGAGTTGCTGATTATAAGTAACTAATTGATACTGTTCAAAAAACGTCTTTCCAAAATGGTGAATCTACTAGGATGAATTTGGAAATTGATGATGTGTCTACAAAAATTGTTTTAACTGATGCTAATCAATTCTTTCAGTCGACAATTATCAAGAACGGGCAGTCATTCCAATGTATGTGGCATTGCACCCATGAAATAAATATTCATAAATACAAATAATTCATTCTTTGATTTAAAAATAATTCTAATTGTACAAAAAGAGTAATGTTAAGATGGCGTCAAAAGTAGCCGAAACACTAAAACTCTGTATAATAATTTTTTTTTAATATCATTTCTTATTCTCAATCTGATAATTTATCGTTTGAAATTTAATGACAAAATCAAAACTAAAATTCCAATATAATTCCTCAATCTATTTGTATAATGAATGAATAATGTGTGAAAAATAAAATGATTAATTAAGCCAAAATGGATGCGTAGTCATTAAAAAGTTTCTGAAAAAAATTTAAATGGAAATCAGATCATAAAAAAGAGAGTTTTAATTAATTTTTATTCTATAGAAAATAATATTTGCTTCAATTTAAAATTAAATTAAAAAAATTTATTGATTTCTTTTCATTTCGATTTTGGGCTTTTAATAGCAAATTCCCAAAAATTAATAATAAATTACTATTATTGTGGAATTTAAGTAAAACAAGGACTATGGTGATCATGTGGGAAAGCACTAAATTATTATAAAAATGTAATTTTACTAAGAATAATATCAAAAAAATAATCATAATTCTTTTCGATTTTTCGCCAGTCATATTTTTATTGGTTTCTAATGGCAAACCTTCTTTTTATTTTTATTATAAATTCAATTAGGAGCGACTTCAATTTCTTACTCTAGTACGGATTTCATTAGCTTCTCACCAAACAACAGTAATGACTATTTCACCTGATTAATTTCAACTATAGCGCCACTTAACATTTTAAAATAAAAAAATTCGTATATTCTAATTTTATTAATATTTATTTATACTTTAAAGGCTATACTTATAACTTATAACCTTTGCACTGCATTTATACCCTGTTAGAAGTTGCTAACACATCTTCTAAATTATCTTGAATAATATTTGCAATAAAAGAAGTCATTTTCCAAAAATTTATTTCTAATTCAATATTGTTTAATATTTAAACAAACTTTCTATCATCGAACCAAATAATTTAAAATAATTTATCAGAGATTCAATATTAAAATATTTATAAAAGTTAAAGAATTTTATATTTTAAATTTTAAACAAAGCTAATTATGCCAATCTATTTTAAAAAATTGTAAGTTAAAGATTTTACTAACAAAAACTTATTTTATCTTTTTTAAATTATTTAAATTAATTTAAATATCTCCGACAAATAATCCGAAATATTCAATTTTCTGCTGAAAACACTTCACATACACGTTTCTCCATTTAAACCCTTAATCTATTCTATGCTTTCTTATGAAAGAGCACATATGTTTTAAACAGTCTTTATAAATTAAATTTATTTCAAAATCTGACCATTGCCAAACTGAATATTTAAACAACTTAATATAAGATTTTATTACTAAATTATGTTATAAATTACGTACATGAATATATAATTTATTAACTGATTTTAAATGTAACAAATAATTCAGTGACAATTAATTTAAATTTAATCATTAATTAACTTATTAATGACATGATCGAAAAATATCATCAGGGATTTCGTCTTCGACAACAGTATTTTCAAATTACGAATATTATACCATTGCAAATAAATTAAAAGCCAAAAATTGAAAAATTAACTTAAACAATTAATTAAAACCTTTAGACCAAATTCAAATGAATTAACTAAAAATAATGCACGATTACCGAAATTTACAAAAATTCGATCAATGGAGAATATGATAACTTAAATAAATGGTAAAAAACGTATTTTAGTTACGAAACTGAAAATGAACATTTATATAAAAAATCTAATTAATTAAGATTTATGTTTTCGTAAACTCCACAGGACGTAGGGCCATTACTACACATTTGATAATCAAAATCATTCAAATTACCTATTATTTTACCTTAGTATTTAAGCAACTAGTTTTTAGCGAGGTAAAATAACTTTTTATAATTAATTTAATCTAGTAACTCTAGTGATGTCAATGTACTACAATATAGAGCACATAGGCTCTAGACACTATCACATTTGTAGACCCATGTCCCCAATTGTGACAATTATGCATTAAAAACCGACATTCACGTAATTTTACTATTTTTTGACGCTATATTTAATCATGATTCATGAACGCTCTCTATATTTTAAATCTTAATTAATATTTTATGTTAATTGCCATGATGCATTTTTTGCTTTACAATCTTTTATCTTAAAAAATGGTTACTGCTTTAAAATGTTTTACGTGAATGCTTAAAAGTTGTTTTAATTAATTAATTTAATAAAATCAATTTAAACAATATTTCATGGATACAAAAGAGTACAGGATTTTGAATTTTAAAAACAGAAGAAAAGCAAAGGAAAGAAAAGTCTTTAAAAAGATGAATGGTCTATGAGAGGTCATTGGATTTGTAGGCCATAGACACAGTTACTAGTGTAACTATTGGATAAGAGGGCCCTAATTTTGAAACACCTTAAAATGCATGGGTAAAATAATCATATTTTTAAAGCGAATCAATTACAAAATATTAATTAAAATTCATTCTAATCAATTCAAAATTCCACATTTATAAAACATTTTTTGGCATATGAAATATTATTTAATTTTTTTGCTAAATGTCAAAACATCAAAAATAATCAGCTGGAAAACATACTTTAGCACTTCCTTTGTCGGTAATCAGAGTGTAAACGTGCTTTTGAAATTTTCAACAAATAAAGATCAATATTTATTTTGAGAAAATATTAAAATTTTGTTTGAAAACTTATAAAATAATTTAATAGTAGAAAATAAGCCAATTAAAGTTGTTAAAAATTATTCAAATGTTCAGGTTTAAATAATTAAATTATAAATAAATAAATAATTAAAAATAATTAATGAAAAATAAATTGAAAAATTATTGATTACAGAGAGGTAGAGATAGAAGAAAATGTTGGAAAATGGTGAAGAAACTAAAATAAATTAATTAAAAATAAAGCGAAGGTTAGCAATAATTAATTAGTAAAAGCCAACAAATAAGAGTGTAAAATAAAGACAATCGATTTATGATAGACTTGATAAATGAACGCATTTAAAGTCCAGAGTGTTGCAAAAAGAAGTAAACAATTGCAACTATTGTGGCATTACACTTTAAAATTACACTGTTTACAGGGTTAGTGTTTCTTATGGATCTGATAGGATATCTTGTCATAAGTGTTCTAGTCCGTATACTTGTTTTATGTGACCTTCTTTGTGACACTGAAAATCATTCTTTTTGCAGTTCGAAATAATTTTTCAATTAATCCATTACATTGTGGATAATACGGAGATGAAAAACTCTGTTTTACTCCCATAATAGAAAAGATTTCTGATTTTCGTATTTTTAAGACTAAGATATATAAACGTCATGTGATGATATATTTTTAGTATTTTCTGGTTTGATAATGATGTTCCTTTTTAAAATTATATGAATGGTTTTCACGCTAATATTAAGTTTACAGTGGACGAAGTTAATTCATTTCTTTCCTTTTTAAATTAATTAGTAGAAAGAACGGTAAAGGGTTTCGAAACAGAAATAAATAGAAAGCCAACAGACACAGGCCTATGCAACACTTCAAATAACTTTTGTGACTTTAAATATAATAGAAATATGATTAAGGGTTTGATATTTAGATCTTTGTGATTATCTTCTACGTTTGAAAAATCTAACAAAAGTATATAAAAGCTGGTTTCTCTTTTGAATAAAAAATGAATGTTCTAAGGTTTTTATAAAAATACTGACTAAGGAAAACATTGATCGTATTTTGATTGGATCTTATGAAAACAATGAAAATTATAGTCCACTTAATGATAGTGAATCCATAAAATCTCATGTTTAGAAATTTTAAATTGTCTGTCACAAAATCATTAGGCAATTCAAATGTAATTAAAATAGTGTCGAAATCAATAAAAATGTTTAGTAATAAATTTCAAACCACAATAGGTTTATAGTTTCTGATCTGTTGTATAAATTTTCATGTAAATGGTGTAATGCCACATATGTTGGGTTCGTTAGTAGGTTTAACGATCAACACAAATCGTAATCTGATTCCAAAAGGTTTTACGTATAAATCGATTAAAATGACTAAGAAAACTCGAACTATTTTCACAAACCTTTATTTATAAATATATAAATATGATTTAGCTAAGCTACAAGAGCTTACGAAAATATAAAACTATACGAATATCCAAAAAATGCCGCAAGTTCCTGAAGTAAAGATTATCGGTTATGTCCAACTATCCTCAGAAATTTCTAAGTGGCGAAAGCTGAATTCTAATTGGTTATCTACAGCTTCACTCAATGGTGAAAGGCAACAGAGGAGGGATACCTGAAGTTTACGCTATAGATTGATACCAAGACTCGGCAACAACTTTTCCTAATATCTACCCTCTCAAATTTTAATAAAATTACAGCAATGCAGTTTCCCTAGAGAACTGTTGCCGAAAACAATTTATATTCACAAATTAGAACTTCTAATCAACTGTTACAAGAGATTTACTCAGCGGATAAGTTTAATAGCCTCCTATGTTAACTAGAAACAGTAATTTCTCACAAATATAATATTGATAATATTGTTGGACCAAGACAGAGTTTGTTTAAATGAATCAGAAATAGCACGCAAACACAGCAATGCAGATTTAAAATCAGACCTATTAACACCAAGTAAAACACCCTAAAATATAAACAACATAATTAAATAAAAAATCAAAAAAACATAAAAGTAACTAAAATTATATACAAATGCATCAAGAACCGCACGAAATTAGCACAGAAACAACACGAGAACATGAGAATTTGACAGAAAATAGATTAATTTATAAAACCAGTATTTTAATGAATAAAACTGGATAAAATAAAATATTTTTAATTAGAAATATTCAATTAAAAAATAATAAAAATAAATTATCTATTTAATCCAAGAAAAACAATAAAATTAGAAGTAGATATTACAAATAAATTCAAGGTCAAATTTTGTAAGGTTAGGGTAACAAAATAGGTATATATACCAATTCATTTTTACATAATTTTAATCACTTTTTCCTGGTGAAAATCTCTTACCGTTTTTCACTAGCAAAAATATTATTCTTGAACAGAAGTGCTTTTGTGTGATACAGGACGCTTGTGTGAGAGAAATTTTCTTTAAAGAATCAACTTTGTGCAAGTACTCACGTTCAACAAAGTGAGAAATTTTTGCTGAATGATTATGATTATAAATGTAACCATTGTAAATGTATTATGCATATGCTTATGAATGTAATTATTGCCAATGATGAATTATGTTTATTTGAGCAGTAATATTATTCTATTATATTATAACTAAAAACTATGTCGAAAATTTTTCCGGGCCACAGCCAATACACGATACAAGAATGCAAATATACATAATTAACGGATTCGTATAAGCGCAGCCCATCTGCAACGGAACTGTGACCGTGAGGGTTCACCAGTGGTAAACGGCTAATCTAAACGTAAATTGGTATCCTATAGTGGTGGAGGGAGATCGGGGAACATGTCTTTTGGCTTGCTCGTCTTTCACCCATCGCCAGAAAAATCGACCTAAACTGAATCACAGATACGGCTAAAATACTAAACATCGAATAGTCCAGTGGGCACTCTTAAATATAATATGAGCACAATCAATACCCTAAGGTCAAGTAACGGTATGGGAAGTGGGGAATAACTTAAATTATTGCAACGACATTCTCTCATCTAAATATAATAAAATTCGAATATTAAAAATATATAAAAAACGAAAGTAAATCTTGATAGAAATAGTTGGTTGAAAGACAATAAATCCATGAAAACTTGACGCTAACAATGTCGAAACAGGATTACGTAGACAATCCAAATCACAATACCGCCAAACTATGCCACGTTAAATAACTAAACAATAATAACAATTCTAGTATGAATGACGAACAGTCTAAATAAAGCTGGTACAAAAATTACAACTGTGACATAACAACCCATAGTAACCCCATTCACCTGATTATATCCCCTGTTATTAAAAAGAAAATTCACAATCGACGTTGCAACGAGACATAAATCAAAGAAATCGCATATTTGTATTCATAAAAAGCTAAATAGTCATTAAAATGGCTGATGCATAAATTTAACTAAATTTTCATTTAATAATTGTTATCAAGTTGGATTTACGCTTCAAATTTATTTTCAAGTAAATTAGTTTGTTCATATAATATTTTAATATAACTTTTTATATTTGCACATTTTATTATCTTTATTTTATCAGGATATGCCTATATGTACTATTTATCAATAAAAATTTTTTAATAAATAATTATAAATGTAATATTTTTGACTAAATTTGAACAATTTTTATAAAACTGATTAATTTGTCCAATTATGAAGAAAATTATTTGTTCTAGTAATTCCTATAAAACTGATTTATTAGCGATAAACTGAATTAAATATATCAACCCATTTGAATCATCGCACTATATGTGCGATGTACTTAAAAAATCCGACAAGCTGTCCGGGCTACCCATAAAACATTTATTGCAAATTTTTAATTAACTGTTATAATTAGAAATAATGTTACAGGATCATTAAAATTATTTCTTTTCTTCATATTCTCCGTAATACGAAACAGTATTTGCTTTAAGATTATTCGGTGAAACGATGCAAATTGTAAATTGCGCAAATAAAGAAAAACTCGAAATAAATATTAACCTCATTTGCGGCTTTAAAGGGAGAAAATGAGCACACCACTTAACAATTTGATGCATATTTACATAAATTATTCAGTTTAGTTAGTCTGTTAGATTGAAATAAAATATTAGTGAAAGCAAAAAATAATTGAGGTAAAATTTTTTCAATTAATACTAGAATTTCACGCCAATATTGAATTAATCGAAGATCTACACTGCCTTAAGGCGTTATATATTTATGCATGTGATTTTCATAATTATTTCATTTCATTTAGGTTTGAAAGTTTGGCTTAGATGAATTATAATATAAAATAACTGCAATGATAATATAAATGGTCAAATGACGGATAATAAAGTAAAAATTTATTTGGATCTTGTAAAAATTCTGCCCCTAGGGCGGGATTTTTACAAGTGTCATTTTAAAAGGAAATAAAATTGCACATAATTTAAGTTTAATAGAAGAAATTCTAAAATATAAAAGGAAATATTTATTAAGTATAATAAGGCGGCTGCTACTTTAAACCTATTATTCAAGAAGTAGTGTTTTCAGGATCCATTATTCAGAGCAGATGAACACCATACCGTTAACCATTCAATTAACTTTGTGGAACCAGTTACAGGTGTTTACACTCAAAACATAGAATATTATTGATATAAAAACAAAAGAAGATGTAAAACAATGATGGGCATAAAAAAAGAAAGAAATGAATTTATGTTGAGAGATAACGTTAGAGAGCGTTTTGAAAAAAACTTTACAATTAATAAGAGATTTTTATCAATAAAAATCGTTTTTGGTTGATGCTTGAAGTTATTTATTTTTTAAAAATATTTTTGTTGAAGACAGAATTTTTTTAAGTGTAACTTTAGAGGCAGAATTTTTACAAGATCCATTTATTTTATTATATTACATATTTATGCAAAGTTAATTATATATTAAATTATTTATTGGTGAACAATTAAATCAAGCTCTTGAAAAAGGTTTTATATCAGCTAGAAATATACATCAAAATAAAATACATCAAAACTACAAAAAGAAATGTCGTTATTCGAAAGTGGTGGCATAAGAGGGGACTATCTCCAAAGAGTTTACAATTTTTTACTGACGATTAAGCCCACAAGTGTAAAGTCGGAACAGGCATTTTCAGCTGCTGGTTTGATGTGCTCAAATATTCGGAGTCGGCTAAACGATGACACGATTGATGCATTAAGCTTTTTAAGATTGCTTTTTCAAAAAATAAATAATTGATTCTTTAATTTTTGAAATTATGAGATATATTTTGAGAACATTGTGTGAATGTTCCTTTTTAAATGATATATTATTTATTATGTAAGAGTATTTGTTTATACTATTTTAAAAAAGCAAAATAAATCAATGCTTTTAATTTTTATTAACCTATACCAAGAAATATTAATTTTGTTGATAAAAGAATAATACCACTCATATTTATGACTATTTTCAATTGATTTATAAAGAAAAAAAAATCCCGGAATTGAAAATTTTCGGGATTTTTGCAGTCCCTAATTAATTAGGCTATATAATATTTTTGCATTTATCTATAACATTTATTGTACTAATTTGAAGAAAATTATTTCATTACTTGTTAAAATATCAATAAATTTTTTTAAAAATATTGTACAATCAGTGTTTTAATATCATACATTTGGAGAATTATCCTCTATTTTTACATAGAACAAAATATAGTTATAATAGAGTCAAAAATTATGCTTTTGTTTCTAAAAATTAAAATGAAGATTTGTAAAAAAATTCTAAAATATAATTCACTTCAGCTATTTAGTCCTGTTTTCATTGCCAATTAATACACTTGAATGCGTTTACTACAACTTTGTCATCATTATTACTCACTGAAAAATAAAAAAATAAATGTTTTCAACACATGTCATATGCAGTCGTATTCAGTGCTAACAAAATACACCTGAATAATATTGAAATATTTAACCAATTATAAAGAAAACCAAAATATGGAATTTCGAAAATAAAAATAGTTAATAAGTATTTCATTTTTCTGACGATCTTGTGTTCATTGAAAATGTGAAAATTTAATTAAATTTATTAACAAATTAATAAATGCAAATGTATGCTATTGATAGAAAACTTAGGTGTTACCAACTATTTTACTATTAAAAGTTGTACAATTTATTAATATTTCTATTTGACACCTCCGAATCAGTCGCTTATTAATCGAAAAATATAAATATAACGAAATTAGAAAAATTTGGACATTTACAAATTTCGATAATCATAATAAAGAGAAATTGCAATTTTCAACTGCCTTTTTCAATATGATTTTCAAATATTTTAGCACTTGTGAGAATATAATTTAATTAATTAAATAAATGAATGTATGTTGCGGTATGTATATTCCTTATGCTGCTTACATTACTTTACGTTGTTAATTATAAATACAAAAAGTATTTATAATTACAAAATTGTGTTGCCAAAAATTGTGTTAAATCGAAAAATAAATCTATTGTTGAATATTAAATGAAGATATATAATATTTTCATTGGGATTTTCATTAAACAGTTTCAAAAGCATTAAGACTGCAAAAGTGAAATAAATTCGTCCAATTGTGTATTTAACAAAAACATGTTGAACATATTTGCCCACAATATTTCTCATTCTGGTAAGGAAATTTTATCGAAGAATTTATCAAATACTTCATTTATTTCACAATGCTGATTAACATGATAGATATCATTAAAAAAATGTCGTTGACCAAATACTAGCATATATCAGATTTTGGAGCCAAAATCACTTTTGCTGCAAAAGTTGTAAAATTATATGAATTTTCATAAATTATTTTCTACTAAATCTGATTTTAATCAAAGTAAAAATAGATTTTTAAAATCTATTTACATTTTTTATAAGTTAATCAAAATTCAATGAAAGAAAAGTATTTAATGAAAGAGAAATAATTATTTAAAAATTCTTTATGTCATTGCAAAATCAATAAGTTTACATAATAGAAATATAATTTTATTCTTGCCGTGAATAAATCATTTATTATAGAAAGTGATAGAAAAAATAAACTGAACACAAACACATGATATTATAAAAAATGCATACAAATTACCAATATATGGAATTATTCCAATGAATAAACTGAACTCATATGCACATCACATAATAAAATATGAATGTAAACTTTTCATATGTGGAATTGTTGCACAAATCAACTCATTATATTTACCGAGGCATTGGTTTTACTTAATACCCTATAATATAGATGCGTTTATTCATTGGCAACGGGTGTACTACATGAGTGTCTATAGAGCATGCATCTTTAAGATAAATAATAAACGAGAATATAATATGAGGACCTAGACTATCAAAATTTATTAATTAAATATGAAGGCATTCATAGGGGCCGTTTATTAATGACGTCACGCACTTAGGAGCAGAGGGTCACACATTTAAGAGGAGAGAATGTATTTAAGAACTGTCACGTCACGTCACATCTTAAATTTTGTATTTTTTCAACATAATTTTATACTATTGTTAGCTTTCAAGGGCCTCCTTTTTAATACATGTTTTCTCATACAATATAAGTGCAGCATTAGACTAAATACAAACTAAAAAAATTTGTTTAATACAAATATCCGAGGGGAACATTTAAACCTTTTTTATCGATCGCGATTTAATGCATTTTTATTCATGGATTTTTAATTGGTAGTCAAAACCATCGGTTAAAAGCCCAAAAAATCCATGAGTTTTTAACATATAATAAATAAAATTCATTTCATAAGGACTTTTTGGTGTTTCACCTCTGATTTCTTTATAATATTTTCTACAAAATTTGACTTTGAATCAGATTTTGTGTAAAAAATTCATTTCGTTTAAACAAAATAAAATTTTTTGGACTTCCAAATTTTTTATTTTTGAAGTCAGATACCCCAGGGCATAGTCCTTCTTATACACTACTGACTCAAATAATTAAATGAGAAATATTTTATAATTAAAAGTGAATTATTACCGCTTAATTTATTAATTAAATTTTACAATAATTTCTTATGTTTATTATCCATTGTGAAAATTCATATAAAAACATTTCTTACAAATATTTTCACTGGTCCAATCGGTTCTTTTAATTGCAAAATAATTTTTGAAAAATCAATAAAAGCATTTATTCATTAAGCTGTTTAATCGATAAAATATTTATAATTTGGTGAGAAATGTGTCAAATGAAATTTATAACAAAACTATAAAGTTATTGTTTGATTTCTGAATTTTTTTATAAAATCTTTTTGTTAATTTTCCCTCTTGATAAGTATTAAACGACACGAGACTGATCAGAATTTAAAATTCCCTAGTCGACAAAACTTCACGGGTGACAAGATAAACACTAAAAGGTTGCCTTTAACACGGGTCACTTTTCATTGTTTGCGTCCTCAAGTAATCTAATACACCACTTGCAAAATTTGTTCGAGGAATTTTATTAGACAAAAGGAATTAGTTTTAAGAAATTAGATACATCTGATAATGAGAATTGCAATATCTAATATATATTTGACGAATTTTACGATTAAACTGGCATTCCCAAGGACAATTATTTGTTCTGAGGGAATTGTTGCAATTCTCACCGAAAAGAAACCAGTGCCGGAAAAACTTTCATATGATTTAAAATGTATAACTTTTCATCAGTGAAATATTTTATAATCCCCCTTTAACCGTCCGATAATATGGAATAAATTAAGAATAAAAAGTGGGATTAACCAAAGTATTTTTTGTTTTTATATCTAAATAAGCGGTTGTTAGGCAATTAATAAACAAATTACGCGAAAATAATTCAGAAAAAAATTCAGTATTTTAGAGAAATTAAGTGACACATGTTGTTTGAACAGAAAAAAGAATTTTGATAAAAAATTGTTTTGAAAAGAAGTTCCAATACAAAGCAACTGACATTTAACTAGAAGCAGCCTTGTTTAGCAAAATGAGGGAATTCCTACGAGATTCCGCACATTAATCAGCCAAAACTTCATAGTGAGAGAGGATCACAAATATTATCATGTTCCATAGAAGTTGTGTAGAAAGCCACGGTTTTGTTAATTTAAAACCTTTATGTATTATTCTTTGGTTTACTAGATATTTGTAATTTTTACAAATAAAAGCATTTGTTGCTTTAAATATAATAGAACTATGATTAAGGGTTTGATTTTTAGATCTTGGTCGATATCTTCCACGTTAATAATAATAATAATAATAATTCCTTTCTTTAGGAACTAGACATTAGTTTTCTTGAGAATAATAATAATAATAATAATAATAATAATAATAATAATAATAATAATAATAATAATAATAATAATAATAATAATAATAATAATAATAATAATAATACGAAGATCAAACGAAGGAAGACCAAACAGAGAAGGAGCAGAAAGCGAAATACTTGATCGAAATATTTCATATTTTATGAATAAACATTGGTTGCACATTTATTCATTAAACTTATGTTTATATGAATGATTCCGCCATCGACAAAAAAGTTTTTTAAGTTTAATAATAATTAATAATAATAATAAAATAATAATAGTAATAATAAAATAAAATAAATAATTAATAATAAAATAAAAATAATAATAAAAATAATAATAATTATAATAATAAAATAAAAATAATAATAATAATAATAATAGTAATAATAATAAAATAATAATAATACTAATAAAATAATAATAGTAATAATAATAAAATAAAAATAATAATAATAATAATAATAGTATCAATAATTAATTATTATAATTATTATTTTTTGAAAAATCCAAGACAAATGCATTATATAATTCCTATTGAATCATTTGTCACAGAAAAATTAAATGAACCATAGCAGAATATATCAAATAAAACTTCAAAAATAATATATTTATTTTAAATTTGTTCATCGAAAATCTAATAAATGAGACTCACCGATGTTGCAGTTTAATTCCTCTGATTTAGGTTTAGCAGTTCTATAGAACGGAATTCCGGTAGTGACATTCACACAGAATCTAACAGTCCGCCCTGCTTGAACATTTGAATATAAATCGGTTCGGTTTTCTTTACATATAGGTTTATAATACCAATTTGTTAGGATTCCTTTACGATGTTCTTTAATTGTGTTACACGGCCTAATTCCTTCTGTTATAGAGTAAAAGTTTCAGCAATAATTTAAATTCACAAAAAAATTAATTAATAGATAGAAAAAATATGCAATCTCAGATATTACAAATATAGACAAATTTACAGGATTTTCATAATGAACTCGACATTTTCAAAATAGATTCGTCAATAATTAAAAACTTTGGATCAGGTATGTTTTTCACCAGAATTAAATTAATAAAAAAATTAAAATAACTTGACGATATAATGAAACTACTGAAATACAATAAATGAGTTTGTTAATTTTTTTATTTTATATATATTTTTTATTTATTGATGATTTTGGTTAATTAACCCATTAATTATTATTTATTTCTTATCTTTAATTATATTGCTTTTTGTAATCAGGTCCGTTTTTTCTTAAGGAAATAACCTTATTACTTAACTAAATATTATAAATAAATAATTAAATAAATTTGGCAACGATTTAATTAAAAGATAACGCCAATAAAAAAACTTTTCGTACGATTTATTTCGACAGCATAACTGTCATCTTCAGGTACAAAAAGCCAACTAAAAATATTATGAATTAACTTATAATTTAAACAAATTACTTTTTATTAATTTAATTTTGTAATAAATAAATATTTAAAAAATATATTCAAATAACTTTTAATTAATTTAAAATTGTATTTATATAAATATTATAATTTTTATTTATATTATAATTTTTTAAAAAATAATATAATTTAAAAATTCAATTATTTTAATAATTTTAAAAAAAGGTTTTTTTAAAAAACAACACATAAACATGATTTAACATACTTAAACTATTTAAAAACATTCAAAACATTCGTAGTCACAGCACTTCGCACATTAATCTTTGGATCCAATGACCTTATCAGCAATGCTTCACATATCACGCGTTCCCAATAATTATTAAAACTTTTCAACAAAATTCTAAAATCAGACATTCCTATTTAACTTTTACAGCCTCTATTGTGCTCACCAATATTGGTCAAACCCTTCAATCCACAATGCTCTAGAACTCGAGTACAGAGATGACGGGAAGTCTCTCCAATGTATGTGGCATTATACTGATTACATGTAAATTGATACACGAGATCAGAATACAATCCAACCGGAGTTTTTGATTTATTAATAAACATATTGCATACCTTACACGAGTTAGAGACGATCTTATACTCTAAATTTCCCATCTGTTTACTTAACTTCCTTTTATAATTTGTAAAACCTTCAGAGTATGGCAATGCTAACACATATTTAGGCTCAATTTTCTCATATCCATTTTTACTATTATTTAGATCAACACTCAATTCACACTCATTTGACAAATTGCACTCATACTTTCCAAAACATGGATCCTTAGGATTTTAAATCAATTTATCAACAGTCTCTTTTATCATCAACAATAAAAATGATTTAGAATACCAATTATTTATCAACAACTCAACCAATTTATCAAAACCTTTTACCGAATTAGCAAAAGTAGAAGATAAAGACCATGAACGATAAATCAATCCTTTCACCATATTTCTCCTATACTTAAATTCACAAAAGCTTTCTAGGAGAAGTATAAAGACCAGTATCAGTTGGTTTTCTATAAATCTCTGTATCATACTGTTTATCTTTGCGTTGAATTAACAAATCTAAAAACGCAATTGATGACTTTCTCTCTGTTTCACATGTGAATACAATGTTCTTATGTAAACTGTTCATAAAATGCAAAAACGGCTCTACATGTTTCTGGTTTTCAAATACAACAAATATATTTTATTATCAATTTATACTTTTAAGAGACAATGTGGTTTCAATATTATCAAAAAATTCAATTTACACTGCAGATAGATTTTAAGGGAAAAATTGCATAAATCGGGTAATAAAACGCATGTAAGAATGAAATTTAAATTTCAGAAAATGAAAAAATGAGTGTAATTTCATGTTAATTACAATAATATTTTATTCAAAATTACACAATTCTTTCTCCAATTTATAGATCAAATATCTTTCTTGTGTAGCGCTAATTTTCCTTACTGCCTTATTTTCTATTTTACATTTTGCACAATGTCTTGTCTTTTCTAGGCCGTGCAAAATTGAAACCGCACAAAATGGAAACTGCACAGAGATGAGTGCACTTTTTCAAAATTCCATATTGCACAAAGCAAATTTGGATTTTAAAGCTTTAATTGTTCTTGATAAGTCTCCCAGTTATCCCATTTATTTTGATGATTTTCAGACAATATAAGCTTTATATTTACACCACCTAACACTTACTCCGTTATCCAACGAATGGATCAAAAATAAATTTCAAACTTCAAGATTTATTACTTCAAAAGAACATTCAAGCAGCTCTTAAACTCTATTGGCGCTCTTGAAGAAAACAAAATTCCAGTTACAATTTAATGGATGCAGTGAACAATACAGCAGAATAATGAAATAGCGTAAAAGCATCCTGTGTAAATGGCATTTGGTGGAAGATCTGTCTTGAGTGTGTTCGAAAAAGCTAACTTTAATGAAATCGGTGAGGTTGATGATAAATTTTGCAGTTGTACAGAAATTGAAGCAAATGAAGGAATGAAGCCAACATTAACAGGATTATTTTAACACAAAATAATGACATGACTAATAATGATTTGATGGAACTAGATCTTGAATTGACACATAAAGAAAATCTAGTAGAAAATGCAAATGAAACTCCTGAGTCAAAAATATTAACTTCAAAACTAATTATCAAAGCTATGGCGCATATTTATGAAGCCATTTCCCTTTTTGCACGAAAATGACCCTGGCGATAAACGAAGCACGACAATTGCTCAGTCAGTAATTGATGATATAAGTTGCTACAGAGACATTTATGTTGAACGAAAAAAGATAACAATCCAGCAAACGTTAGAAAGATATTTGAAGTTACAAGACGGTCAAAAACGTTAAATTCCAATGCTTGATAATTAATGTTTATGTATAGTGAGATTCACTAGAGATTTTGTTTTCCCATGTTTGTGAAGGATAAACACAATACAAATTTATAAATGTCATTATTTTAAAATAATCATACATAAAAATGTGAAATAAGTTATCATTATAAATATAAATTTCAAAAAATTAAAGAGACATTATTTATACCAGACATAATCTTAAAATTTTTAGAAAAAAATTAAAAAACAATTTTGGAATTTAAATAAAATTAACAGATTTATAATAAAACTTAAATAAGATTTTTTCATTATTTAACTAATATTAGGAAAATAAAATTGATTAGAAATACAAAAACCATTTATAATTATAATTACCGCTTGACTGGAAGACTGGAAATCTTTCGTATATTACAACAATGTAAAAGAAATAGTAATATATCTATAAATCAAAAATCATTTCATTGTGAACAAACATATTAACAAGAATCATTACTCTATTCGAAGTACAAAATAAAATCATGATATATTAACAAGTGAAATCTTAAATAGTTAAGAGTATATAAACAATTTCAAGGTTATGAATTAATCAATAGTTTTAAAATTCGTCAGATTTAATAATCAAGTCAAAATATATTTCACAAAACTGCACATACAACATTTAATGTACAATATTTGAATTAAAACATTATATTTTATATAGGTTTTATATTAGTATCAAGATAATCTTATTTTACCCTCAGTGGTGAACTGAATTAAGTAAGGTATAAGCGTCCAAATTGCAAAGGTTATGCATATTCTATTCATATTTGATAGCAGACGACCTCAACTATAAATTAGTGATAGAGTGGTAAATTATGGATTAATATAAGCGGAGATCCCTGGCGAAAGTGTATTTTTGCTTCAAGTACTGCAAGGATTCAAGTAGATCAAAATTAAACTTATTCTGTTTCGTTAACATCAAACTTGAAACAGAGGAAACTTATTTAATAAACCTGTTTAATTGTCATTTATTTTGTGAAACAAATTTGTGTTGTAGTTCGGGTTTTCATCAAATAATTTGTTTTATTTTTCCCAGCCAAATCCATTCTCTAATTTGCATGAGATTGGTGGGTTTCTGGGTGTTGATATTTTGAAACTATATGGTTGTTACCCAGACAACCCCGCACAAATATTTCTTTTGCTTACCACTCGGCACCCGTTGCTAAGCAACGTTGGAACTGTGTTCGAGTGGGTAGATCGTCCGCAAAAAGTGAGCGTTATTGCTAATGCTATAATTGATCGAACGATCTCTGGGTCCAACGAGCTGTCGATAGAAGACCTGTGCTCGCTTTTGATTCTCAGGTCCCATTATTCTCCTATCTCTTTCAAATGTTAAAATACTCTCATATCATTCATTGTTATGTCCATTCCCATAGTCCTTCTTATCGTTGTCCATGTTGATGATTTTTTATGGTCTGTAAACCCTTGGTTATGTTAAGTAAACACAGTACATCTCTTACCCTTATCCCTATTATAACTACAATGTTCCCTATTATTATTACTAGCATCATCATTGTTACTATTATATATATTACCTTTCTTAATTGTTACTACTATTACCTTTATTATTATTTTTATTACTATAACTACCATTATATTTATTGTTATTACTACTATGATTATTACTACTATTATTATTATCATAATTATTATCATCATTACTACAAATACCATGATTATTATTATTATTATTATTATCATTATTATTATTATTATTATTATTATTATTATTATTATTATTATTATTATTATTATTATTATTATTATTATTATTATTATTATTATTATTATTATTATTATTATTATTATTATTATTATTATTATTATTATTATTATTATTATTATTATTATTATTATTAATTTTTACTAGGGATCCTTCATTATTCCTCAGCTTTATAAAATATTTTTCTTGTATAAAAATTTAGTTGTAATCCATCTGTATCTAGTTTTCGATAAAAAATTTTCATTGATTCGGAAAATTTGAGCAGCGTTTGGCCCTTATTTTTTCGTTTCATAATGATCTTATACCAACCGTTGAGTCACATTTCACTTTTATTTTTCTATTTTCTATAAGTATTTTAGTTGATTCGGAAAATTTGAGTAGCGTTCCGCCCTTATTTTACAGTTTTTTATGATAAGTGTTTTAACTATTTCCAAAAATTTGCGCAGCGTTCTGCCCATATTTTCCGTTTCAATTTAACATAATTTATTTAATACTTATTTAAAAACATTATTTTCATGATTTTGGTCGTTCGGATTAATCTTTTTCCGATGGCTATTCATTTTAACTGTTGCAAAGATTTCGCAATTTTCCCTGCTACCCATTCCCTCTTTTTGTCATTAAGATCTATTTATGTTCATATTATATTTAATGAGTGCCCACTGGACTACTCGGTGTTAGAGATTTTGAGCCGATTGTTCATCCGTTATCATCATTTCTACTTGTTTTATTTCTTGGGATTCAGGTTTGCCCAATTTCTCAGTTGTCGTTTCCTTTTATTGTCGACGTCTTTGTTTCTACTCTTCTTTAAATTCTTTGATTGCTTCTATTTTCTCTATCGTATTTAATTCAGTTGTTTTCTCGTTGCCTATCATATCTCCTACCCCTTCGTTCTCAACACACTGCTCCACAGTGTGGGTTTCCCCTGGGGTTTCCATTCTCATCATATTAATTCTTTTCGGGGCTTGTTTCCTATTTTCCCATCTTTGTTGAATTTCTTGAGCTTCTTCTGTCTGTAATCTTCGCCATTCGGCTTGTTGTTGCTCTTGATATTCTCTTGTTCGTAGCTCTTGGATCTCTTCATTGCTTCTCATTACATTAATTCGTTGTTGTTGTATATTGGCGGGCATCTGTTGCATCATCTCCTTTAATTCCATGGGCATTCGTTGTAATGTTTCTCGTAACATATCGATTTCTTGTATTACGTTAATCTGTGGGTTTCTCGTAGGGTTATTCGTTCTTTGTTGGTTCGGCTCTCTTCTCATATTACATCTTCTTGCGATATGCCCTTTTTGGCCACAATTGTAACAGGCCTTATTCTCTAATTGTCCGCATATTCTCTCGGTATGTCCTCTTCTACCGCATTTCTGGCAGTTGTGATTCCGAAAACAGTCTTCTGTTCGGTGTCCCATTCGTTGGCATGTAGTGCATATCTCGTTTGCGTTTGAGTTGTTCCTGAAATTATTATTATAAATTACTTGGTTATTACCTCTATCTTCAGGATTCCTTGTTGGCGGTGGTTGGAACATTTGTTGAGCTATTGGAATGAATTGATTCATGGCCGGATTGGTATTGTTGCTTTGACTATTGTTGTTGGCTATTAGAGTTGTTGGTTCTGTGGCCATCGCTGCTACTTGGTATTTCAATGTCAGATGAGCTTCACATCTGTTTGCGATTGCTACCGCATTGTCTAGCGTTTCTGGTGCCAAGCATCCGAGGTTGGCTCGTATATCCTCTCTTTTAATTCCTCTTATGAAGACATCTACCATTTTATCTTCGGGTACGTCTTTTTCTCCGAAGGCTTCTTTGCATAACTTTTTTAATTCGCAGGCGTATACTGCATTAGATTCATCTCGTCTCTGTTTTCGATGTAGGAAGTCTAATATCTTCCTATTTCCTTTTTTCTCTATTCCAAATATTTTCACTAAGAAGTCTTTAATCTCTGCCCATGTTGTTAATTTCGCTGGGTCTCTTGCTTCTTCCACAAATACGTCTTGTGCGCTCCCTTTCAAGTAAAGTGGCAGTCGCTCTTTTACTTTTTGATCTGACCAATGATAAATAGTCTTGTATACTTCAAATTCTTTTATGAACGTATCTAATTTATTGAGATTGCTATCGAAAGGTTCTCCTCTAAATTTTTCTCTGAATTCTGTTGCGTTATTACTAATTGGTACTGGGTCTGAACTTGGTGTTGTGTTTAAGTTTGCAGGGGTTGTCATATTCGAATTGTTGTTTTGATCTTCTAATCTTTCTTCTTCGTTTTCTGATTCTATTACTCCTGGAAGGTTTTCTATATTATTTATTTCACTTTCTTGGCTGCTATTAAATTCGAATTCGTTTATTCTGCTCTCTGATTCTGTTACTGTTACTGCTGTAGTTGATGCTCCGGTATAAATTCTTCGGTTGCTTATTGCTCTCCTCTTTTCTTCGTCTTCTAATAGGCTCTTTTCTCTTCTCTTTTTGCTTCTTGTATTATCTGCTATATTCGCAATGGTTACGGTTATCCATTTTCTTGACTGTTTTTCTCGTTATCTCTTTTGATCTATTGGTTATCTTCTTTTGCTTTGATTGCTCTGAAATCTTTTGGGATTACTTTGTTATTGCTTTGTAACTGCTTTGACGTTTGATCTAAAATCTTTTTCTGCTTTGATTGCTCCTAAATTGCTTTGGATTGCTTTGCTATTGCTCTGCTTTGACGTTTGATCTAAAAATAAATGACACTTCCAATATTTATACTCTATACAAATTTCTCCTCCGTTTACTATACTATCTACGTTATTATCTCTTGTTCGCATTTTTCGTGGTGGTCCCTTTTTCGTCCGACTCACCCCCCATTATTTTAAGTCTATTTTGAATTATCTATCGACCTCGTATCAATTATCTATATAGTCTTATTAATCATCTATGTGGTCGTATTAATTATCTATATCATAATAATAAAATCATTATACTCATAATCTCATTCGATCTATTAATTATTTTTCCTATGTCTCTTTGCTTTAAAAATCATATGCTTAATCCTCAGTCGCTGGCGCTCTATGCCCTTTACTTTTTCCGTTGGCTCTCCGACCTTCGGCATCTTATTTTCAACTGGCACTCTGTGGCCTTGAGTATCTAATGATAATCATATCTCATCTAATCATATCCTATTAATCATAATCATATCTCATCTTTAATATCTAATCATAATCATATCTCATTTTTAATATCTAATCGAAGTTGAGTTTCATCAGTGACTTTTGGGTGACTCGTCCAATGGACGAGCTTGAGGCCTCACACTGACTCTCAATCCATGGCGTCTTTTGTCTAGCGCATTTGACCGGTTACGCCTTCCTAACCGCCATTCGGATATTCGGTACTCGGTGTGGGATCCGGGTTATTGTACCAAACTCCACGCTGGGAAAACTAAAAAAACATTCCCTTAGTACTCGGTGTGGTATCCGGGTTGTGTACCTCTGAGAATATAAAAGTATGGAAATGCCTAGACGTTCAACCAAGTTCCAAAAACGGTTTACTTAATTTCCCGAATAGTGAAAAGAAAAGGAAGCGATAAATGGACGCGGAAATTCCTAATATATCTATCTACTATCCGTCCGCTCTCCCGTCAGATTTCCGGCTCTATTGGCCGCCCTGATCTGATCCTTAGTAGATCCTTTCGAGTATGAACCATTTACCGGTTAGTTCAGATCTCGCCTACAGTTTGGTGTCCTCGATACTCGGTGTGGGATCCGGGTTGTGTATCGAGTCCCGCCCAGCAATAAAAACAAATTCGTTCGACACTCGGTGTGGTATCCGGGTTTTTGTATCGAACGGCTCAGCGCTACCAGTCCCTTGGCTGATAACATCCTGAACACGACAGTCCGTAGCTGTCCTCTGGTGCCTCACCACCAGCTAGGGAAAAAATGTCTCTAGGTACCTTTACTAAACTTTACTTCTCTTATATCTAAATCATGCGCATTCTTTCTCACTCCTTGGTTCATCTCTTTACTTCCCCACCTCAAAATTTGTGGTAATCGCATCAGCAAGCCTCCCAAAAGAGGTGATCAATCTCTCGCCGGCTGCTTGCTGACATTTGCGACCTGGCCTACCATTTCCTTTCTCAGTAGGGTTGATCAAGGTTTCCCTCGGGTGAGCGTACTATCTGTTGATAGCTCAGGTTATTTTTCCTCGTCCTAACTCAGTATAATACGGATAAAACAACAAAAATCATACACTAGGAAACTCGATTGTCGAAATTTTTCCGTCCAATGCTTTGTGTCTCTGTGCATGTGTTTTAATTTTTCCTGATTCGGCTTTCATATATTTAATTTTCTTTATTTACCACTCTCATTTAATATTTCATGACTCACGAACAATGCATATTTAATTTTTATATTTGATAATGAACAATACATATTTATTTCATAGTATGACAACAATTTCAGTTTATGGATAATATATTGTTATTCTTTCCTTTATTTTCCGCTGGCATAGCATACAGTGCGATTCTTGTGCGCATCCTTGACAATAACTCAGGTGTCCGCAAGGTATCACCATTACCCGTGCTTCCTCGGTTCGGCATACATAACATTCTCGATAAGCTTTGGTCTGCTCTGTCATCATTGTCGTTATCTCTTCCTCAATAGTTTCAACCTTTTTCATCATCGTATTCCAATCTTTGCCAAATTCGGCTATTTCTAATCTCATGAACAGAATTTCATATATTCTTTCAGTTGTTACTTCTTTGTCAACATCAATCAATTTTACCAATATGCATAGTTCGTCAGAGTAAAGGATGGAAATCGTTGCTATGTCCTCTCGAACTCGTTTCATTAATTTTTGTTTGTTGATTAACTCTTCTAGGTTATCGTTCCCAATCTCCAAAATACCCTTCAGTTTCGCTATTATTTTGGCTGGTTCCATCTATTTATAAAACACTAATTAAATAGTTATTATAGTAATTTATAATTACTCATTCAAATTTATCCTATTATCATTTATTTTACTCCCTTGGTTTTACTGGTTTCCCTTTATTTGAATCTAGTTTATTCTCATTGTTTATCTTTACTCTCTCTACTTACCCCATTTTATTTATCCCAATATTTACACTTTAATTAAGTTTCGTTTACTTGTGAGTTGCATAAGTGTTGTTGCTCTGATTATCTGCTTTCTCTCGAGTTGTTTTATTTTTTTGTTGCCACCCTAGCTGTGTACTGTACTATCAGATACTGGTAAGTGTTCCGTCTAATTGTTTTAATTCTCTAATGATGTGTGAGTGTTGATTTACTTGATTGTCGTTAGGTGAATCTATAAAGTGTCGTGAGTTAAGGTCTTATTAATTATGGTCATGGTGATTTATGAATTGAATTTATGGAATATGCAAAGTGATTTTTCGAATTGACTTTATGGGATGTTCGTAATGATTTCTTGGACTCTTTTAGCTGGGTCGGTCGTTTTCCATCTATCTTGTTCCGTTTCGATTCCTTGGGTTCTTTGTAATGCACGTTAACAAACTGAAATTTCATGTAGGCTAGTCGTTTATTTCATTCCATATTTTCTTAGTTTGTAGTCAAGTTGGTCGTTTTTCATCGTTCTTTATTTCGTTTACTAAGTTCCATTCTTGTTTATTAAGTTCCTTTCATGTTCATTGATCTGTTCATCTTTCATCTCTTCGGCAAACATTTCATGTGGTGGGCTAGTCGTTTATTTCCTTGACATTTCTCCTTATCTTGTAGTCGGGTTGTTCGTTTTCCATCAATCGTTCTCTTGTTTCATGTCATTCTCATCTCTCCGGGGTTCGGCAAAAATGCCGTCCCGACATTTTCTGTTTGATTTTTGAGATTTTTCTCCGGTTTCCTTTGATCTTTGGCAAAAACAAAGCTTCAATCCCGGCTGAGCCCCCAAATTTCATGCATTTTTTTCACGCATCCGTGCTCGGAATTAAGCCAGTCGCGATGTCCTTGTTGATCTGGTTGAGATGTCGACGGGCCCGATTCACTTCCTGATTAGTTTTCTTCTGGTGCGCTTCGAGTCGGGCCAGGATGTCTTCGGCCTGTCCTCGAAGTTCGCGGGCCGGATTTCGCCCAGGCTCTCGCTTGATGGCTATGTGTGGTCTTTCAGCGTCCTCCATTTCATCCTGCCTCTCGAATCTGGATTTTCTCACCGGGGAGATAGAATACCCCTCATCCCACATCGCCTGTCGATATTTAGCGGCGGAGTGGGATGGGAATCTCATCGTCACACGAGATTCATCCATCCAAGAATCTAATTGTATGAATAACATAAATTCCATAAATAATCGAATAAGTTGAATGATTTATAGAAGAACTAATATATATGTTAATTGAATTAGTAAATTTTTAATATTCATCTACAAGGGAGGTTTTTGACTACTAATTAATGTCTATATAGCCTGGATTGATTAACCTACAATGCGTTTGTCTAGAAGGGTCGTAAAATATGAATTAACCCATAATTAGCATCAATTAATTTTAATTATCATAAGTCGGTGGAATAGGTATTATTAAAATACAAATGAACATCTATGCAATGTAAACTAAATTTGAGATCCTATCGAGTTAATATTCTAGTCTGTCTGTGATAGAGCGATTTGGGTAGTTTCTCGTTCGTGATCTACTTGGTATCATTAATAGATTTAGCTTGGTTCTAGTAATTATCGCAATGATGAGCATCATAAAAATAGATAGCTTTTCGACCTTTGCCTGCGAAACCTCATGTTCTTTGTAGTAAGATTAATAGAGTAGTGTTTCTCGCCCTAAGGGATCTTCTTGAAAAAATAGCTGGGTCTCGATGCATTTAACTGTAAGTCTGGAAAATTCGGTCCTTCAACTGAATAACGTTGGGATATTCATCATGCTCTTTCGACGTATCCTAATGAAAACCTGGCATCATTTAAGTCATTTCTACCTGGGACCTTTGGCTAGTTGTTATTTTTCTGATACGAAGTAATTAGTATCTCGTCGACTAGGCAGCTTTCGGACTATCGACTGATTACTGGGAGATTTTATAAAGGTTTCTCATTGCGAAATTCATAACAGTAAATTCATCATCAATGAAACTTGGCCTTTAGCATTTATTCAATAACAAACGGAACAGCAAGAAAAACTTTGGGTTCTCTAAAGCATGTACGATGTCATTTTATCAGCGATATTCTGTCAACGTTTCTTCACAGAGTCGGCGGATCAGGACATAAATGTTTACAAATTAAAATTAGTTAGTTAAAAAACAAATGTCTACCTCCTTGTGCGCCGATTCTTTGCTTCACTGTAATTTCACTGGTGTTCGAGTGACGCGCGTGGTGATTCTTAGATCATGGATTATTCTGTGAAAAAGTGTTCATATTGTCTATAACGGAGAAATTTTCCGACTGCATGCCTATTTATATCGTATATTTTACTTCTAACGGGTATGTATGTCGTTCAATTCTCTCTTCCTGCTGCCTGCATGTATGTGCTTGAATACTACTCATTGGTGTGCCTCGCATGTTACTGTGGAGATCGACTTGCGCCAGATGTCTCTTGCTACGTGTATATTCTCTACCTCGTCAATTGATTTTCTTGTGAAATTCTAATGACTCTGCCACGTCTACAGGTCAATCGTGATTGTCTGGGAATTATTTTATTTGATTTCTATTCATTATTTGATCCAATCTTAAATTTTTCTATTAATTGTTTGGCGTATTCAGTTTAAATTCTGGCTAGTTTAATATTAATTTTATCTTTAAAATTTTTTGTCGCCTTAAAGTTTTAGCTCACAATATTATCCAATTTATTGACCTTCATCGTCTCACTACGACATTCGTCTATTTATTATTCCACTGAATTCAAATAATGTTGGTTATTATTCTGGGGCTTGAATATTTCCTTATGGCGTTATACTCACGTGGTTCCTTATTCGAACGTATTGATTGGATTCAAAAATACCTCTTCCAATTTATTTCCTGGTTTGGTGGAAGTGGAGTTAGTTCGACCTTATTTTAATGAATAAAGAAGGTCTTTCGAGTTTATGAGTTGATTACAGTCTCGTGGTACCCTCGTTGATGATTAGATGTGATTTTGTTTTATTTTTGTACAAATTTCAGCTTGGTTATGTCAAACAAAAGAAATAAAATCTCACTTCCTTGAGCGTCCGTTCGTCGCTCTAACTGGATTTCATCTGCATCTTGATAACGTGCGTGAGGATCTCTGCCTCTTAGGTGATTAGGTCGTTTGCTATTCATAATTGTGATAAAATGGTACATGAATCGTCCGAACGCTTCTTTTATAGTTTGATCTCCCAAGTGTGCGTACTCGTTTGTTATTTCTACCCGCTATTTGTCAGTGTGTCTCCATTTTTCACTGATCATACAATCGCCTGTGGTATGTGTCGACCGCTGTCGGCTGCCACGTTGTTTTCTCTTCCGTCTACTAGCAATGAGCCGTGCTGTCTAGATCCTCTTCCACACCACCTGGTTGTATTTACACTAGATATTGGTAGCCTTTGCATGATGCTGCGACACACGATTCGTGCCAGGTGTCCCTTCTTACGTGGACATTCTCGTGTACTCTTGGTGAAATTCTGTGTCTCGATATATCGATTGGGTGATTACGATATTTTAATGATTAATTTTAACCTACCGAACATTCTACCCGTTCGCTCTCACTGTTTCCAAATCAGTTCATTTCATGTCAATATTCTGGTTAGATATCATCTTATATTTTTATTATACTGATGAAAAACTTTTAGAGATCGATAACATGGTGAATATTCCCGACAATTTGGTGGATCTTTACAGTTATCTTAGTTGGTCAAATTCTATTCTTGCCTATCATTCATTTAAAACATTTAACAGGGTCAATGCAATGGGTTACGATATGTACGTTTCGGAAACAATCTATTCACGGAAATTGTTACGATTCACAGAAGGACGCGTAATTACAAATTACTTGTATACTCTTCGATGTCTATAATCCTACTCTATTCATCGCTCGACAATTTCCTGATTAATTTTATTTGTTGGATTTTTCTTATCGTACTCAGATTTGTTTCATAATGATTCGCTAGGAATTGTGTTTATAATTACTATTTAGATTTTTGTCGCGAAAGTTTACTTAGATCATTTTATCGAGACTTCTCTTATTATTTTAGCAAAACAAAATTTTTATATTAATAATTATGGGAATATATCTACATTTTTAGTGATCCTACGAAACTTTGAGCGGATGGAATTAGGTGCCATAAAAGTGATTTTTATCAGGACAAGATAATTGCAAGTAATACTATCTAAAGATTTTTACTTACTAGTTCCTGGCGGTTATGGACTCTTATTATTTTAGTGGGGTTGGGTCATCAAAATTTAACGGTCATAATGTCGTATCTGCCCTTTTAATAATTCTAATAATCGTTGAGTAACTAAAATGACATGGGACGTGGATTTAAAAGATCAAAATTTTTAATCGCAATTAACATAATATTCTGGGGTACTGTCTTTTGGCGAGTTGCGCATTTTTTCTTTTTATCAAATATTTTGGGAATTACTATATCGTACTTACATTCTCCGTCGTCATTTTTGACTTTACTTAATTAGCCATATTAGTTAAATAAATTCATCTATTATATGATTAAAATAATTTTTTAATGATCGAGTTAGACGGTAGCTTTTATAACAACGATTTCCGAAACATATCCCCATTCCTTTCCTTTTGAGTTGAACCTAGGATAGCTGTGTTTATATTATAATATTAAGAGTGCTCACCGAGCTACTCGGTGTTCATGAATTTTGCCGATGTATAAGAATCAATTTTAGGTCGAAATTACAGGAAAATGGGTGGTGGAGGAGTAGCCAAAAGACTACTTCCATTCCTCCCAATTTCCCCTATAACGGTTATGATTTGACGTTTGGGCCCTGCGTTATTCACAGCGGAATAAATGTAAGTCCGATTAATTGAAAACTAAAATTTATTAAAATAAAATTTATTATTAAAAAGTTTCTATATTCGAATAAACTATTCCTCTGTTCCTTGGAAATTCGTTTTGGCTGCCATCTTTTTTACCTCTTAACAAAACCAAATTTTTGATAATTATTGATTTTATGAGGCTTTGGAAATTTCTGTTAATTTCACAAATTTATAAAAATCTTCCTCATTTTCAATGGTATTAATGATTTGGATTTTTTATACTTTATAAAATAAATTTTTTTAACTTAAGTTATCGGAAAACTTTTCCGTATTTTTTAAACTCCTCATTTGAAGTTTTTGGTTCCATTGCTCCTGTTAAATTGCAAATGAGCTAAAAACTCAAAAACCTAGACTTTCGATGGATATTTTTGAAATATCTGAAAAGTTGTAAAAATATTAAATTGATTAAATTTCATGAAAAATCTTACGAAATTATTTTTTAATTTTCTCTACAACTCAAAGTAGAGTTATTGGTATTTTTTTCAAAAATTTTCGGCTTTAATTTAAAAAAACCTAAAAATAGTTTATATAGAGTTTTTATTGAACTGAACATTTAGCGACCCTATAGCCGGTGGTTACATTACCAACGTTGCGTGGCAACGGGTAACCGTTGGGGGCAAGATAATTATTTTCATATGGGGTCAAGGTCATTGACAACCACCAGAACCCCACATCAGTTTTCTACCACATTCCTTTTGCATTTTCCAGTTGCTCTTACTTGTTGAATTATTATCCACATTATTGTCACGCTTGTCTCACCCCGTAATATCCCTAACAATTTATCTCCCTTAGCCACCCGTGTGGTGTTATTATTATTATGGTTGTTTTTGAAGCCATACACCATTCGGATATGAGTTTAACTGCCTCGTGCTCGGTAGGTGGTTGATACCGGTTCAGTTTAGCTGCACTATTGTATTCTCAGTTTTTTGCCACATTCCTTTTGCATTTTCCAGTTGCTCTTACTTGTTGAATTATTATCCACATTATTGTCACGCTTGTCTCACCCCGTAATATCCCTAACAATTTACCTGTGTTTGAAGTTGCGTTTTCTGTTTTCATTGTCTGTATGCTTAATAACCTATGATCAGTGGCATAACTAGTGGGGAGGGGGCGGTGGGTGCAGTCCGCATTGGCGGCACATATTTTGGGCGGCATTTTTATATTTATTAAATCTTACATTATACACTTTAGACTGTAGAACTATTAATTATATTATATAAATATAAACATATAATATAAATTGCTCAATCTTTATTACGTTCATATTAATTACTATTTATGAATTGTATTTTACTTGTGAATTAATATATAAAATATATATAAAACCTATCGTCATAAGTATTTTAGCCTTAATAACGGAGTCTATGACAGTTTTCCAAGTATTTTATAGAAAACTGTTCACGCCCAAATCATAGAAAACGGTATTCAATTAGTTGTTTACATGTCATATGACCTCAGATTTGATTTATTTCTAAATATGTTTATATTTATTCATATTTATTCTCTATCAAATGTACTATTAAAATGAAATATATATAACTTTTATTTGCAGTGTAACGTAGAAGTATTATTCTCTTAGCCTTGTTGCCGCTATTTAATTTATTTAATTAATTTAAATAATATTACAAGTAGTAATATAAATAATAGTGTAAATTTAACAATTATATTCAAATTTCTCCATTAATAAACATTACAAAAGGCATAAAAAATTTTGAAAAAGATATATACTATTTAAAATACAAATTATACGTTTTATTTCTGTAATTTATTTTTTTAACATATGTCCGTAGAAAGAAAAGAAGGCAATGGATGAAATACATAATAAGAATACTGGAGCACTACTCAAATACATCTCCTGTGAATCAACTTATAGTTCTTTTAATATTATTGCCTCAAATACTGGCAAAGTAGAAACCTCGAAAGCGAGAAAAATTCTTCCAATGTTGTTGAAGCAAAAAGACCTGTGTTACATACTGGCGAAGAAGTAAAAAGTTCATCAAGTTCTGATGAAGAGTCTGCTGCGCAAATTATTCCGTCTACTTCTATGAAAGATGTTGGAGTATGGCCTAACAAGATTGACAAAAATACAAGAGTATTCCTGATACTTCAAGGTTCGTTTGCAATTTAAAATTTCGATGCCAATTTAAGTGAAGGAGTAAAACGTCCTGTTAATACTATCAAAGCCAAAGGTGAAATAAGAAAACTTAATCGTGAATGGTTTTATCAAATTTTGCCTAATGGTGAAAAGCTGCTAAGGTCATGGATGGTGTATTCACTATCGAAGAAAATTATTTATTATTTTTGTTGTAAACTGTTTGATGATCATTGTCAATCAAGATTTAACACAGAAAATAATTTTAACAAATGGTGGAAACTTAATCCCAAAATAGGTGAATACAAGTTGAGTCCACTGCACATTCAATCATTTTTCCAATGGAAAGAATTAGAAATAAGACTTAAGACATGGTGTAATTTCGGATAATCTACAGCGACAGAATATTGATAAAAGAAATAAAAAAATGGAAGAATACTTGATATAATTAGATTCTTATCAAAACAAAATTTGGCGTTTCGAGGTCATTACAAGTAGATAGATGTGTCCCATCTGACCCACATTTTTGGTACCCCACCCCTTTTAATAAAAAAATTACATAAATAGCGATTATAAAAATAATGAATAAGAACAAAAAAGTATGTAGGTATACATTTATTAATTCAATGAACTGTTAGATGAGCTGTTGGATGAGCGGCTGGATAGGCTGTTGGATGTGCTGTCGGGTGAGCTGGTTGACATGTTGTGAATGTGCGATTTGATAAACTGTTGGATGTTTCGTTGGGTGAGCGGTCGGATGTGCTGTTGGATAAATATGTGAGAAAACATTCTGTTTATTCATTACCATTCTCTATCATATCATGACCATATGCCAGACTTACATTCTTTTCTACTCAAACCCTTTTATCATCTTTGTTTGTTATTAAACCTTTGTAGTTTTAAAACTATAGAGTTGGTGATTGTTTGTACCAATACAAAATTGAGGCACTGAAAAGGTAGAGTTTTTCTCGTAACAATCTTTCTATGATTTATGTGTTAACTCTGTATATTTTAATGTTACTCCCTTAGCTTTTAGGCATTTTGATTTTCCTAACAAGCTGTAGCATTTTGGTCTAAGGAATACCCTATATTTTTACAGTAAAGTGGATAATGAAACGGATAATTAGAGGTATCAAAAAGATTGTCAATCACCATGTAGTTTTTATGCAAGTGTTGGGCCAGAACACAAACGGCCTTGAAAATATTTAAATGAATCGGTAACACACATGCAAACATAACATGCAGATTTAAACTCAAACCTATTAAAACACCAATTAACCCTACCAAAATGCGAGAGAGAGAACAATTAAATATAAAATTATAAAACACAAAAGTAAATTAAAATAATAAAAAAATGCAACAAGATCAGCACGAAATAAACATAAACATAACATGAAAACCTAGAAATTTGACCGAAATTCGACAATTTAACAAAAAATGCGAAATTTCATAAAAATGAAATAAAAATCAAATAATTTGAATTAGAAATAATTCAATTAAAAATTCAAAAGAAAAATTGTCAAATAAAATTTCAAAATAATAAAAATTAAGAATAGAATATACTAGAAAATCACAAGGTCAAATTTTGTTTTACTATATCAAAAATAACACGCAAGGTTAGGGTCGTACAATAGGTATATATACCGATTCATTTTTGCATAATTTTAATAAGTTTTCATAAACTTGAAATCAGTTTATCAAATCTGAAATCAATTTTCGTCTAACCAGTAGAACCAAACTTACGATGTGAGTGAGAGAATTGTTCGAAACTCTCTCCACGTCACATCCTCGCAACTCCAATTGAGCTCTGCTTGGATGTCGGCGTGGGGAGAGGCTATTACTGTATGATGTTCGAGACTTTATGTATTATGCTCAGAAAACTTATGAAATGTATTATATGGCAAAAAATAAATATTCATGAACTGAAATTTTTCCGTCAATGCTGTAATTTTTTCCGGCCCACAGCCACTCACGCACCGCAAGTTATTAAAATATACATACAATTCAGGTGGTGTAAGAACAGTTCATCTGCCAATAGCCTGTGCCCGTGAAGGCTCAGGCGTGAATAACGCAGGGCCCAAACGTCAAATCATAACCGTTATAGGGGAAATTGGGAGGAAGGGAAGTAGTCTTTTGGCTGCTCCTCCACCGCCCATTTTTCCATAATTTCGAACTAAAATTTGAATTCTACATATCGGCCAAAATCATGAACATTGAGTAGCTCGGTGAGCACTCTTAAAATCTTAATATAAACATAATTATCCTAGGATCAAATTGAAGGAAAGGAGTGGGGCAAGTAAAAATTTCGGAAATCGTTGTATGTTTAAATATCTCGAATCAAAATTTTTAATTAACGATAATACGCAATTAGGACTAATAATTAATTAAAATGAATCAGACCCACGAATAAGATTAATTGCGAGTTAGAAAACCAGGCTGAATAGAGTTTTAATTTATTTAACGCCAACCAGTAGCATCAATCAACGAACGAACAGATAGCATCAATAAATAGAATTCATTATTTTTAAATAACTAGTAAATTAGAAATTTCAAATCCCAGTGACTCAAATATTTGGTCGCCCATTAATTAATAAAACTATTCAATATATATGGTCAACCCGAATCCATCATAAACCAACTTAAGCACAAATACATCATCATTTAAAGACAAAAAAATTCCCAACTAAACTTTACCACAATTCTAATCAGTGAGAGGAAATGACATAACCAAGCTGAAATTTGTTTAAAAATAAAACAAAATCACATCTAATCATCAACGAGGGTACCACGAGACTGTAATCAACTCATAAACTCGAAAGACCTTCTTTATTCATTAAAATAAGGTCGAACTAACTCCACTTCCACCAAACCAGGAAATAAATTGGAAGAGGTATTTTTGAATCCAATCAATACGTTCGAATAAGGAACCACATGAGTATAACGCCATAAGGAAATATTCAAGCCCCAGAATAATAACCAACATTATTTGAATTCAGTGGAATAATAAATAGACGAATGTCGTAGTGAGACGATGAAGGTCAATAAATTGGATAATATTGTGAGCTAAAACTTTAAGGCGACAAAAAATTTTAAAGATAAAATTAATATTAAACTAGCCAGAATTTAAACTGAATACGCCAAACAATTAATAGAAAAATTTAAGATTGGATCAAATAATGAATAGAAATCAAATAAAATAATTCCCAGACAATCACGATTGACCTGTAGACGTGGCAGAGTCATTAGAATTTCACAAGAAAATCAATTGACGAGGTAGAGAATATACACGTAGCAAGAGACATCTGGCGCAAGTCGATCTCCACAGTAACATGCGAGGCACACCAATGAGTAGTATTCAAGCACATACATGCAGGCAGCAGGAAGAGAGAATTGAACGACATACATACCCGTTAGAAGTAAAATATACGATATAAATAGGCATGCAGTCGGAAAATTTCTCCGTTATAGACAATATGAACACTTTTTCACAGAATAATCCATGATCTAAGAATCACCACACGCGTCACTCGAACACCAGTGAAATTACAGTGAAGCAAAGAATCGGCGCACAAGGAGGTAGACATTTGTTTTTTAACTAACTAATTTTAATTTGTAAACATTTATGTCCTGATCCGCCGACTCTGTGAAGAAACGTTGACAGAATATCGCTGATAAAATGACATCGTACATGCTTTAGAGAACCCAAAGTTTTTCTTGCTGTTCCGTTTGTTATTGAATAAATGCTAAAGGCCAAGTTTCATTGATGATGAATTTACTGTTATGAATTTCGCAATGAGAAACCTTTATAAAATCTCCCAGTAATCAGTCGATAGTCCGAAAGCTGCCTAGTCGACGAGATACTAATTACTTCGTATCAGAAAAATAACAACTAGCCAAAGGTCCCAGGTAGAAATGACTTAAATGATGCCAGGTTTTCATTAGGATACGTCGAAAGAGCATGATGAATATCCCAACGTTATTCAGTTGAAGGACCGAATTTTCCAGACTTACAGTTAAATGCATCGAGACCCAGCTATTTTTTCAAGAAGATCCCTTAGGGCGAGAAACACTACTCTATTAATCTTACTACAAAGAACATGAGGTTTCGCAGGCAAAGGTCGAAAAGCTATCTATTTTTATGATGCTCATCATTGCGATAATTACTAGAACCAAGCTAAATCTATTAATGATACCAAGTAGATCACGAACGAGAAACTACCCAAATCGCTCTATCACAGACAGACTAGAATATTAACTCGATAGGATCTCAAATTTAGTTTACATTGCATAGATGTTCATTTGTATTTTAATAATACCTATTCCACCGACTTATGATAATTAAAATTAATTGATGCTAATTATGGGTTAATTCATATTTTACGACCCTTCTAGACAAACGCATTGTAGGTTAATCAATCCAGGCTATATAGACATTAATTAGTAGTCAAAAACCTCCCTTGTAGATGAATATTAAAAATTTACTAATTCAATTAACATATATATTAGTTCTTCTATAAATCATTCAACTTATTCGATTATTTATGGAATTTATGTTATTCATACAATTAGATTCTTGGATGGATGAATCTCGTGTGACGATGA
Source organism: Schmidtea mediterranea (assembly GCA_022537955.1). Lineage (NCBI taxonomy): Eukaryota > Metazoa > Platyhelminthes > Tricladida > Dugesiidae > Schmidtea > Schmidtea mediterranea. Next base: position 64,990,963 of record CM039679.1, on the reverse strand, counting down.
GATTCCCATCCCACTCCGCCGCTAAATATCGACAGGCGATGTGGGATGAGGGGTATTCTATCTCCCCGGTGAGAAAATCCAGATTCGAGAGGCAGGATGAAATGGAGGACGCTGAAAGACCACACATAGCCATCAAGCGAGAGCCTGGGCGAAATCCGGCCCGCGAACTTCGAGGACAGGCCGAAGACATCCTGGCCCGACTCGAAGCGCACCAGAAGAAAACTAATCAGGAAGTGAATCGGGCCGTCGACATCTCAACCAGATCAACAAGGACATCGCGACTGGCTTAATTCCGAGCACGGATGCGTGAAAAAAATGCATGAAATTTGGGGGCTCAGCCGGGATTGAAGCTTTGTTTTTGCCAAAGATCAAAGGAAACCGGAGAAAAATCTCAAAAATCAAACAGAAAATGTCGGGACGGCATTTTTGCCGAACCCCGGAGAGATGAGAATGACATGAAACAAGAGAACGATTGATGGAAAACGAACAACCCGACTACAAGATAAGGAGAAATGTCAAGGAAATAAACGACTAGCCCACCACATGAAATGTTTGCCGAAGAGATGAAAGATGAACAGATCAATGAACAGGAAAGGAACTTAATAAACAAGAATGGAACTTAGTAAACGAAATAAAGAACAATGAAAAACGACCAATTTGACTACAAATTAAGAAAATATGGAATGAAATAAACGACTAGCCCACATGAAATTTCAGTTTGTTAACGTGCATTACAGAGAACCCAAGGAATCGAAACGGAACAAGATAGATGGAAAACGACCGACCCAGCTAAAAGAGTCCAAGAAATCATTACGAACATCCCATAAAGTCAATTCGAAAAATCACTTTGCATATTCCATAAATTCAATTCATAAATCACCATGACCATAATTAATAAGACCTTAACTCACGACACTTTATAGATTCACCTAACGACAATCAAGTAAATCAACACTCACACATCATTAGAGAATTAAAACAATTAGACGGAACACTTACCAGTATCTGATAGTACAGTACACAGCTAGGGTGGCAACAAAAAAATAAAACAACTCGAGAGAAAGCAGATAATCAGAGCAACAACACTTATGCAACTCACAAGTAAACGAAACTTAATTAAAGTGTAAATATTGGGATAAATAAAATGGGGTAAGTAGAGAGAGTAAAGATAAACAATGAGAATAAACTAGATTCAAATAAAGGGAAACCAGTAAAACCAAGGGAGTAAAATAAATGATAATAGGATAAATTTGAATGAGTAATTATAAATTACTATAATAACTATTTAATTAGTGTTTTATAAATAGATGGAACCAGCCAAAATAATAGCGAAACTGAAGGGTATTTTGGAGATTGGGAACGATAACCTAGAAGAGTTAATCAACAAACAAAAATTAATGAAACGAGTTCGAGAGGACATAGCAACGATTTCCATCCTTTACTCTGACGAACTATGCATATTGGTAAAATTGATTGATGTTGACAAAGAAGTAACAACTGAAAGAATATATGAAATTCTGTTCATGAGATTAGAAATAGCCGAATTTGGCAAAGATTGGAATACGATGATGAAAAAGGTTGAAACTATTGAGGAAGAGATAACGACAATGATGACAGAGCAGACCAAAGCTTATCGAGAATGTTATGTATGCCGAACCGAGGAAGCACGGGTAATGGTGATACCTTGCGGACACCTGAGTTATTGTCAAGGATGCGCACAAGAATCGCACTGTATGCTATGCCAGCGGAAAATAAAGGAAAGAATAACAATATATTATCCATAAACTGAAATTGTTGTCATACTATGAAATAAATATGTATTGTTCATTATCAAATATAAAAATTAAATATGCATTGTTCGTGAGTCATGAAATATTAAATGAGAGTGGTAAATAAAGAAAATTAAATATATGAAAGCCGAATCAGGAAAAATTAAAACACATGCACAGAGACACAAAGCATTGGACGGAAAAATTTCGACAATCGAGTTTCCTAGTGTATGATTTTTGTTGTTTTATCCGTATTATACTGAGTTAGGACGAGGAAAAATAACCTGAGCTATCAACAGATAGTACGCTCACCCGAGGGAAACCTTGATCAACCCTACTGAGAAAGGAAATGGTAGGCCAGGTCGCAAATGTCAGCAAGCAGCCGGCGAGAGATTGATCACCTCTTTTGGGAGGCTTGCTGATGCGATTACCACAAATTTTGAGGTGGGGAAGTAAAGAGATGAACCAAGGAGTGAGAAAGAATGCGCATGATTTAGATATAAGAGAAGTAAAGTTTAGTAAAGGTACCTAGAGACATTTTTTCCCTAGCTGGTGGTGAGGCACCAGAGGACAGCTACGGACTGTCGTGTTCAGGATGTTATCAGCCAAGGGACTGGTAGCGCTGAGCCGTTCGATACAAAAACCCGGATACCACACCGAGTGTCGAACGAATTTGTTTTTATTGCTGGGCGGACTCGATACACAACCCGGATCCCACACCGAGTATCGAGGACACCAAACTGTAGGCGAGATCTGAACTAACCGGTAAATGGTTCATACTCGAAAGGATCTACTAAGGATCAGATCAGGGCGGCCAATAGAGCCGGAAATCTGACGGGAGAGCGACGGATAGTAGATAGATATATTAGGAATTTCCGCGTCCATTTATCGCTTCCTTTTCTTTTCACTATTCGGGAAATTAAGTAAACCGTTTTTGGAACTTGGTTGAACGTCTAGGCATTTCCATACTTTTATATTCTCCGAGGTACACAACCCGGATACCACACCGAGTACTAAGGGAATGTTTTTTTAGTTTTCCCAGCGTGGAGTTTGGTACAATAACCCGGATCCCACACCGAGTACCGAATATCCGAATGGCGGTTAGGAAGGCGTAACCGGTCAAATGCGCTAGACAAAAGACGCCATGGATTGAGAGTCAGTGTGAGGCCTCAAGCCTGCCTTGGACGATCACCCAAAAGTCCATGATTAAACTCACTTCGATTTAATATTAAATAAGAGATATGATTTGATTAGATATTAAAGATGAAGATAGATATGATTAGTAGGATATGATTAGATGAGATATGAATATCATTAGATACTCAGGCCACAGAGGCCAGTTGAAAATAGATGCCGAGGTCGGAGAGCCACGAAAAAGTAAAGGGCATATAGAGCGCCAGCGACTGGGATTAAGCATATGATTTTAAGCAAAGAGACATGGAAAATAATTATAGTCGTGAGATCATATATAAAATTTATTATTAGATATAGAAATTAATACGACCACATAGATGATAATAAAGACTATTAGATAATTGATACAGGTCGATAGAAATTCAAATAGACTTAATAATGGGGGTAGTTTCGACGAAAAAGGACCACCACGAAAATGCGAACAAGAGATAATAACGTAGAAGGTAATAGTAAACGGAGAGAAATTGTATAAGAGTATAATATTGGAAGTGTCATTTATTTTTAGATAAACGTCAAAGCAGAGCAAATAAGCAAAGCAATCCAAAGCATTTAGGAAGCAACAAGCAGAAAAAGATTTTAGATCAAACGTCAAGCATTTTACAAACAATAACAAAGTAATCACCAAAAGATTAGAGCAATCAAAGCAAAAAGAAGATAACATAGATCAAAAGAGATAAGAGAAAAGTCAAATCACGTAACGGAAACGTAATCTTTTGAGAGCATCAGTAATAATACAAGAAGCAAAGTAAGAGAAACGAAAGAGATCTATTGAAAGCAGAAGAAAAGGAAAAAGCCATCAGCAGCAAATTATACGAGCATCAATAAGCAGAACGTAAAGATCAGAGAGCAAATAAACGAAGTGAATTAATAGAAGCCAAGAAAGTGAAATCAATAATAATAGAACCTTCCAGGATATAGAATCAGAAAACGAAGAAGAAAGGATTAGAAGATCAAAACAACAATTCGAATTATGACACCTGCAAAACTTGAACAGAACCAAGTTCAGACCCAGTACCAATAGTAATAACGCAACAGAATTCAGAGAAAAATTAGAGGAGAAACCTTTCGATAGCATCTCAATAATTAGATACGTTCAAAGAATTTTAAGTATAACAAGACTATTTATCATTGGTCAGATCAAAAGTAAAAGAGCGACTGCCACTTTACTTGAAAGGGAGCGCACAAGACGTGTGGAAGAAGCAGAGACCAGCAATTAACAACATGGAGAGATTAAGACTTCTTAGTGAAAATATTTGGAATGAGAAAAAAGGAAATAGGAAGATTAGACTCCTACATCGAAGAACAGAGACGAGATGGAATCCAATGCAGTATACGCCTGCGAATTAAGTATGCCAGAAGCCTTCGGAGAAAAGACGTACCGAAGATAAATGGTAGATGTCTTCATAAGAGGAATAAAGAGAGGATAACGAGCCACCTCGGGATGTTGACCGAAACGCTAGACAATGCGGTAGAATCGCAAACAGATGTGAACTATCTGACATTGAAATACCAATAGCCAGCGATGGCCACCAAACCAAAAATCTATGAGCCAACAAAATAGTCAAACAACAATACAACAGGCCATGATCAATTTCAATAGCTACAACAAATTTCATGAACCAACCGCCAACAGGATCTGAAAGATAGAGTAATAACAAGTAATTATAAATATAATTTATGGAAAACTAACGCAAACGAGATATGCACTACATCCAACGAATGGGACACCGAACAGAAACTGTTTCGGAATCACAACTGCCAGAAATGCGGTAGAAGAGGCATACCGAGAGAATAGCGGACAATTAGAAGAATAAGGCTGTTACAATTGTGGCAAAAGGGATATGCAAGAAATGTAAATGAGAGAGAGCCGACCAAAAGAACGATACCCTACGAAAACCCACAGATTACGTAATAAAGAAATCGATATGTACGAGAAACATAACAAGAATGCCCATGGAATTAAGGAATGATGCACAATGCCCGCCAAATACAACAACGAAATTAATGTAATGAGAAGCATGAAGAGATCCAAGAGGTACCGAACAGAGAATATCAAGAGCAACAACAAGCCGAATGGCGAAGATTACAGACAGAAGAAGCTCAAGAAATTCAACAAAGATGGGAAAATAGGAAACAAGCCCCGAAAAGAATTAATATGATGAGCAATGGAAACCCAGGGGAAACCCACAACTGTGACAGTGTGTTGAGAACGAAGGGGTAGAGATATTGATAGGCACGAGAAAACAACTGAATTAATACGATAGAAAATGAAGCATCAAAGAAATTAAAGAAATAGAACAAGATCGAAACAAAAGGAACGAAACTGAGAAATTGGGCAAACCTGAATCCAAAGAATAAAACAAGTAGAAATGATGAATAACGGAAGAAAAGGAAGAACACTAACATATGAAACGGAAGTACTACGAGAGAAGCATTAGTGCAAAACTTGATTCTCGTATCGAAAAAGTGAGCAGAAGAACTCTAGAATCAAGAGAAAGATCAGTTAGAAAAGAGGAACCAAAAAGAAAAGGGCAGTTAAAAAAGAAGGCACTATACTGAAACTAACGAAGGAATAAGAAAATAGAACAAGAACAAGCACTAGACAAAAAATAGAATTATTGGCAAAGAAGACCTACACAAAAAGGGCAAGAACCAAGCAAAGTAAGAACTACAAGAGATGAACAGGACCAAACGTCAAAGGAAAAAGAAGATATAGAACAATAATAGAAAATCGAATCCAGAGATAATACTGACAAAATTAGAAACAAGGAATCAGAGAGATAACAACTGAGTGAAGAACAATTGAAAAGAATAAAGAAATATGGTTCAAACAAAGGACAACAAAGATATGGACGAAAGGTAAGACCGCGCATATCAATATGCTAAGCGAATACCAGACGATCAAACAGACAGACGAAGATGGAATAATCAGTATGTGGGAGAATTCCAATAGTTAAGAGAAAAACCAAATTAAAGATGAACCAAATCAAAAATGAGAAATGGAAACGAATGTACCAGAGAAGACTAAACGGAAATGTTAAAGAATACAATGAAATGTAAGAGGGGGATCGAAAACCAGATGTTGTAAACTCAAAGATTACACAACGTATAGCGAATAATGAATATTGCGAAAGGATTCCAACAAGATAACGGTACGTTTACAGCGTCATGGAAAGACATAATAAAAAAGTATCAGGAGAACTTGAAAGAATATGATAGAGCAGAGTACGATGATTATACTCCAGAAATACAAGACAAATAATAGCAACAAATGGGTGAAAGTACAGAATGAATTAACGAATGGTAGTTAACTAAGACCCAGTTATTAAAATAGATCTCTATATTTCCAAGGAAGAAATAAACGGAACATACATCTCGCAGATGCACTTATATGGCCAGACGGAATAAACGTAGTAACATTAGACAAGGGCAAAACTAGGAGACGACAACGAAATATGGCGAAAATAATAATATATACCAGAGAAATACAACCAGGATTAGATAAAAGAAAGACAAATAGAGACAACAATAAAAGACGGAGCAAGCCATAGTAACCTGGAAATATATTAGCCGATTATTTCTACAGACCAATCTCATGAAAATGTTTGAGACTGTACGAATACAGATATATGAGATTGACAACGAAACAAACGAATGATAGTAAATTTGGGAGAGCATCCAAAGAGATATGAGGGAGACGAACGATTAAAAAATGAATAAAGTTAACCCATAAGAAGCAAAGAGATATGAGTGACCCCGATTGTCAATATAACTAACCGACGGATAAACAAGAATCATTCAAGTCGAAATAGAAGATAGTGAATGACGGTAATGGAGAAGATGTAGCATGATACACAACCAAATCGTACCACGAAAGCGAACCAATAAACGAATTTAGGTATATGGGAGATGGACAGACCATCAAGCTAGCAATGGAGTAACAGAGAGGAAATATGCAAAAAGAACAACAGATCCGAAGAATTACCATGGAAAAAAAGAGAAAAGGAGAATATTACGATATCAGTATGAGACAAGAGGAAATTGATACAAACTACAACCTATAGGTGACTCAGAATGTCGATCGACACAATGGAAAGGTGTATGACAGAACAAAAAGGAGTAGATGGAAAACTGAAATACAGAACCAAGATGGAGAAAATACATCCAGGGGAGCAACCCGAAGAAGTAGTTCACGAAAGTAAATCTTAGAATATATGAGGTGGCCATACGAAGATTACCGAGGAAATAATAAATGAAATTGAGTGCCAACCGAAAAGAAATGAGGAAATAAACGATCGAGCTCGATAGCCCGTACACGGGAAAATACTGGGTGCAGAAAAAGTGAAATGGCGAAGAAAAAAATCATCAGCCTAACAAGCCATCAATCTAATACGATTTGGATGATACCTTATGAAATTGAGAGTATACCCGGAACGGAAGCAAGGAAAATATCATCGTGTACTCCTGCTGGCAAAGGGAAGATACGACGGAAACTGGAATGGTATTTAATCGAAAAACGTATTTCGATAGCTAAACCCGGAATTGGGAAGAACGACATGCGAGAAATTGGAAACTGGAACCGAGTCATGATAATCAGAAACCGAAATCCACGAGAATGTAGCAGGGGAGTACCACAATTCACTGAAAAATACGTGACGAGAACATCACAGTTGTGAAAGATGACATATACATCAGATGAGGTGGAAACGGAAAAAGAAATGAACACTACAAGTCCAACAGGAAAAAGCAAGGCCCGGAATCAATGTAAATCGAAAAACGAATCCCCGTAACAAGATTTTACCCACAGTATGGACGACTCTGGTGGGAGGAAGAATTAACGAGATTAACTGAAAGCCAAAAATGCAGAGAGTTAGCAGCGATATTGAGAATCGGCGCAAGTTTAACAAGACGACAGTAAAGATCTAGCAAAGGGATAATCGATTCGTGCAATAAAAGAGATCGACATACAGTAAAGGAGATAGAGGAATACAGAAAGTTTATGTTTGGTACCCAGAACAATTCCGAGAAATCATCAGAAAATGGAACATGCGAAATGGGCAGCCGAAACGATAGAAAAATACAGCCTAAAAAATATGACACCGGATTTCAAACGTATAGAAAGGGATTTACATTAACGCAATGTAAGTGAGGTAAAGAGAAATACATATGAATTGCCTTCACGTTCAACAAAGGACAATGCTAGACGAACGACCCTCAAAATTGGGTCAAACCATTGCATGGGGGTGAATAAGGTGTAACGGTAACAAATATGCAGGTAGAGAACTCAACAAAACAAAAATCAAAACAAAAACTCCCATAGGACGACAAGAAAGTTTAAATACGCCTGAAATCCCACCTGCGGTGGACGAAGTAACGATCGTGAACGAAGAAACAACCAGAAAAGTTCCGGAATCAAGAGATTTATTCATCACAGATAACGACAATGAATGACCACAGACGAACTAGACGAGCTGTAGTGCAAAGACAACCAGTTGAAGTAAATAGAACCAGACCCGAAGAAGAAAAAAAAGAAGAAGAAGACGCGAAATCACGAGACGAATGGGAAACTGGATAAAGAACAAGCACAACAAGGAATACGACAGATGAAGCAATCCAAAGAAAAGAAAAGGCACAGCATGGAAAAAACCAGAGGAGACAAACAGAACAAACCAACACCAGAAACGGAAAATCAGAACAAATGCGCTGACAATTAACAACGAAACTAAACAAGCTAGCCAAGGTGACAACAGTTACAAGAACAAAAAGGCAAGAACAAGGAGCAAAGTGGATCAATAGATTAATAGCTGATATGTAGGAATTAGCACCAAATAAGAGAACCTGAAACTCACAATATCGGGGAGCGAAACAGCTCCGGCAACAATAATGACAATAATAAATAAGATATGGATAATAAAGTACAACTACAACCAAAGTCCGGTAGAATACAATAAATAATAAATCATCTAACAAGCAATCAGATATCCAATAGATATTAGTAGAAATCGCCTAACCTAATGTACAATACGAATGGTTATAGAAACGAACCAAGGACACCAAATGGAAGGAATTCGCAATAACAGACATTATCAGGAAAGTAATTGAACCATTCATCTAACTCAAGGTGGATGGCAAGCTTTATAAATTTGGTAAGTAAAGATGATCAAACCGAGATGATGCAAGCGAAGTTAAAAGAGTTATTAACGGAATTCGAGACGACCATTAATGCAAGCGATCCAAAAACAGCTAGAAAAGGGATGACGCAACATGCACATACCTCACATGGTGAATGTGCCTAAAAGGATAGTAACCATTCGTAGTAATGACTGAGATAAATAAAGATTGGTGGACAAATACCATAAAGGAGACGGAAGAGTGCAAACCGCCACCCCGGAAGATTGAGACAACGCCAGCTAGTATCATATTTAACCAAGAGTGGAATTCATAAAAACGGAAATCAAAGAATGCACAGTAACAAGGAAAATTGTAGCATTCCACTGCGGACATCATTCACATTCAACAATTATAGAAGCTGGAACGGAAACAACTGTGGTTACAGTAACGCGGAAATAATGTAAGGAGATTTAGACAGGACGCATCCAATAGCCGACGATTCAAGTAGAGCAGAAGAAGGAAAAATATAAACACAGTATAGAGCGGAACAATAACGGCTGGAGACGGATCAATGTGAAGGAGGAGAGTCACACTCTACTAAAATCAATTAGTTAAAGGTGAGTGGTGATAGAAAGTGACCAAGTAAAATGAGAAGTATAAGGATATTTTGACCAGACACGCACAAAAAATACTCAAGTCAGCAACAGATAACAGCATACGGGAAATATCAACGATGCTACCACGCCGATACCAGAACTGGATCACCTTACTAAAAGCGCAATATTCGACGAAGTGGCAAGGACAGTGACAGCGAAGAGAAAAACACGCAGAGAGTGAAATGACGAACTGCGGAGAAACCAGAAAGATCGGAGAAACCAACATCACAATAATTATGGATCGGAATCACGCAAACAGTTAATATCAACCGACCTAAATTGGGATGAGATTATAAAAGAGATGTGAGTAGTCGACGAAATGGTGATGGGTACGATTACAAGGATACTTCCTATGCGCAAAGAACAATATCAATGCAAAAGGCAGTAGCCCAAAGGATGTAATTTTCCTTACATGAACACAAATGGATTTCCTATAACAGAGGCTGCATAATGGAGAAAACTATATTACGATTTTAGTTAAAACGACTGTATCCTAAACAGAGAAATACTAAAAACTAAGTTAACTATGGCAATCACCAATCCAGACAACAATTCCATTTTAAACCGTCAAGAAGGATATTTTGAAGAAGTAGGCAAGAAGTAGTTAGTAACAATTTAAAGAAATTGCAAGACTTGCCAGAGAGTTGACAATGCCAGGATAATGCAGTAAATGAACTAGAAATAATGCCAAAAGGAAATCAGAGTTTGCCCAACCAGTAAGTGATAATAGAAAAATTTTACCAACAGTCAGTAGGCAGCAATTATAGGTCACTGTTCGAATAAGAGATGGAGTGGTTACAATTTCCAACGCGATAATAGTAGCTTCACCAAAAATATTGGGCTCACAGAATTAGGCAGCGAAGCGAATTCAAACCAGTAGATAAATCAGGAGTGGAAATATAAAACAAAGGATCTAGAAAGCGGGCTCGAGAACATTTATTATTCCAGCAAAAGACAACAATATTATCATATCGTGACGATAACGGGAGGCAAACTACGGAGAAATCCCAACTACGAACTGTTATTATCACCGGATCATTTTCAACATGCTACAGCAAATATGATGAAAGCCATGTGGGGAAATTTAATCTTCGGACAAATGATGGCAGGAATTTTAGGAATAATACTTATCATTCAAATCGTAAGAGTAATCATAACACAAATGTTAGCATGTTTCGATATATCAAGAGAAAAGGAAATAATTGAAAGATGGTATAGGATCTTACTTTTTTAGCTAAACAATCGTAATACTGGACATCGAAAGACATCCACAATAAGAGATTAGTAGAATTTAACTAAATGAATGCACCCGATGAGGGGTTAAAAATCAAAGCGATAATGAATTGGAAGACGAAAGAACAGATAAAACGAAGAAAACAAGCATGGAAACGATGGATAGACTTCAAAGATGATAGCAGCGATAACAGCGACAATGACGAGAAACCAAGGAGGACGAGATGCTAACTCAAGAACAACTCAAACAATGGGAAAATCGAAAGACAAGACATAGTGGACATTATAATCATCCACCACCAGTATATGAATGTTTAAAGAGAGCAACAACATCAGCAGAGAGAAACATACCAGTGGAAAGCACGTACCGATACAAGATCAACAACATTACGAAAATATTTACCCAGTCCATACAACCAAATTGGGCAGACTAGTACCAAAGAACGCAGCCAAAGATCAAGAAGCGTAGATCAAGATCCAGAAACTCAACCATAGCCATGTTGCAACATTAGCTGACAACATAAACGATACATAATAAACGAGTAGAGATAAATAAGCAATATTGAACCGAGCAACATCTCGCCAAAAACTGGATAAAATACAGGGAGATTTGGCCTGTATCGAAGAAGCAAACATGGACGATGATAAACCTGCCAGCAAGAAGTAGCAGTTATGGAAAATCGGTCAGTAATCGAATATAAAAGTGAAAATCAACATTACTTAGCAGTCATCAGGACTAAGCGCGGACGCATAATTGGAAACAAATCTATGCCAAACTGTAAAGGAATAATAAATGCTAGTTATCCATGGATGAGAAACAAAACCGGAAATATGCATGTTAAAGTCGGAGTAAGATTCAGAGAAAAAATTAGTACCTGACGTCGCAATGATGATACGTAAAAGTAAGCGAAGAAACAGGCGAAATGATCTTCGACCAACACCCATAAATTTGAGAAAAAGAGAGAATACCACTAGCAAAAGAAATAGATACGTCAAATGAAATAACATAACCAATCAACATCATAATTCGATGGAAGACAAGTAATTACGAGAATGAAAGATTTTAAAAAGGGGGAAATAACCCAATGATGGATATCGAATCCCCACAACGAAAACCAAAGGAAGAAGAGGGAGGAATAGGACATTGACAGTCAGCTATTAAATGAGAAAAGAAAATTGCAGAACTGTAATAGAATTCAAAACATATTTGCAGATCCATTTAATTCTGGCACATGGATGTAACACAACACACGATACATTAACAGATGATACCCAATAAACTACGGCATATCATTAGCAGAAAGCCCAGAAGCAGTCGCAGAAAAGAAGTCCAAAGTCTAGACGAGGAGTAATCGAACAAGTTGCATCACATTGGCAAATTCCAGTAGTCATGGTAAGAAAAAGGACGGAACACAACGGTTCGTATAGATTAATCGACGACTCAACGCGGTAAAGGGATACATACCGCTAACAGATATAATGGATGTTTACAAATGTTACACGGAGCAGCTTACTTTACATGTTAGAATTAAAGTGTTATTGCAAATAATGGCAAGGAAGAGGACAGAGAGAAAACTGCTACAATCGGAAAAGATTCTATACCAATTCAAGAAAATGCTTTTGATTAACCAACGCCAGCTTCTTTCAAGATGTATAACTTTTGTACACACGGCATAAACAATTTATGGTAATTATTGATGATTTATGGATTTCTATTACTCGAGATAACAGCTAAAAGAACATACGAACGTATTGTTAGATGCGACAAGGAACTAAACAAAAACCATTAAATGTGATTGGGCAGAAAAGTACCTTCTTAGACATATCGATCGTGTCGGCAAAGCAAGGAACAGACCAAGGAACACTCGAAACGAAAAGTTGTGCAGTACCAAACAGTAGTCCACCAGGTGCAAGAATTCTTAGGCTTATGTGGATATTACCGAAAATTCATCAAGAATTTGCTACATCGCGAAACAATATAATTAACAAAGAAAGACACCATTCACCTGAAAGGAAGCAACAACAGCCTCCGAAACACAGAGATAATGATATCAGCACCGATAACTAAGTACTCCAGACTTAAGAAACCTTTTAATTGGCACAGAGCAGCGATACCATGGAGCAGTCCTCACAAGGGACAGGAAAAAGAACGAGTTAATCGATACTACAAGTCAAACTTCAAGATAACAATGAAAAGAACTATCAGTGCGAAAGAAGAGCACTAGCTTATATCCAAGCTATCAAACCACTTCAAAACTAATTATGGGTCATGAATATACATTAAAAGTCATCAACCAATTAGTAGGTTAGCAACAAAGACTTAGTAGATTAATGAGATGGGCAATGCAGCTGCAAAATATCACATACATCAAATTCAATCCGGAAAAGCCAACGCCAACGAGACTGCATGTCCAAGGATTCATATTTGAGGAACTAATGGATCAGGATGTGAAGACGAATATGCATGATCAATCGCAGAGGAATCGACTTTACAAAGCTAAAATGAACGAAATAGAAGACTATGATGAGTTGAAAAAAATAATCGAATTTATGAGAACCAACGATATGAAAAATCTTCGAATAGCACAATAAAATAAGGCATATGAAAAACAGACATCGATATCTTGGAAAAAGATGGTTTTATTCATGGATACGAAAGACTCATGTCTTTACCAGAGAGTAGACGAAAAGAGTGCTAAATGGCAATTATGATGGGAAGCTGGAGGACACATTCAGCAAAAAGACGGAACAACTGCGCTCAAAAATCATTATTGGCCAAAATATCGGAGAGGACTTAAAAGGATGGATAAAGGATTGTCTGTATAGTGCCACACCGAAAAAGCACCGGAAGTACTGAAAACACGTTAAACAATGCCAATACCACCAGACAATGACATATCGCAATGGCGTAGTCTCAGGAACCATTACCAGAAACTAACGATGGAATTCTACATATAGTTAGTGAAGATTACTTTTCAAAATTCCGGAAGCATTTGCAATACCAGACCAAAAGCCAGAACAATAGCGAGAATCTAGTAGAGAAATATGCTGTAGATACGGAACCCAAAACCGATTTTCTAATGATCAAGATCCAACTCAATGAGGAAATCAATAGAAGAGTAACGAATTACTTCAGAATTGAAAGTTAAGAACGTGCCTTACATACAAACAAATGACAAACCGAGCGATTCAATGGCAATCTTAATAGAATGAATGTCAAATAATAGTAGAACAAAAATCGATTGGGACAGATATAAAATCTATGCTTAGGCAATGAATGTAATAATTAGGTACAAAATGAGCCCATTAAGCGATGTACGTAGAGATGTTACTGCCGATAGTCTAGAATATCACGCGATATCATACAAATATATGGAAATTGATGATTATGTAACAGGATTCAAGGAGCGAATGCAAGAAATATGGAAACGGAGTAGAAAAGATTTAACAAGAAAGCTAAAGGTTACACGATAAAACGAGAAGTACCGAACAACAATTTTCAGATGGAGATGGGTAATATCGCACACCGAACACGAAATCATCCAGGAGTGCCAGAAAAACTTACAAACGAGTGGCAAAGGACCATCAAAAGTATACGTAAACGAGATAACGCCCGAGTCAAACTGGTTAACACCAACTCACCAGACTTATATGTAAATAACAGAGCAAGGTGATACCCAAAACAATAACAAAAGAACCAGGAACAGAGCATGAAAACAGATCGCAAACAACAATCTGAGTATAAAGGATAACAAAGCCGTAAATAGAAATCAGCACAAAAGCACTTAAATAGCAGAGGAATCAAACGGGTAAGCAAAAGATTAATGGTAACTCCACAAGGGACAAACGTAGACAAGATGAATAATAGTAAAGCATCAGAGAATAATGCCAACATGGGTGAGGGAAAGGATGGATGAGAATAGTAACAAAGCGGTAAGATCGCGGATGATTACCTAAAGGAGCTAGAAGCCCACCAGAAATGGATCGTATCAAAGAAAAGATACCCATGATATTCACTATGGCAGATGTAGAAGGAAACGTACCCTAAATTTCGCAGTACAACAGAGAACATTCAAAGACATGGAATAACCGATTTCTGCAGGAATTGGAAACGAACCTGAGTATGCCAAAACGAGAGGACAAACCGTAATGTTGAAGCTACAGCAGACGCCTCACAACAATTACTGAGGAGTACTAAGAATGGATCATCATTTAGAAAAAGATAATGGAGAAAGTTACTGCAATTATGCCAAACAAGAAGACAAGTGGGGGGAAATTTATAACCAATAATGGACAAAAGAAGAGAGAAATAATGGAACAATTCAAACATTATGGGAGGCTATCGACGCCAAACAAGATGAAGCAGCAGCCAACCTAATGAAGTGGACCTATGAAGGCTCATCACTTAAAGTATTCGATGTGAACTATATGGTAAGAAATAGAAATGTCCTACTGAAAGAAACAATATACGCTACTATCGCATTCCCAAGACGATAAAGGCAAGCTGAAATGAAAGACTGAAATTCACAAACATCCAATGGAGCAATCAACGATCGGAGACAGAAAGGAACAGCTACTAAAATAACGATGATGGCATCGAAACAAAAAAGATTCCAAAAGAGTAATAAGGACATAAAGGAAATGGCGATCTAAAAGCAAGAATATAAATGGTCTATGAGGAAATATCGAAGCAATAATGTCGAAGAGACATTTCAAAGGAATTCCGGATGGAAATAATAACGAGAAGGAAGTATAAAAATAACGAAGACCTGAGATGACAAAAATCCGGACCAGATACGGAAGAACGGGAAAAACTCCGCACCAAGGAGAAAGAGAATTCACCCGGTGACAAAAATGAAACACTCCCAGAAGAAATAAGAAGTAAGGGAAACAGCACAACGAGAAGAAAAAACAAGGGAAACCACTACATATGTAAAAAAATGACACAACCAAGAGAAAATCAAACCGAAGAACGTTCTACTACAAAAACTGATGATTGATCACATCATCCAATTAACCAGAAGCAAAAGAACCTGAAAGCTGAATCGTAGATACAAGATAGCGACAAAGAAACCAAACAAGGAATATGTCTCACCTAAAGAAAATAACCAGTATGAATTGCTACTTCGAACCACTAGGTGAACAGGAAAAACTGAAATACAGCCGAAGATCCAGCATCGGTCATACCACAATAATTAAGATGCAGAGAAGAAAACGTCAGAATAAGTAAACCAGGGAAGGAACTAAAAATACGAACATAGGAGCAAGAAATTAAACATATGCGTAGAAACTAATACCGATTGTTGGAAATGAACTAAGATAGGAGAAATGCGAATGGGACAGTATAAAGCGGGATACGGAATATAAATGCGCCATGATAATACGAATAATAACTTGCACAATAGCAGAACATTAGGAAAAGCCAAATAAACAAGAAAAAGGCAAAACAAAACAAAACAACACAGAAAGGAAAAAGAGAAGAACATACAAACGTCAAATTAGAGGAAATAAGCGTATAATAGTAGATTACTCAGAAATGAAGAAGAGGTGAAGTGAAACACAGGTGAGAACCTAATCAAGAGTCTGTGTATTGAACCAAAAAGATGGGCATGAAAAAGGACCAATGTACAAACAAGGAGTAAACCAAAAATACCATAACCAAAGAACTGGGAATATGTTACATTCAAAAAAGAACCATGTATATGGAGGAGGTGACAGAAACTTCAAGTCCAATCGCACAGACAGACCACAACAAAGAACCCGAGAAAGAAAATTAAGTAACAAGACGTTACAAAGAAATGATCATGGAATGACAGACTCTTCAATCCAGAAACTTACCTCCAGAAGCACTTAAAAACGTACAATAAAGGAGAACAATAGAACAACACTACAAGAGAATAACACACGAAACTAACGAGACAACAAGATGATCTGGATAACAGGCGCATAATAAAGCATTATAGAATGTTTAATAAATAATGCAACTTATGAGGAAACTAACCATAATGCAAACTGAACCGAAAAAGAAAAGACTATGGCCAGCATAGAAAAGTTCAACTACAAATTCGAATTGGAACAATCGATGCAGAAAAATCAGAGGAATATGAAGTCATGAAAACTCAATACATGGCTTGTAAAAGAATCCCCATTATTGACGCACAGGATGGTCCAACGAATGGATGTATAATCAGATAACTGATGAGAGATATTGGGATAATACGAACCTACGTATATGAGCCCTGGATACAGATGGTATAGACAGGAAGGGACAATGTAATACTAGTGTAGAATTATTAGTATAATAGTAGTAGAATAGTTGTTATTGTGTATAAATATTGTATAAAACGCACCACGAAAATAACCAAGACAGAAAAACAGAAAAGAATGCAGATGAATTAACCACGTTTATAATCAATTAAGCATGGATCCGAATAACGATAACGACAATATCAAGCCAGAAATACAACCATTGTGGCAGTAATCCCAACAACTACAGCTGCAACGTACTAAGAGATAGTAGATTAATCGAGAGGATGCAGATGAGTAAAGGAGACGTCAAGCGAATTAATGACACAAATAACAACAATTGCGCAAGCACAGTGGATGGAAATACATATGGTATTGACAGAGCGTGAACGAGATTACACCACAAGCACGGAATAGAGATTCGTCAAAGGAAATCAATAAAACTACAGAGAATAATCGACACTAAACAATCAAGTCAGATGGCAGCTGAAGAAATTAAGAAGATTACGAAGTTAACCAACAGAGAATAGATCCAGCAAGCTGGGTGGAAGGATGTATCATCGTGCAGAATTCACCCAGAAACGGATTCAATCAGTGAGGTAAAATAAGCGATTATGTAAATATGTGAAATAACAATCAAAAAGTAAGACAGTCAAGTAATGCAAAGATTATTGTAGATATGCATAGACAATTTTTCGAGAGAATAGAGGAAGCGAGAATCCATCCGAAGCTACAAAAGAATAATGAAAGACAAGATCAAATGGTAAAGGATACAGAAGAAAGGTTAAAATGTTGCAAATGCAAAGAAATTATGATTGGAGCGAGACAGACAAATGTGGATGTAGAATGAACGGTTTTTCACATAGAGGTAAAGAAACAAGAATAATGAAAATGCCCCTGATGCGATGAGGTTTTGAAGGAGACGAAGACCCTACAACGTTTAGACAAAGCCACAAACAAGAGATAAACAACTTAAGTAATCATGTCGAGCAACAGATGCAGCGGATTACTATCTGGAAGCAGTCCTAGGACAATTGGGGACAGAGAAAAAGGGAACGAGTTATGGATACTACAGCGAACATTCAAGAAACATGAAAAGAACTACTCAGTGACCGAAAGAGAGCACTAGCGATAATCCAAGCTATCAAACACTTCAAATACCTATTATGGGTCATGAGATATACATTACAACAGATCATCAACCATTAGTATGGTTAAGCCACATAAAGAAGCCTCTAGTAGATTAATGAGATGAGCAATGCAGCTGCAAGAATACTCACCATACATCAAATTCAAATCAGGAAAAGCCAACGCTAACGCAGACTGTATGTCAAGATTTGTATTTGAGGAACTGGTGGACCAGATGTAAGACGAATCTGCATGATAATCGCAGAGGATATCGCTTTCACGAAATTGAGAACAACAGAAATAAGACGAGGAATTGAAGACAATAATTGAATTTATGAGAACCAACGGATATGAAATTCGATAGCAACAATAAATTAAAGAGCATATGGAAAAACACAGACATCGATATACTATGGAAAAGGATTATTATTCATGGATGACGAGAAACGACTCATGTGCTTACCAGAGGAGTAGACGAAAAGAAGTGCTAATGCAATATCATGATGGAAGCTTGGAGGACACATGATCAGCAAAAAAGACGGAGCAAGATTGCGCCAAAAATATATTGGCCAAACATTGAGAACAAAGGGATGGATACAAACAATTGCTTGACGTGTGCAACCAGGAAAAAGCACGAGAAGTAAGTTAAAGCACCACTAAAACCAATGCCGATTCCACCAGAACCCATGACGATGATTGCAATGGATGTAGTAGGACCGTTACCGAGAACCAACGACGGAAACATCTATATATTATAGTGACGGATACCTAACCAAATTCCCAGAAGCATTCGCAATACAAGACCAAAAAGCCAGAACAATAGCGAGAATATTAGTGGAGGAAATATTTGCAGATATGGAACACCCAAACCGATTCTAACCTATCAAGGAACCAACTTCATGAGCGAAATCATAAAAGAAGTAACGAATTACTTCAGAATTGCAAAGTTAAGAACGTCGCCATACCATCCACAAACAAATGGACAAACCGAGCGATTCATGGCATCTTAATAGAAATGATGTCAAATTTACATAAGTAGACACCAAAATGATTGGGACAGATAAATCTATGCCTTAATGGCATATAGAATGTCAATACATTCAGGTACAAAATGAGCCCATTTAAGCTGATGTACGGTAGAAATGTAACATGCCGATAGATCTAGAATATCAACCGCCGATATCATAATATATGGAGATTGCACGATTATGTAACAGGATTCAAGGAACGAATGCAAGAAAATGGAAAACGGCAGGATGAATATTAGATTTAACCAAAGAAAGCTACAAAGAGTTACACGATAAAACGAGACGTACGCGAACACAATTTTCAAGTTGGAGACTGGGTAATAATCGCAACACCAGAAATCATCCCAGGAGTCGCCAGAAAACTACAAACGAGTGGCAAAGGACCATACGAGACAGTAAACGTAAACGAGAATTACGACCGAGTCAAACTGGTCAACAACCCACTCACCAGACCTATATATTTTAATATAAGCAGATCAAGGTGATACCCAAAAAATACAAAGAACCAGAAAACAGAGGCATGAAAACCAGATCGCAAACCCAACAACTGAGTATAAAAGGACTAAGTTAAGCCTAAAATAGAATCAGCACCAAATAGCACACAAATAGCAGAGGAATCTAAACCGGGTGAACAAAGATTAATGGTAAACTCCACAAAGAGACAACGTAGACAAGAATGATATAATAGTAAAAGCCTCAGAGAGATAATGCCAGAAATGGTCGAAGGGAAAAGATGGGTAGAATAGTAAACAAAGCAGTAAGATCGCGATGGATTACGCTAAAGAACCAGAACCCACCAAGAAATGGATCTCATAAAAAAGATACCCATAATTTTTACAATGGCAGATGTAGAAGAACGTACCCCTACATTTCGCAGTACAACAGAGAAACATTCAAAGAACACTGGACATAATCCGATTTATGCAGGAATGTGGACAGACCTCGAGTATGCAAACGAGAGGGACAAAACACCGTTAATGTTCGCAGCTACAGCAGACGCCCTCTACAACAATTCTGAGGAGCTACTAAGAACTGGATCATCATTTAGAGAAAAGGATAATGGAGAAAATAACGTACTGCATTATGCACTAAATCAAGACAGGCAAGTGCGGTGAAATTTATAACCAATAATGCGACAATAAAGATGAGAGAAATATGGGCAAAACATTCAAACATTATGGGAGGCTATCGACGCCAAACAGATGAAGCAGCAGCAACCTAATGAATGGACCTATGAAGGCCTCATCACTTAAGTATTCGATCTGAACTATATGCAGAAAGAAATAGAAATTGTCCTACTGAAAGAAACAATATACGCTTACTATCCATTCCAAGACGATAAAAGCAATGCTGAAATGGCAAAGACTGAAATTCACAAACCATCCAATGGAAGCAATACGAATCGAGAGAGAAAGGAACAGCTACTAACATAATACATAGATGGCATCGAAACAAATAAGATCCAAAAGAGTAAACAGGAAATAAAGGAAATGGACGATCTAAAAGCAAGAATAATAAAGGTCTATGAGGAAATAATCGAAGCAAAAATGTCGAGACGACTTTCCAAAGGAACTCCGGATGGAATAATAACGAGAAGGAATAGATAACATGGCAGGAATTCTAGGATTATACTTATCATCCAAACGCTAAGAGGTGATCCTAAACACAAGATGTTAGCATGTTTCGATACATACAAGAGAGAAAGGAAAATAAATTGGAAGGATGGCTATAGGATTCTACCTTTCTAGCTAAGAACAATGGCTATTACATGGACATTCGAAAGACATCCACAAGCATAAACAGAGATTAGTAGGAATTTTAACTTGAGAATGGAATGGCACCGATGGGAGGAGCGTTGGGACGAAGAATCAAACGCGATAATGAGATTGGAAGCCGAGAAGAACCAGGATAAAACTACAGAAAAACAAGCAGCTGGAACACGGATGGGATAGACTTCAAGAATGACAAACAGCGAAACGGCCGGACAACGGGACGACAAATCAAGGAGGAACAGCAGATGCTAACCCAAGAAAAGGCCTCCAACAATGGCGGAGACTGAAAGGACAAAAGCATTACGCGAACATTACAACCATCCACCACCAGCTATACGAATACCTAAAGAAAGCAGCGAAACCCTAGGAGGAGAAATTACGGGCTAGGTAGAACGACAGCCGGCCAATTACCAAGGCAGCAACACTCGCAACAATACCCAGCCAACCTGAGAACAGAATTGGGCAGAACTGGATACCAAAACCAGCCAAAGCGATCCGAGAGAGTGTAGATCAAGACGGCAGAAACACGAACGAAGGCCATGTTACAACATTAAGGCTTGGACCAACACTAACGGATACCAATAAATATAAACGACTAGTAAGAGATGAAAAAGCAATGATTGATACCGGAGCAAACACTCTCGGCAATTAAAAATGGATTAAAAGATACCAGGGGAAGGATTTTGGGCCAGTGATCGAAGGAAGCAAAACATGGACGTGGATAACCTGCCAGCAAAAATTCGCGTAGCAGTTATCAAAAAATATGGTCAATAATCGAATATAAAAACGGTGAAAATCAACAGCTTACTTAGCCAGTCATGCAGAGACTAAAGTCGGCGACTGCATAATTGGAAAGATCTCATTGCCAACTGTTAAAGGAAATAAATAATTGGCTAGTACCATGGAACTGAAAACAACCGGACGAATATGCATGTTAAATCGGAGGTAAGATGCTCAGAGCAAAATATAGTACCTGACGACGCAAATGATTCTGATTACGTAAAATTAAACGAAGAAACCAGAGGCGAAATGATTCGAACCAAATCCATTAATTGTAGAAAGAGAAAGAACTTACCACTTAGGCCAAAGAAATAGATACGTAATATGGACAATAACATATCCAATCAATCATCACTAATGTTCGATGAAGGGAAGGACAATGTAATTTACGAGGAATGAAACGATAGGAAACTAAAACCCCCATGATGGATATCGAACTTCCAATCAACGAAAACCAAAGGAAGTGAAGAGGGGAGCGAACTATGGACAATTGGACAGTCAGTAGTTAAATGAAACGGAGAAAGAAAAATTGCAGGATTGACTGCTAATAGAAATCAAAAGACATATTTGCAGCATCTCCATTTTAGATCTAGCACAAGGATGTTAAACACAACACACGCATACATTAACAGATGATACCCAATAACACTTACGGGCCATATCGATTAAGCAGTAAGCCCAGAAAGCAGTCGCAGAAAAAAGAAGTCCAAAGATGCTGACGCCAGATGTAGATCGAACCAAAGTTGCGTCACCCATGGCAATTTCCAAGTAGCTCATGGTAAAAGAAAAAAGGGACGGAAACAGCAACTGATTCTTGCATAGATATCCGACGACTTGAACACAGTAACAAAACAAGCATTCTTATCCGTCACCGGATCATAAATGAGATGTTACAAACGTTACATGGAGCAGCTTATTACACACTAGATTAAAGGTGTATTGGCATATAAAGGTTCAAGAAGAGGATCCGAGAGAAAACTGCCTTACAATAGGAAAGATCTATATCGAATCAAGAAAATGCCTTTTGTGATTAATCCAACGCGCGCCAGCTTTCTTCCATGAGATGGTAGAACTTTGCTAACCACACGGCATTAAACAATGTCATGGTATATATTGATGATATGGATATTCTATACCTTCGAATACACTAAAAGACATAACGAACGTATTTGTAGATTGCGACAATGGAAACTAAAATCTAAACCATCTAAATGTGATTGGGCAAGAAAAAGCACTCTTCTTAGGACATATCGCTGTCGGGCAAAAGCAAGAACCATGACCCAAGGGAACATCGGAAACGATAAAGGAATTGTTCCAGCTACCAAAACAGTCACACACGTTGCAAGAATTTCTTTAGGCCTATGCGGCATATTACCCGAAAATTCATTCAAGAATATGCAACCATCGCGAAACCAATTACAAGAATTAACAAAGAAAGCACAAACCCCATTCACCTGGGAAAAGGAGCAACAAACAGCTCCTCCGCAATAACACCTCAGAGATAAAATTGATATCAGCACCGATACTAGTACATCCAGACTTTTAAGAAACCGTTTTTTTTGGGCAACAGATTGCACGGATACGCATCCTGGAGCAGTCCCTAGGACAATGGGACGAGGAGAAAAGAACGATTTATCGGTATACACAGTCAAACATTCAAAGAAACATGAAAAAGAAACTACTCAGTGACCGGAAAGGCAGAGGCCCACGTAGCTATAATCCAAGCTATCAACACTTCAAATTACCTATTATGGTCGATGAATATACATCTACAACAGCATCATCAACCATGTATATGCGTATAGGGCCAACATAAAGAAGCCTCTAGTAGATTAATGACGATGGCAAAGCAGCGTTGGCCAAGATATACTCACCATGACATCAGAATTTCAAATCCGGAAAAGCCCAACGCTCAACGCAGACTGCATGTCAAGATTCATATTTGGAGCAACTTGGGTGCGACCAAGATGTGAGACGGAATCTGCGATGATATCGCAGCAAGATATCGATTTCACAAATTGAGAACACGAAACAGAAAGAAGGACGAGGAATGAAGGACAATAATTATTTTATTTTGAGAACCAACGATTATGAAATCCTCGATAGCAACAATAAATAAAGGAGCATTTTATGGGAAAAAAACACAGACATCGCATACTACTTATGCCGAAAAAGGGGATTGCGTTTATTATTCATGGATGACGAGAAAACGACTCATGTGCTTACCAGGGAGGGAGTAGACGAAAAGAAGTGCTAATGCAATATCATGATGGGGAAGCTCGGAGGACACATGTCAGCAAAAAAGGGACGAAGCAAGGGATTTGCGCAAAATACTATTGGCCAAACATCGGGGAGAAGACGTTAAGGGGGGATGGGATAAAGGAATTGCTTACTTGTGTGCAACCCAGAAAAAGCACGAGAAGTAAGTTAAAGGCACACCAAAAACCAATGGCCGATCCACCCAGAACCTCATGGACGATGATTGCCAATGGATGTAGGTAGGACCGTTACCAGAACCAATGACGGAAACATTATATATTAGTTAGTGGGGACGGATTACCTAACCAATTCCCAGAAGCATTCGCAATACCAGACCAAAATGGGGCCAGAACAATTAGCAAAAAATTAGTGGAGAAATATTTGCAGGATTATTGGAACAACCCAAACCGATTCTAATCGATCAAGCGAACGCAACTTCATGAAGCGAAATCATAGAAGAAGTAACGATTACTTCAGAACTTGCAAAGTTAAGAACGTCGCCTTACATACATCAAACAGATGCGAACAAACCAGCGATTCAATGCATCTTAATAGAAATGATGTCAAATACTATAAGTAGATCACCAAAATGATTGGGACAGATATATAAATCTATGCCTTATGGCATATAGAATGTCAATACATTCAGGTACAAAAATGAGCCCATTTAAGCTGATGTACGGTAGAGAATGTAACATGCCGATAGATCTAGAATATCAACCGCCGATATCATAATATATGGAGATTGACGATTATGTAACAGGATTCAAGGAACGAATGCAGAAATAGGAAACGGCAGTAGAAAAGATTTAACCAAGAAATGCTAGCAAAGAGTACACGGATAAAAAACGAGACTACGCGACACAAAATTTCAAGATGGAGACGTTTGGTAATAATGCGCAACACCAGAAATCATCCCAGGAGTCGCCCACGAAAACTACAAACGAGTGGCAAAGGACCATACAAGACAGTATACGTAAACGAGAATAACGCCCGAGTCAAACTGGTTAACAACCCACTCACCAGACCTATATATTTAAATATAAGCAGATGCAAGGTATAGCCCAAAATCAATTAACAAGAAGGAACCAGAGCAACAGGAGCCATGAAAACCAGCATTCGCAAACCCAACAACTGAGTATTTAAAAGGACTAACGTTAAGCCGTAAAAATAGAATCAGCACCAAATAGCACTTAAAATAGCAGGAGGAATCTAAAACCGCGTGAACAAGCATGTAATGGTAAACTCCACAAATGGACAACGGTAGACAAGATGGACATAATAGTAAAAGCCATCAGAGGAGCATAATGCCAGAATGGGTTCGAAGGGGAAATGCATGGATGAGGAATAGTAAACGAAAGCAGGTAAGATCGGCGATGGCATTACGCTAAAGAAGCCAGAAGCCCCACCAGAAATGGATGTCTCAGTAAAAGAAAAGATACCCATAATTTTTTACCATGGCAGATGTAGAAGCGAAACGACCCCCCCTACATTTCGCCGTTACAACAGAAAACATTCAAAGAACACTGACATAATCCGATTTATGCCAGCGAATGTGGACAGACCTCGAGTATGGCCAAAACGAAGAGCGGACAAAGCCACCGTTAATGTTCGGCCAGGCTACAGCAGACGGCCTCTACACACAATTTGAGGTTAGCTACTAGAGACTGCGACGATCATTTAGAGAAAAGGATAATGGGAGAAATATAACGTAACTGCATTATGCACTAAAATCAAGACAGACAAGTGGGGAAATTTTATAACCAATAATGCGACAATAAGGACGAGGGGAGGCAGAAATAATGGGGCCAAAACAATTCCAAACATTATGGGAGGCGTATCGACGCCAAACAAAGATGAAGCAGCAGGCCAACTAATGAAGGTGGACCTTATGAAGGGCCTCATCACTTAACAGCTATTCGATTCTAACTTATATAGGTAAGAAATAGAAATGTCCTACTGAAAGAAACAATATACGCTTACTATCCATTCCCAAAGACGATAAAAGCAATGCTGAAATGGGAAAGACTGAAATTCACAAACCATCCAATGGAAGCAATACGAATCGGAGACAGAAAGGAACAGCTACTAACAATAATACATAGATGGCATCGAAAACAAAAAAGATTCCAAAAGAGTAAACAGGAAATAAAGGAAATGGGCGATCTAAAAGCAAGAATAATAAAGGTCTATGAGGAAATAATCGAAGCAATAAATGTCGAGGACGACATTTCAAAGGAATTCCGGGATGGAAATAATAACGGAGAAGGAAGTAATAACAATAACGAAGACCGAGATGACCAAAATACCGGACCAGATACGGAGAACGGGAATAAATCCGCACCACAGGAGAAAAGAGAATCACCCGGTGACAAAAATAGAAACACTCCCCAAGAAACGAAAAATAAGAAAGAAAAGGGAAACAACGACAACAACGAGAGAAAACAAAAACAAGGGACACCACTACATAGTAAAAATGTACAACAACCAAGAGAAAATCAAAACCGACCGTTCCTACTACAAAAACTGATGATATTGATCACATCAGTCAAATTAACAGAAGCCGACAAAGATACCCTGAAAGAGCTGAAATCGGTTAGAATACGAACGATAGACGACAAAGAAACCCCAAACAAAGGAATATGTCTTCACCTAAAGGAAAATACCAGTATGAGTTGCTACTTCGAACCACTAGGGAAACCAGGAAAACTAGAAATACAGCCCGAAGATCCAGCATCGTGTCATACCACCAAAAATATATGTAGAGATGCAGAGAAAGAAGAAAGCGTCAGAATCCAAGTAAAACCAGGGATAGGTAACCTAAAAATAACGAACATAGGAGCAAGAAGAATTAAACAAGTATGCGTACGAAACCTAATCACCGATTGTTGGAAAATGAACCTAAGAATAGGGAGAAAATGCGAATGGGACAGTATAAAAGGTGATACGGAATATATAATATGCGCCAATGATAATACGATAATAACTTGCACAATAGCCAGAACATTAGGAGAAAGCCCCAAAATAACAAGAACAACGGCAAAAACAGAAACAAAAACAACACCAGAAAAGGAAATAAGAGAAGAACCATACAAACGTCAAATTAGAGAGAATAAAGCGGTAATAATAAAAGTAGAGTTAAACTCAGCAAATGAAGAAGAGGTGATAGTCGAAAACACAGGTGAGGAACCTAATACAAGAGTCTGTGTATATGAAACCAAAAAGAATGGGGCAGTGAACAAAAGGATCCAATGTAAGACAAACAAGGAGGTAAAAAACCAGAAATACCATATCCCAAAAGAAAACTCGGGAAATATGTAGTACATATTCAAAAAAGAACCCATGTATATTGGAGGACGGTGACAGGAAAACTATCAAAGTCAATCGCAACAGACCAGCCCACAACAAAGCAACCCGAGAGAAAATTAAGTAACAAGACGTTACAAAAGGAAATGATCATGGATGACAGACATCTTTCAATCCATGAAGCCTTACAACTCCAGAAAGCACTTAAAAACGTACAACTAAAAGGAGAAACAATAGAAACAACCACTACAAGAGGAATAACAACAACGAAACCTAACGAGACAACAAAGATGATCTGGATAACAGGCGCAGTAATAAGCATTATAGTAATGTTAATAATAATTCAACTTATGAGAACCACCAATAAATGCAAACTGAAGCCGAAAAAGAAAAGACTATGGCCAGCAATAGAAAAGTTCAACTACAATA
This sequence comes from Schmidtea mediterranea, assembly GCA_022537955.1. NCBI lineage: Eukaryota > Metazoa > Platyhelminthes > Tricladida > Dugesiidae > Schmidtea > Schmidtea mediterranea. Next base: position 64,963,052 of record CM039679.1, on the reverse strand, counting down.
TCGAATTGGAACAATACGATGCAGAAAAATCAGAGGAATATGAAGTCATAGAAAACTCAAGTACAAGTGGACTCTGGTTAAAAGAACCGCCCATTATTGAAACGCCACAGGAATGGTCAAACGAATTGGATGTATATCAGATAACTGATGAGAGATATTGGGATATACGAACACTACGTATAGAGCCCCTGGATACAATGGTATAAGACAGGAAGGAGACAATGTATATAGTGTAGAATATTATGTAGTATAATAGTAGTAATAGTATGTATAATTGTGTATAAATATTGTATAAAACGCACCCGAGAAAATAACCAAACAGAAAAGAATACAGATGAATTAACCACGTATTATAATCGATAGATGGATCCGAATAACGATAACCGACAATATCAAACCAGAATACAACCATTTGTGGAAGTAATCCAACAACCTACAGCTGCCAACGTACCTATAGAGATCGTAGAATTAGATCGAGGGATATACCAAGACCAAGGAGTCGAAGTAATATGGAGACGTCAATGCGAATTAATGACACAAATAACCAACAATGCGCAAGCACAGTGGACGAATACCCATATGGTATTGACAGAAAGCGTGAATCGAGGATTACACCAAGCAGCGAGAATAGAAGATCAGCAAAGAACCATATTACAACTACAGAGAATAAATGAACAACTAAACAATCAAGTCAGATGGCAAGCTGAAGAAATTAGAAGATTACGAAGTAACCAACAGAATATAGATCCAGCAAGCTGGGTGGAATGGATATCATCGATGCCAGAATTCACCCCAGAAACGGATTCAACAGTGGAGTAAAATAGAGCGTATTATGTAAATATGTGTAAATAAACCAATAAAACGTAAATGACGTCAAGTAATCAAAGAATTATTGTAGATATGCAGACAATTTTCGAGAGAATTAGAGGAAGCGAGAATCCATCCGAAGCTACAAGAAGAATAATGAAAGACAAGATCAGAATGGTAAAGGATACAGAAGAAAGGTTAAAATGTTGCAAATGCAAAGAATTACTGATTGGAGCGAGACAGACGAAATGTGGATGTAGAATATGAACGGATTTTTCAATAGAGGTAATAGAAACAAGAATAATAAAATGCCCTGGATGCGATGAGGTTTTTGAAGGAGACGAAGACCCTACAACGTTAGACAAAGCCACAAACAAAGAGATAAACAACTTAATAATCCAATGTCGATTAGAGGAGTGTGAATGGAAAAGACCCATGAAAGAAGCCAAAGGCCACACAAAAGAATGTGAGTATAGTGAGATATCATGTGAAAAATATCAAGGTAAGACAACGAAAAAGAAAATAAAGGAGCACAACAAATTGTGCATCAAGAGAGAAGAAAAACACGAATTCTGTGGAACTATCGACGAATGGGTAAAAATAGAAAAGGAACATCGAAACCCAAGTGAGGAACAGATATGCGATTCCTACGAAGGAATATGTACCAACAATTGCAACAGGAAAGACAAAGTCAAACTAAAGGAACATTGGAATGAATGTATTGGCAAACCAATCATTTTTCCGTTAGAACTATTCAATTGCCAAGCACGACTACCAATTGCGGAAATGCAAAAGCATATGATAGAAAACAGTATCAAGCACACAGAAATCATGATAAAAACGATAGGAATGATAGCATGGGAAGTGAAAAGTTTACGTACAGAAATGGACGCGCAAAAGCACTGATGAGAGAAATACTGGAATCCAGAAAGAATTTCGAAAAAATACAAGAAAATACACCCAAGAAAATGGCCGAAATGGAAGAGAGAATGCAACAGATAATCAGCAGCATACAGGATATAGAAAAAACCAGCTCAGTAGCCAGAAAACTACCTACAGCACCCTTTATATGGAGAATAACTGGATTCACAGAAAAGTTACAAAGACCAAAAGATGGAACACAAAGAATCATAGATAGTTCACCGATATACAGCTGGAAAAATGGATACAAGTTAGGCATTAGACTATATCCAAATGGAGATGGAGATGCAACAGGCACCCATATCAGGTTCTTCTTTAGAGTAGGAAGAGGAGAATATGATGAACTAATAACATGGCCTTTCAATCAGTACATTATATTAAAAATGCTAGGACGAGAGGAATATCGCAATCCAATCAGAGCAGGAAACGAACCACAACTAGGAAGACCAACAACTGCTTGAAATACGGTAGTGGGCACACCATTCTTCTATTCACAACAACGATTAAGAGGGGAAAGATTCTTACGCGAGAATAATTTGTATATAAAATTAGAAGTAGAAAAGCCGGATAAGACGTTGTAAGGAAGGAAAGGAAAGTGTAAATAGAATGTAAATAAAAAATAATAAAATCACATAAAAATCAAAAAATACAAATAATCAGAAAAATCAGAAAACTAAAAAATCTCAAAACAATGACGACATTTATTATTAGATGGCGAGTGGAAACCGTGAAGAGAAGACAGTGAAAATAAGAGAGGAACCAGGATCAATTTGGGCGAAACTGTGGAAAAAACCAGAAGAAGAGGAAAAAACCAATATATTAACGGCAGCCGCATCATTCTATGCGTACTATAACGTGGAAGGGATATTCCAACAACTTATGACAAAGATATATCCACCAATGAAAGTAAGAGACGAAAACCTGAGGAAAGAGGACCAAAGATATCTAACATTCAAAGACAAAAAAGTATTTACTGACCGACAAAGCAAGGAACTGGCAGCACAAGGATTTTATTTCACAGGAACATCAAAACTACCAGACGAAGTTACTTGCATTTTTTGTCGAGGGAAACTCGCACAATGGGAGAAAAGAGAATCAGTAAAACGAGAACACCTGAGAAAATTTCCAACCTGTCCATTTAGAATTAATCTGGATGTCAGGAATCAAGCAATAAACCGACTAGAATGATTCCCAAAGTTAGAGGTGGACAAGGATGAAAAAGGAGGAGAGAAAAAGATAATAATAACAAAGAATTTCGAGGACCCAACCGAACTAATATGGGAGGGAGAGATTATAAAGAGAACATTCAAAGAAAGGATAGAAACTTTCAAAGGAAACCCAAGAGCGGCAGAATTTGCAAGCCAAGGATATTGACAAACATCACGAGGAATAATGTGCGAAGGATGCAAAAACCAACAGCCAATGCCAGATCAAAACGTTTCGAAATTAAAACATAAATGAAAATGCATGTATAAAGAGGAAAAAGAATTGAAGAATGTAGAAATAGTAATCGCAAATCAACAAGTGGAGGATATCTTAGATCGACCAAAAACGAGGACCCTAATGTTACTATCCGGAGTAAAAACCAACACGATGAGGAGAATAATCAGTGAAAGGTTGACCAACAACCTAGAATGGTACGACTCGACACAGCAGTGATACGAACCATTAAACGATACCAAGAGAAACCAAAGGAAAACCTCGAAAAGTCAATGATAAAAGAAGCCATATTAGAAGAGCATCAATGTGTAACATGTTGGCAAAAACATGTTGAGATAATTTATACACCCTGTGGACATATGGTCACATGTGAACCATGTGGACTAAAAGTAAATATATGTCCAGTATGTAGGAAACCGATCAACGGACGGATCAAGGGATTCCGTTTCGCTGATCAATAGAGAGAGGATGAAAACAATGTGTAAAAAGTGTAAATAGTAAATAAAACGTTAAAATGTAAATAATAGCAAAAATCACCAAAAATCACCAAAAATACGATATGAATTACGATATGAATGAGAAGAGAAAAATAATTGATATTAATATTCAGAAACAATAATGAATCAAAGCGAAATGAAAGATCAAATAATAAAGGAAGTTGAAGCAGAGAACAAAGAGCCAAAGACAACGATACGATTAAAAGAGATGTTATTAGACGCCGAAGAGGAACTAATGAAAGAAACGATAAAAACTAAGATGATGAGAGAAAAGTGGGAGAAACAAATAGAACAGAGAATAGTGTATCCAGTAGGAAAAGAGAAAATCTATAAAGAACGAGAAGAGGAGCTGATGAAAGAATTCATTAAAAATCAAACCAGAATTGCAAATCAGAGGAAAGAGATACGAACTCTAGAACAAGAAAAACAAGATCAACAAAACAAAATCGAGAAATTACGAGAAATAATAAAGGATAAAGAAATAGAAATACAGGAAGAAGGAGAGGAAACCTGTAGAATGCTAAATCAGACAATAGAAGAACTAGAACAGATGCGAACCAAATATTTGGTAGAAAAGACAAAAAGAACCAGCGAAGAACAAGCCAAAGAATGGGCAAAACGTCAAGCATTGCACTGGAAAACGAAATGGTACGAGGAGAAAGAGCGTGCAAGGAATAACTTGGAAGCACACGCCAGACATTATATGCAACAATTAGCAGAAGAAGAAGATCGAACAAGAGCCTACAAAGCCAAGTGGGAAGACGCAAAGATAGAAGTCAACAAATTAAGAAATCAAGGATTAAAACCACCAAGGAGAATAAGAGAGCCTAAGGACGACAGACAAGAAAGGATGATGATTCAACTGATAGAACAAGCGAGAAAATGGAGAATAGAATGCAAAATATTAGAAGACGGAAACACAAAACAATGGGAACACATAGTAAAACAGGATCACGAAATAGTATGGCAACAAACCAGAATGAAAGAGATGTTACTGGAACAAGAAAGGACCCTCAAACAAAGGCAAGAGCAACAAAGAAGGACGGAGATCAATGAATAATCGATAAAAATGGAAGCGAGAAAGTGGAAAGAACAATATCAGGAAGCCAAGAAAGAAATAAGACTATTGCCCAAGAAGTTATTAAATACGGAAGATTGGGAACTATGGGAGCAGATCGAAGAGCAGAAACGAACAATCGATGATTATAGTAATCAAATCCAAACAATGGGATTCCATGAGCGAATCAGGCGAAACACAATAAGAAGACTCAGGAAAACCGAAACCAGCTTCAGGAAATGGAATGATCAACTAAACCAGAAAATACTGGAAACACAAAACGAATTAGCCGATGAGAAACGACAAAAGCAACAGTTGGACGAGAAACTAACGGAACCCAACAGGATGTGAATGGACACCGAGGAGTAGTGGTGTATAAAGAAATCCAACTAAGACACCAACTCGAAATCAACGAGCAACTTAGAGGACAAGTTGATGCAGAAATAAAAACGATAAAGCAAGGGTATGAGGAAAACGAGCAGAACCTACGAAAAGAAATCGAGAAGTTGAAAGCGTTAGAAAATACGCATCACCTAGAAACTCAAGTGGAAGGACTGACTAAAAATGTGGAATACCTCACCTACCTATTAGATGAGGAACTGCAAATATCAAATACCCTACGAGAGGAGATAACCACACTGCAGAACCGACCACCAATCTTACTCATACCTCTGTATCCAACAGAAATACCAGCCCGAGTCCCCGTGGAACCAGATGAAGGATTTTGGGAAACGGAAGAGACATTTGTATAATTAAGAAAAAGAAAATTGTAAAAAGTGTAAAAAGATAAAAAATAATAAAAATGATAAAAACAGAAAATTGTAAAAAGCTGAACTAATATATATTTAGCATGAACTCGAACGAAGCAGAAATTCAAATGAATCAAGAAGACGGCAAGAATAAATACGATGAATACCAACCAATTCCTATCCAACTGATACAACCAATTAAACAAGATCCCTTAGAATATTATAGTAAGAAATGGAGAACCGAAAGAAAAGAGTGGCGAGAGATAGTGGAAGAACAACAGTTAGAAGTCGCCCGAATAATTCAACAACTGATTCAAACAAAACAATTAGTCAATACAGTGAAGCGAAATTTAACAACTAGTATGGGGGATAACAGAGAGCAAAAGAGAGAAAACGAGTTTTTGGAAAAAGAACTAGCAAAGATAAAAACGCGAGTAGTTTTGGAAGATTATTGGAAAACAGAAACAGAAAAGATGAGAGAAAAAGCGAGCAGAGATATATAATACAGCTAGAAGAGAGTTGTAAAGAAGCAAGGGAAATACAACAAAACCACCAACAAACTCAAGAAGAAATTGAATCGTTGAAAGAGGAACTCCAAGAATCAAAACGACAACTCGAGAAGCAGACAATCAACCAAATCAACTACAAACGTCAATTCAAAAGAAAACAAGCAAAAGAAAGAAATCTCAGAGCACAAATAAACAACCAACGGAGGATAATCGAGCAAAACAAAGAACAATTAAAGGAACTTCCAAAATTAACGGAACGACTAATAAAAGCTCAAGTCCTAGTAATGAGATTTTCGGAGAAAAGGGCAAAAGCAGAGTGCGAGATACACTCATTTCCGAAGAAAGAGAAAGAACAAAAAGGGATAAACTTCACTGTATATAGACAATTAAAGTGTAAATAAGTATATGAAATAACTAATATATATTATAAAAGAAAGCCATGAGTCTAAAACTATGGATAATGATAGTAATAATGACGAAAGGATGCGTTACCAAAAACCCCTTGGAGAAATGCGAGAAAACCCATCCATTTAGAAAAGAAAACAGCACCTGCACAGATTACCAAGAAATTTGCAGAAACCCCGAAAACGAAGAATATCAACAAATAACCCTACAATGCAACCAATGCCCGACAAAAGAAAACGGAAAGAGAAACAATGAATTAAAACAAAGTATCAGCAAGACTCAACAAATGATACAAACCCTTTTGAATAAAAACGATGAGGCATCAAGAATAAAATATGAGAACCTAGAGATAAAGAAAATCTTGGAAACAATCATCAGACAAATCCAAGAAACCGTCAAAGCAAACCCCGAGAATAAACCAATACGTGAAATCCTGAAAATTATCCTGACAGCCAAAAGACAACAACAGAATAAATTCAGACAGAAGTATGAACCCAATTGAACAATCCTATCGATGGAACAAATCCTATCACTCAGTGTAGCATTGAATATCGTATTCCTGATATGTTGTCTTATCATCTGTCTAACGGTAAAACGACAAAGACAAAATACCCCAATTCGAAAAACTAGAGGAATACTTAACCGAATCCAAAACATCAAGAAAGGCAATGAAACCTCAACACTCGCATGTATCTCTATCAGACAACCATGCCAATCAAACCCAACAAAAAGAGAAAACCAACTCTAGAGCGAAACCCAAGCCGTCAGTGATTCATTTGAAACTAAATTTACTATATAACTAAATCACATTGATTCTGAAAAACTTAACCATTCGACTTCACTTTGATTTTATTTGATCATACGCATAGTAGTCGGACCTTAAGTCCATCTTTATCTTGATATTTATTTATACCGTAGAATTTTTTTATGTATGTGGGTATTGAGATCACGACCAGAGAGCTCGTAGACTCAAACCAATGTATAAGAGTATATGGAAAAAGACTTTTGAAATTGCGGGTCACAATTTTATGGGCCCCCGAGTGTTTTATGTTGGGCCAGAACACAAACGGCCTTGAAAATGTTTAAATGAATCGGTAACACACATGCAAACATAACATGCAGATTTAAACTCAAACCTATTAAAACACCAATTAACCCTACCAAAATGCGAGAGAGAGAACAATTAAATATAAAATTATAAAACACAAAAATAAATTAAAATAATAACAAAATGCAACAAGATCAGCACGAAATAAACATAAACATAACATGAAAACCTAGCAATTTGACCGAAATTGGACAATTTAACAAAAAATGCAAAATTTCATGAAAATGAAATAAAAATCAAATAATTTGAATTAGAAATAATTCAATTAAAAATTCAAAAGAAAAATTGTCAAATAAAATTTCAAAATAATGGTGGGTAACTGGGTTTCGCTATTTGTTTAACTCATCTTGTTATTGCTCCGGTAACGCCATATAAATATTTTCTAGCTACCACTCGGCACCCGTTGCTAGGCAACGTTGGAAATGTGTTCGAGTGGGTGGATTGTCCGCAAAAAGTGAGTACTATTACTAATACTGTAATTGCCCGGACAACCCTCGGTTTCAACGAGCTGTCGATGGAAGACCTATGCTTGCTTTACAATGTCCCTTGTGCAAGAAGGTTCAAGATCAAACTCATGTTGACCGGTAGAGATAGAACGATGTCTAGGTGACGCGGTGTGAATACTCATGACTTTTCGACAATAATTCGATATTATTTACATCTTACAACATACTGCTTTAAATTGGTTTAACAATAATTACAATTTTATTCAATAAAACAAGAAAACTGATTAAAATAGACAATATCTGTAGGTTAATTCAGTGTTGAAACGATACCGGACACTTTAGGTCAATTTGCTTGTCAGACGTGCAGCTCTGCGTCGGGCGCGTTCTTTGCGTCCCGGCCGGTGATTGTTCGACGGCACTGTCGATGGAGTCGCTAATAGTGTGGAATTGCTGACTGAATCCCGGTACGCCAATTGAGATGGGGCGAAGATAAGAGGGTAAGTCACCGCTTCTCCTTCACGACTGGCGGCCAGGGCGACTTCCAACCCACTTATTTGCGTCTGGAGATTCTGATTTAGCTGGCGTTCCTCAGCCCAACCCTTTTGAGCAGCGGTGAGGCGTTGGTGGATGGACTTGAGTTTTGCCGGGTCCACCCAAGTAGATTTCACCTGCTGAACCTCCTTGGTGAGCTGAATTATCTGCTCGTATAGAGATTTTTTGGATTGCTGGGCGCGAGATAATTCCTTTTGTAATAGTTGGGCCGGTTCCATGACTAATAAAAGAAAATAATTAAAAGGGGCGGTTTACTGATAGGGCGGAATCATGCAATGTTAGGTTTATTTCAAACAAACTAATGAAAATTATTTAATAATAATGAAAATTCTAACTAATCAAAAACAAAACAAAACAAAAGAAAAAATAAAAATTTAGTTTTAATTATCATTAATTCAACCTAATCAAAATACAAAAAGAAAAAAACAATTTGTTCTAATCATCATTAATCAAAATTGGGTCTATGTCCATTCAGGGAAAGCCTTTCGCCACCCATTCCTCGGGTGTATAGCCCGAGATCGACATGGTCAGTCTCTTTGTATTGCGGGCTCGGGTCGCAGTGGTTTGCGGGGCCTGGGTCGGGGAGATTTGTTGGGGGTGCCAATAGTTGTCGGCGATCCGACCCGCCATTAAATCTTCTTAAACGTTTGCCAGATACTGGCGAGCTCGGATCACCTGTAGGTCTACTTGGCGCTGATGTGCTTCCAGGTTTTCGAGCAGATGTCGAGCCTGTCGGTAGATTTCTTCGGCCGGGCTCCATTGGTCGGCCATCCCCTGCCCCAGATTGTTTTCTGTCGAGAAACTTCGACCGGGGGAATCCGGGACATCTTTCCTGTCTGTATTGGGCCCAGGCCCATCTCCATCGGTCTGCGAGGGAAATTGGCAGGCGATCCCCTGGACTAGTTACTGAAAAATAAAAATCATTAGCGACAGATACTAAACCGCAAGTAGATGGTCGATTTTCAACAATCTCCACAATCTTTGGTTAGGGTTAATACAAGGGGATTGGAGTAGGGTCAATTAGATATTGGAATAATTTTATACATTTAGGGAACGGTTGATCGGGGATGTTAACGTAAGAGTTTACCTATTTTACAGAAAGAAAAATAAAAGGATTCGATTATGATTTTACTAGATCATTACATTTATTACTATAAAATGATTTTAATAATACTATATCCTTATATTTATTAAAGTTAAAATGATTATAAATTTTTCTCTATTATTTCATTTATTAATATGATTATAATTCTACTATATCGTTAAATTTATAAAAATGATTATAATTCTTACATTTATAAGGTGGTTATAATTTTTACTATGTTATTCCATATGATTATCATTATGATTTGTACTATATTATTATATCTATAAAAATAATTATAATTCCTACATTTATGAGATGATTATAATTTTTATTCTATTATTCCATTTATTAAAATGATCATCATTTTCTACATTATTATATTGATAAAATGATTATGGTTTTTACTATATTATTACATTTATTAATATGATTATCATTTTACTACATTATTATATGGATAAAAATGATTATGATTTTTACTATACTATTATATTTATTATTATGATTATCATTTTACTACATTATTATATTGATAAAAATGATTATGATTTTTACTATACTATTATATTTATAAATCTAATTATATATTCTTACTTTCCGTGGTCATTCCCGATGCCGTGGCCGCTTCCTCGTCGGGCATATTGGTTCGTAAATCCACGTAGTTGGTCATGATTGGCAGAAAAAGAGATTCTGACTGAACGGATTAGCTGATCCGTAGTTAATATTGGTTGATTTTTGCGTGGGCGTCGGCATCCGGTTGGACGAATCAATTGAATGGAATTTGGACGATGGTAAATTAATAATTATCGACATCCGTTCGAATATTCGAACTATTATATTCAAATTTTTCAAATGGATGTCGACACCACAAAAAAAAACTAGTAAGTATTTATTGTTTTGGGGTAATAACGGCGGAAAACTCGCTCGTGCCATCGTCGTCTTCACGATGTCACGGCGGGTGTTCCCACGTTAATCCCAATTTTCTTCCAATCCATTTGGTTTTAATTTAATTTTATTTAACATTTTTGTATTTACTAATATTCCATCGAACTCTCATTGCGTTAGAAAAGTCATGAGATTCTCCTCGTTCAGCAATTGGAATTTTAATTACTAGATTTATACTTATTCTCTGGGTTTTCACAATATTGGAATTATCATTTTATTTTGCCTTCAGTCGATTTTCGGAAACTCGAGTTGTTAGATCCTACCTCATTGGACATTTGGAAATAGAAGAATGGGTAATTTAAATTACTGGTCATCGTGGTCGGTTTGGGTTGGAGATTGGGAATCAATTACAAATCTGGAATTCGTTGGGTATTTGTATCGGAATTACTACCTTAAAATTGGGTGTCCATGGTGGATGTATTCGTTGATGATAATGGTGGATAATGCAGATGGGTCGGTTAATTTAATTATTCAAGTGGGTTAGGAATCTGCGTTATAATATAATTTATTCTATTCATGGTATGGTTTTGATTCAACTTTTACTTTAGGCTGATTCAGTTTTGAACGGGTCAACTTCAATTTATGGCTGGCTTTATAAAATAAAGGAAGGTGTTCTAGCAGTAATACTAATGGATTTGGATCGGAATAAATTCTTAGTTTCGTTAAGAAGTGGGGAAGTTGATTTAATAATAATAATTTAGAAGTTTTCATTTTTATTTAACTTGAATTTATTAATTTACTTCATAGAAATAATTTCATATTAATTTTTCCCCGTACCCTTTCCCTTTAATAAGCCTTAGGCGCATATTATGTTCATATTATATTTAATGAGTGCCCACTGGACTACTCGGTGTGATGATTTTGAGCCGTGTGTAAAATAATTTAGGTCGAATTTAAAGAAAACGAGAAACGAGGAAGAAGCCAATAGACCCCTTCCTTATTTCCCTTTCTTCTATACGGAATAATATTGACGTTCCAATCCCTGCGTTCCGCACGCCGGTCTTCACGGGCACAGATCATTGGCGATATTCCACGCACTTACACAAATCTGAATAGTATGTTGATTTTACTGACTTGCGATGTGTCTTGGCTATGGGCCGGAAAGATTTCGACAATAAAACAATTAATTATGAAAAATATATTAAGTTTTAAGAAAAACAAGTTAATTTTAAACATTATAAATATTTATTAATATATTAAAACATTATACAAATTACTTGACCAATATCATCATAAAATTATAAAAAAAATACATCTCCCCCCACGCCGACATCCAAGCAGAGCTCTACCGAGGTTGCGAGGACGGGACGTGGAGAGAGAGTTTCCAAATAAAACTTCTGCTCACCTAAACTTGAATAGATTTTTAAAACTAAATTCAAAATTTTCAAAATTGGTTAAATTTTATGTGAAAATGTATCGGTATTTATACCTATTTTCTGTCCCTAACCTCGCGTGTTATTTTTGATTTAGTAAAACAAAATTCGACCTTGTGATTTTCTAGAGTATTCTAATCTTTATTTTTATTATTTTTTCATTTATTTTGATAATCTTTTATTTAGAATTTTTATTGAATTATTTCTAATTCAAATTCTTTGATTTAAATTTCATTTTCATGAAGTTTTATTGATTTATCAAATTTCGGTCGAATTTGTTGGGTTTTCATGTTATGTTTGTGTTTGTATCGTGCGGATCTTGTTGCATTTTGTTATTATTTTAATTTATTTTTATGTTTATTTATTTTATATGTAATTATCTTTTATCTCATATTTGATAGGGTTTAGTTGATGTTTTAATAGGTTTGAGATTAAATTTGCATGTTATGTTTGCATGTGTGTTACCGATACATTTAAACATTTTCCAAGGCCGTTTGTGTTCTGGCCCAACAATAATGTTGGGTTTTGGATTATTTCAAGTCGGTTCTCTCTGACTCCTGGTGTTCTTTAAATTAAAACAATGAACGACCCAACGTATATTGAAACAACAGGTTCACAATTTATTATCACGCTACAATGACCAATCAAAGTTTATACGATTCTCTGCTCGGCGTTGATGCTTTGCAAACAAACAATATTCACCTTTTGATCCTTAAGTTCTGTTGACTCTCGTTTTCCTCGGTTTCTGTTTGGTTTGATCCCTTTTCGCCTTTCCGTATTCTTAATTCTATTTCTTCTTTTCCCTACTTCCCTAATTCGTTTATCACTTTTCCTACAGTCTGATTCTTCGAACCCTAGCTGAGGCAGAATGCCGATTTTCTCTGATTTTCCCTTTGCTTATATACTCCTCGAAATCAGGATGACAAATGGTTATTGCCAAGCCAATCTTTCGTTTGACATTTTCTCCTACGTGTTTGCTTCGGCTGTCATCCATAATGGTCCAACGAATCCAGATAATTAATGGCCCTACCGGTCTTCCTACGCGCGCTATCTTCTCCTTACTCTTTTCCCATTAATCATTGTGTCAAGCTAATGGGCCCAAATCTTCCTTTTGTTTGCCTTTCTTCTTGTTTACCCAGCTCGGGTTTCCTTCATCTCTCGGGTTCTCCATTGGCTCGGGTTTTCCATTAGCTCGGGTTTTCCATTAGCCAATTAATTAATTAATTAACGTTTTCTGTTTTCATACATTTGAATGTTTTTCAACCCTTTCTAACCCTTTTCTGATAAATCCCTAACCGTCATCTTGTTGACCATTAGCTAATCTATAACTGTCCCGTTTTTCCCATTCGATTTCGATGATTTTTCCATTTATTGATTTTTCTCGGATTTCCGGATTCTCGCCTTTCGTAATTGCTTTTTGCATTTTCTAATACTGTTTCCATCGCACTTTCCTTTACTATTAATTCTGTGCACGATCCCGCTTTTATTTGCCTTTTTTCTTCGCTTACTTTCCATTTGAATTATTATCCTAAATTTTATTTAAATTTTAAATTTTAATTTACAGACCTCAACAATAATAAAAATTAAGAATAGAATATACTAGAAAATCACAAGGTCAAATTTTGTTTTACTAAATCAAAAATAACACGCAAGGTTAGGGTCGTACAATAGGTATATATACTGATTCATTTTTACATAATTTTATTAAGTTTTCATAAACTTGAAATCAGTTTTTCAAATCTGAAATCAATTTTCGTCTAGCCAGTAGAACCAAACTTACGATGTGAGTGAGAGAATTGTTCGAAACTCTTTCCACGTCGCATCCTCGCAACCTCAAGTGAGCTCTGCTTGGATGTCGGCGTGGGGAGAGGCTATTACTGTATGATGTTCGAGACTTTATGTATTATGCTCAGAAAACTTATGAAATGTATTATATGGCAAAATATAAATATTCATGAACTGAAATTTTTCCGTCAATGCTGTAATTTTTTCCGGCCCACAGCCACTCACGCACCGCAAGTTATTAAAATATACATACAATTCAGGCGGTGTAAGAACAGTTCATCTGCCAATAGCCTGTGCTCGTGAAGGTTCAGGCGTGAATAACGCAGGGCCCAAACGTCAAATCATAACCGTTATAGGGGAAATTGGGAGGAAGGGAAGTAGTCTTTTGGCTGCTCCTCCACCGCCCATTTTTCCATAATCTCGACCTAAAATTTGAATTCTACATATCGGCCAAAATCATGAACATTGAGTTGCTCGGTGAGCACTCTTAAAATCTTAATATAAACATAATTATCCTAGGATCAAATTGAAGGAAAGGAGTGGGGCAAGTAAAAATTTCGGAAATCGTTGTATGTTTAAATATCTCGAATCAGAATTTTTAAATAACGATAATACGCAATTAGGACTAATAATTAATTAACATGAATCAGACCCACGAATAAGATTAATTGCGAGTTAGAAAACCAGGCTGAATAGAGTTTTAATTTATTTAACGCTAACCAGTAGCATCAATCAACGAACGAACTGATAGCATCAATAAATAGAATTCATTATTTTTAAATAACTAGTAAATTAGAAATTTCAAATCCCCGTGACTCAAATATTTGTTCGCCCCATTAATTAATAAAACTATTCAATATATATGGTCAACCCGAATCCATCATAAACCAACGTAAGCACATATACATCATCATTTAAAGACAAAAAAATTCCCAACTAAACTTTACCACAATTCTAATCAGTGAGAGGAAATGACATAACCAAGCTGAAATTTGTATAAAAATAAAACAAAATCACATCTAATCATCAACAAGGGTACCACGAGACTGTAATCAACTCATAAACTCGAAAGACCTTCTTTATTCATTAAAATAAGGTCGAACTAACTCCACTTCCACCAAACCAGGAAATAAATTGGAAGAGGTATTTTTGAATCCAATCAATACGTTCGAATAAGGAACCACATGAGTATAACGCCATAAGGAAATATTCAAGCCCAGAATAATAACCAAAATTATTTGAATTCAGTGGAATAATAAATAGACGAATGTCGTAGTAAGACGATGAAGGTCAATAAATTGTATAAATAGGCATGCAGTCGGAAAATTTCTCCGTTATAGACAATATGAACACTTTTTCACAGAATAATCCATGATCTAAGAATCACCACGCGCGTCACTCGAACACCAGTGAAATTACAGTAAAGCAAAGAATCGGCGCACAAGGAGGTAGGCATTTGTTTTTTAACTAACTAATTTTAATTTGTAAACATTTATGTCCTGATCCGCCGACTCTGTGAAGAAACGTTGACAGAATATCGCTGATAAAATGACATCGTACATGCTTTAGAGAATCCAAAGTTTTTCTTGCTGTTCCGTTTGTTATTGAATAAATGCTAAAGGCCAAGTTTCATTGATGATGAATTTACTGTTATGAATTTCGCAATGAGAAACCTTTATAAAATCTCCCAGTAATCAGTCGATAGTCCGAAAGCTGCCTAGTCGACGAGATACTAATTACTTCGTATCAGAAAAATAACAACTAGCCAAAGGTCCCAGGTAGAAATGACTTAAATGATGCCAGGTTTTCATTAGGATACGTCGAAAAAGCATGATGAATATCCCAACGTTATTCAGTTGAAGGACCGATTTTTCCAGACTTACAGTTAAATGCATCGAGACCCAGCTATTTTTCAAGAAGATCCCTTAGGGCGAGAAAAACTACTCTATTAATCTTACTACAAAGAACATGAGGTTTCGCAGGCAAAGGTCGAAAAGCTATCTATTTTTATGATGCTCATCATTGCGATAATTACTAGAACCAAGCTAAATCTATTAATGATACCAAGTAGATCACGAACGAGAAACTACCCAAATCGCCCTATCACAGACAGACTAGAATATTAACTAGATAGGATCAAAAATTTAGTTTACATTGCATAGATGTTCATTTGTATTTTAATAATACCTATTCCACCGACTTATGATAATTAAAATTAATTGATGCTAATTATGGGTTAATTCATATTTTACGACCCTTCTAGACAAACGCATTGTAGGTTAATCAATCCAGGCTATATAGACATTAATTAGTAGTCAAAAACCTCCCTTGTAGATGAATATTAAAAATTTACTAATTCAATTAACATATATATTAGTTCTTCTATAAATCATTCAACTTATTCGATTATTTATGGAATTTATGTTATTCATACAATTAGATTCTTGGATGGATGAATCTCGTGTGACGATGAGATTCCCATCCCACTCCGCCGCTAAATATCGACAGGCGATGTGGGATGAGGGGTATTCTATCTCCTCGGTGAGAAAATCCAGATTCGAGAGGCAGGATGAAATGGAGGACGCTGAAAGACCACACATAGCCATCAAGCGAGAGCCTGGGCGAAATCCGGCCCGCGAACTTCGAGGACAGGCCGAAGACATCCTGGCCCGACTCGAAGTGCACCAGAAGAAAACTAATCAGGAAGTGAATCGGGCCCGTCGACATCTCAACCAGATCAACAAGGACATCGCGACTGGCTTAATTCCGAGCACGGATGCGTATGCCTCCGTCATACGGCATCTCATTCGAGCTCGATGATCCGCGGGTAAACCAGCCAATCCCGCCAATAACGGTATCGGTGCCAAAACAGATCCTTTCAGAAGCAAGGCGAGCGCGAAATGGAGCCCAACGACCAGAATGGGATCATGCTTGTACCCGCTGGTCACCGAGACGGAACCCAAGAGATCGGCCGTCCACCTCAAGACGCAATTGATTTTTCGACATTATTAATTTACGTTGTGGTAGATTTAAATAAATTAATGCTTGTTTCATTGAATTCATGTATTTAGAATTAGTATAAAACATTCACCCTAACACAAACTCCTTTTACGGCTCTAGATTAACACGCCTTAATGCTGTGTGATTATAATCATATTCATTATAATTCATCTTCATTATGTGAATTGGAGTATTCATGATTATATTTTTCCTTTTTTAGAGATGGACCCCAGTGTAATCCTAAGTAGGGCGCTGAAAGATGTACGAAAGGAAAATACAGACCTCCATCGACAGATGTTGGAGATGACCCGAGAAGTCCATCGCATCAAATCAACATGGATAGAACCGTCAAAGGCAAAGGTTCTATACCAACGAGTAACCGCCGCTCAGCGCGGATGGGCTGAAGAAAAGCGGTTGGTACAGGCTATGAGGACACAGATTCGAGAATTAGAAGTAACGTTAACGGCCTGCCAAGAAGGTCAATCCGTCACGTACCCTTTGGTCTTCGCACCGGCTCAGTTGGCATATCGTGATGCCACTAGCGCAACTAAACCAGCAATAAAATCGCCTCAAAGACGCCCAGGAAAATTTGAGCGCGCAAGGCGCCGAGCCATGAGATCGTCGGGAAAATCAAACTGAAAGGATTTCTGATAAATAAAATTTCGTGTTGTTAAATTGTCTATGCGTTGTTAAATTTATTAATTATTGATAAACAAGTTCGGTGAGATAATAAAGTTTCAATCAGAGAAAGAGAGAGATGACGGACTATACAAGTAAATGAAAGGACCAAGAACAGCAAAGCGCACATATGCCTTCTATCGGTGGTGCGTTGAACCCGCTGTAGGATCGGGCCTTAGCAGTTCCTATATGGCGCTCACCTTTGGCGATCCTATAACCGGTGGTTACATTGCCAACGTTGCTTGGCAATGGGTAACCATTGGGGGCAAGAAAATTATTTTCATATGGGGTCAAGGACATTGACAACACACCCAAAACCCCACACAAGTTACCTACTACTATTAACGGGAAACAGCATATATTAGTTTTAGCGACTATGTTACCAAATGGGCAGTGCATGGGCCTAGTGCATGTCACCACTGTATCACCCCCCTGAAAAATATGCCCAGTGTATATCACCACTGTATCAGCCCCTCAGCTGCCAATTTAACCCGCGATAACTCATGGCGTGACTATTAAATTGATTTTTTTGCATGCCGTTTTCAATACTATTTTTTACTGCCAGTGAATAATAGACTGATTTGGTGACAATAACAACAACAGAGAATAAGAAATCATTTATTTATCAGGATCAACAATATATATCAGTTTGGGGAATTTACCAAGCGGGATCGGAGGTAGCCCTTTCTGCGATCTGGTCATATTAATGGCAATCTGATACCCATCTGAACAAAATTGCCGTTTTAAGTATTGGATTTCTGGTATTTTTGTTTGATTTTGCTTTTCTTGAATTATCTCTGCTTCATATTTCTCTGTAAATAACTTCCAAACTCTCACTGGGATTTTTGCTGGATTTCCTTGTACTATTTTTGTTTGGGGCTTTTTAATTGATAATGGATTTGGATTCTTCTTCTTTCTCTTAGGTTTCTTGATTTCCCCACTTGCATTTCCATCACTGATAACCGTATTCGAATATTCTTTCTACAATGAAAATTAATAAATTGTAAGATTAATATTAATAATTTTACGATTTTATTAATTCGCTCAATTTCTCTTTGTTCTAGGAAATTTAATGAACCCGGTCCATATGGCAATAATGTTATGCAACTGTGAGAATAATAAAATAGAGGAATGCCAGGTGTATCTTGTGCAATTTTCATAAGGTCTTGATCAGTTGTAGCCAAACCCCAAAATCTCATTTGCTCAAAATGATGGCGATCTGATATTTTAATGCTATCAATTTTCGTACTTCCCGACCATATTTTTAAATACCTTGCTGTGCAGTTTTCAGAACCTTTTTTAGGATCATATTTATGACTACATTTAAGTATTGTGAAGGTTTTCATATAGTCAAAGGTTTTCTTTAAAACATGTCCTAACAATTCACATTCTTTTAGAATACAACTTGTTGTATATATTTCCACATTTGTGTTCAACAAATTATTTACCTTCTCAGCCAATTTAAATTTGTTAGGAGATTCGTCTTTTCCAATAGAATTTAGCTGATCTATTGACTCAAATTTAGCAACTCCAATATCCACAATGAGTTTTAAATTTGATTCTGTCTGAAAGTCTCTAATATAACCTTGGAAAATCTTTAAAGAATTTTTAAATCTTTTAACTTTCATTTTTAAAAGAATTACCTAATATATTAAGAATATTAAAACAAATCTATTTAATTTTGAATTTTCCAAAATTTTCAAAAAGATATGCAAATTACAATTCAAGTAAAAGTTTTTAATTATAAATTAAATAAATTGACAAGGAACTTTCACTAGGAACTTTAAGCTTGATTTTATTTAAAATTTAATTAATTAATTTTAACTATTATTGTTATCTCAAAACATAGTCGACAAATAACATAATATGAAATTTCATAAGCAAGCTCAAATAATGATTTCTAACGTGAAATTCGAACAAAATTTCCAGGATGTACTGAAATATCAACTGTTAGAAACACCAAATATATTTCTCATCATCACATAACCACTCTACTTTCACCGCTATATCGAAAACTCATACCTAAATTACCACTTTGTTGGGCAAAAACTGATTCAGCCCATATTTGTTTGACCAGCACGAAAAACCCTGTGTGTTTTTGAGCGGAAAACTTAAAAAATTTAGCAAAAATAGAAAATGTAAAGAAAAATAAAATAAATAAAAATTAAATAAAATTTCGGTACATAAAAATTGTTGGACCAAGACACGGTTTTGTTTAAATGAATCGATAACACGCACGCAAATGTAACATGCAAATTTAAAGTCAGACCCATAAAACATCAATTAACCATGTTAAAATATGATAGAGCAAACAATTAAATATAAAATCGAGAAAACACAAAGTAAATTAAAATAATAACAAAGTGCAACAAGATCCGCACGAAATAAACATAAAAATAACATGAGAACATGGAAATTTGACAAAAAAATGCGATAATCCATAAAAAATGGAACTAAAATTAAATAATTTGAATTGGAAACAATTCAATTTAAAAATTAAAAATAAAATTGTCAAATTAAATTATAAAAATAATAAAATTAAGATTAGAATATACTAGAAAAATACAAGGTCAAATTTTGTTTTACTACATCAAATTTAACACTCAAAGTTAGGGTCGTACAATAAGTATATATACCGATTCATTTTCACATAACTTTAATCAGATTTTCAGTTTTAAAAAACTTGAACCAGACTTAATCAGTCTTAAGCCAGAACCAGTTGAATAAATTCTCAAATGTGAGTAGAGAAATGTTTGAAAGCTCCCTCCACGTCGCGGCCATTCAATCTCTTATGAGCTCTGTTTGGGCGTCTGCGTGGGGAAGATTATGTTTAACAATCGATGAAATGCCAATTATGATATTATGACACATTTATATGCAAATAAAAGTTGTTCGCCAAGTCATTTTTTGTCGAAATTTTTCCGGCCCACAGCCACTCACGCACTACAAGAAAGTAAAATCCACACAACAATTCAGGCTGTGCAAGTGCGGTTTATCCGCCAATAGCCTGTGCCCTGA